>CM060958.1:66178972-66512008 GCA_030765055.1 Mantis religiosa
CACTATGGTTTTCACATATCCCTTGCATCCCCATGCTTGTTTCACTCTGTTTTTTCTTGCTCAGCTCGATGCCCACATTTGTTTTACTCTGTATTTGCTGTAATGCAATTTTATATATTCCTATTTTCTTCTTGTCTCTGCCAACCACCATTTCTAAGATTTCCTCCTCTTCTCTTCCATGTACACTGTTCATCACTTCCCTTTGTCAATGCACACTATATTTACTCCATGTGTTTTTTGGACATTCATACCGGATATTGAAGTCAGTTTGTCTGCTGCATCAACATTCATATGTGCCACATCTTGAATGTTGCTTATGCTGCTTTTCCACTCAACCACTCGCTCATCAGTCCACAGTTTGCTGTTTTTATAAGTGCATTAAATCCTTGTTTCCTGTCCTTACTCCTTTGCTCTCTTTGCTCATAAGATAAATCCTTATTGATGTATATGTTCCTCTTAGCCTTTTTGCTTGTTTTAATACTTCTGTTACCAATTCCATATTGCTGAATTTCACCAACATATTTCTTTTGTCTTCCAATTTCCCAATTCTAAATGCTTCATGCAGTTCAAATCCCCTAATATTCATTTCTAATTTCTTCATTAATAATTCCTGTGCCTCTGAAATGCTCCGACTCCTTTTTGCTTTTTTTATACCAGAAATTATTAGGTTTTATCTTTTCTTGAAGTCTTCCATACTTTCCATTCTTCTTTCTGTCTTTTCCATCTTTGATTTTACCTTCTCCAGCTCTTAAGTTTTAAGTTCTAAATCTGTGTTCTTCCATTCTTGTTCACATCTCATTGACAAACCAATATTTCTTGTAACTTCTCCCACCTGCTTTGTGGTTACCATGTCACTTAGATCCTTTTTCGTCACTTCTGTGGGACCAACTCTACTGCACATCCATTCTGCTTTGTTGCTGACAGTATAGTTAGATGATGGTGCAGGCAGTTCACTGAAGGTTGAAGCAGATATTTTAGATATTTCATGTTTTGTAAAAAGAATAGTTAAAGGAATTGTAATGTTTAATGAAATGGATAAAATGTAAGGTAGGTAATGGTGTAATCATGACAACCAGATATGAGAAGAAGTTGTTAAATTATTAAAAGATTTTGTTCTTCTGCTTAAGAACGTTGTAGGAGAAAAACGTACATTTGTGTCTCTGCGAGGTTGTGCAGAATTATTTTTGAGTGTGCATGTAAGATGCACAAATAGTATGTGTGTAAGAAAGTAATAGTTAATCAGTACACCAATCGTTTGTTAAAGAACAACATTTATGTTATTTAAATTTGTGTCATAATTTGAAAATGTTTCGGAAGAATTAAATCTTCATGTTTGAACAACAAAAGAATTCATCGAGAATTAACTGTATTGGAACACCACAGTGAAGCAAACTAATGAACTTTAAATCCTGCCAGAAGAGAATCTCACATTTAAGTTTATCAATAAATCAACAGATGGCAGCAGAAACTCCAGAATTACCAACACCACTGGATCAAGCTTTAGTCGCATAAGAGCCGAAGATGCAAACGATGATTTGCAAAACATGTCCTCAAAATAGGTACGTAAGTGAAACAGATGTGTAATAAATACAACTCATCTATAAATTAATAATAAGAAAAGAATTATTTGTCCATTCTTCAGCAATAGTAATACTAACTTTCTCAACCCCGTTACCATGACCCTGGGAAAAAGAACTCATTGCTCAAGAATTACTTATGCACCCATCCATATCAAGAGTTGCAGGGGAAACTTCTAGATATCTTCTAGATCACCAAAGGTGAGAAATTCAGTAGCTTCCTCCATCATCCCATTAAACCGCTTCAAGATGATCGCCACAACATGGGCATTTTGGAACACCATCATTGCGCATTTTGTAAAAATCCAGCTATAAGGTTGAACCAGAATGATGAAGACCGTAGTGGCCAACCATCCCTGTTGATGCTATAAGTAATGAAAGGCTTGTGGCAATTGCTTCACAATTTCAAAACACACGGGTCAATTCCTCCAGATGTCATACTGCACAAGCCTTTTGGCTTGGATTTCAGAAAGTGTGAGTAACATAGGAGCCAAAATAACTGATGGATGAACACAAATCCAAATGACTTAAGTACTGATATTTCTGCCATGGTGAGCAGTGAAAGGTAACAAGTTTCTTGACAATGTTTCTGGTGATGAGACATAGATGTCACATGCCATTCCAGAAGACATCAGGGTCCATGCATTGCAAGCATGAATGCTAAATTTAAGTATGCAATCTGATTAAAAAATATTTTTCCCTGTCTTGTGAAATTGATGTGGTGCTCTTCTGTGATAGTATTTGCTGCAAGAGAAGACCATAAATGCTGATCATTGTCATACCTTGCAAAATCTGAGAAGGATGATCTAGAACAAAAGCTGTGGAATACTGAATGCTCTTGCACAATCCCATGAGCCCTGATACATGGGTTCTGTTTCTTCAATTTGGATGGTATATATCTGACCATTAATCCTACAGGAGTACTAAACTAACAGACAGCATGCACATGCGGTAAAGTTGTTCATGTGGAAATGAGGAAAGGAACTAAGTGATATGGCAGCCACGAAGCAGATGGGAGAAGTTATAAGAATGAATGGTTTGGCAATGAGATTTAAGCAAGAATGGAGGAAGTGGGATAATATAGAGTTGGAGATTAAAGAGTTGAGAAGGTAAAAACCAAGATGGAAAAAATAGAAAGAAGAATGGAAAGTATGGAAGACTTCATGAGAAGATACTGCTTAATTTCTGGGATAGAAGGATGAAAAGGAATTGGAGCATTTCAAGAGATATGAGAATTGTTAATAAAGAGGCTAGGGATGAAATTGATGCATTTAGAATTGGTGTTTGCGCCATTATCGTCATTTGTTTGTCGGGCGCATGAATATTTCACTTGGCGCCGGTTATGCGGCCAGCTGGTCATGTGACTCGCCAGCGCGCATGAAAATATTCTTCTTCCGGTTTTAGTTGCAGACATGTTGGAGTCATGTAGAGACATGTGATGTGCTTGGTTGTGTGGCTGCATGCAGTGTTTGTTCCAATGAAAAAACGATTTTAGTTTATTTAAAATATTAAATGTATTGTTGTCTTCTTCATGATTATTCACATAAGAAATGTAGCGTGTGCAATAAATTTATCTAGTGATATGAATACAGCTCTATCGAGTACAGTCCACAAAATCAGTTTCCTTGATTTCTGCTAAAATCAAGGTGGTCCTCCGAATTAAATTAATCATGACACGAACAATTGGAAAATTGGAAGGCAAAAGAAACATATTGGCAAAATTCAGCAATACATAATTTGTAACAGAAGTATTAAAATAAACAAAAAAGTTAAGCGGAACATCTATATTAAGGATGTTTCTTATGAACAAAGAGAGCAAAGAAGGAAGCTGATTGAAAAAAGGATGGTGAGAAAACAAGGTTTCAATGCGTTTATATGAAACAGCAAACTGGATTGATGGACAAGTGGCTGAGCAGAGAAGTAGCATACAAATGTTGTTGATGCAGCAGACTTAATCAAGCTGACTTAAGTATCCGTTGTGAATGTCCAGAATGCATGTGGAGTAAATGAAGTGTGCATTAACGGAGGGAAAGTGATGAACAATTAAATACTGGAGAAGAGCAGGAAATTTCAAAAATGGCAGTCGGCGGAGCAAAGAAGAAAATGTAATTGCATTACATCGAGTATAAGTATGGGAATTGTGGTGATTAAGAAAATGAGCGAAAATAGTATGGGGATGCAAGGGATCAGGGAAAGTCGGTGTGAAACAAGTGTGGAGATTCAGGGGTTAGAAAAGCAGTGAAATTTAGGTAGGGAATATCAAGATGTAAGTATATATCAGCAAGGCATAAATATGGCTTTCTATAGGTAAATTGTAAAAAGGAAGAAATAGAATGGTGTGTGGAAGGTAAAGGAACAGATTTGAACAGATGTGTTTAGGCTGTACAAATTGCAGAAAGCTGCCAGTGAAGTTAAATAATTAGTAATAGGGAAGGGGGTCTCAGGGTGATGTGTAATTGAGAAGCATTGCAAAGTGAGGTTAAGTGAATAAAGAGAGTGAAACAATAATGTGTAGCAGAAATGAGTGTAATTACAGAGGAGGACAAAATTTAGCAAATATGACAAATCTAGCGCAGCATAGAAATCAAATGAAAAGCAATGACTATTAAAAGAGACAAACATGTACAAAGTATGTAATTGTGTTGAGGTATCCTGTTAGTAAAAGGGCCAGGTTGCAGCTAAGAGGTAGCCCAAGATGTATTTGTTTTAGTACTCAATAAGTCATATATCATTAATCCTACAGCTCTGACCTCATGCCAAGTGACTTCGTCTCTTTTATGTCATGAAATGCTTTCCACAGTGATGCTGAGGTAACTTCAGTAACTTCATGGCTCCAGACATTGATGGCAGGCTCCTATGACACAGGCATATATTTGTTGGTACTTCAATATGATAAATATTTCAGTAAATCTATGTAATATTAAATAAGCTTGTAATAGTGATGGAATTTAAATTTGATTAAATTGAGTCAGATTATTGTAACATTTACATTTAGTTTTGACTTAAGTGTTTTTAAGAGCTATTGTTCCGATCATCAGAAGCGGCTGCCTGGATCTTATTGGTGTACTGTTTGTGGTGGTTATTTGTGGTGACGTATAGTTAATGTCACCACAAATAACTATGACAAACAGGATGCCAGTAAGACCCAGGAGCCCCTTCTGATGGAAACAATAGCTCTTGAAACCAGTTAAGGCAAAACTTAGTGTAAGTGATGTGTTACAACAAACTAGCTCAATTTAACCATGAATTGCAATAAATATTACTGATATGCCTGTTTTCTTTATTAACTGTCAGATCTTGCTTTTTGGATCAACTGTATATTAGCATATTGAAGAAGGAAAGTAAGATAGTAAAGCTATTACACAAATATAAATATTTGTTACAAAGGCTTCACTTATATTAAGAAATTGGGGTTAATACTTCTTTCTAATGGAGATCGATTTCACAAACAGATCATTTGTATCTTCAGTCTGCAAATAAACTCTGTTGTCCTACTAGCAATTTCTATATCTGCAGTATAATCATCTATATTGTTTGAAAAATCTACACACGTTTTTAAACCTCGATTTAAAATATTTAACTCTTTTTCATTAAGGTTAGAATTTGATAAATTAACATTATCTTTATTATTTTTAATAACTGGATTTAATTTATTTTGTTTCAAATGCAAATAATATAATTTCTTTTTTAATTTTTTTAATTTAATTTAAATTTTTTAATTTAATTTTAGTTTATTTGCGGACTGAAGATGCAATCTTTGTGAAATCAATCTCCATTAGAAAGAAGTATTAACACCAATTTCTTAAGATAAGTGAAGCCTTTGTAACAAATATTTATATTTGTGTAATATTTATTGCTTCAACTGTAGCTAACTTCATTTTTTACGTAATTAGTAAAGCTATTTTTGAAAACAGACATCAAAAATAGATTTAATTAAATATTTTTTTTTAGCTAGATTTGCTGACTATTAATAAACTAAAAACATTGTTGCAGTGATCATCCCACGCATTGAGAAGACTCTGCAGTACATAATTTCAGAATTAGATGAACTAGAAAGAGAGGAATTTTATAGGCTGAAGAAAATTCAGGACAAGAAGAGAATAGTACGCCAGAAAGCAGAAGCAAAAATTAATGAGCAAAAGCTGTTAGCTTTGGAGGAAGGAAAGGACGTAGATGTACCAAACATGCTGGAAGAGGGAGATGAAGACTTGCTCTTTTAAAATATCAAACAGGTAATGTGTTACTAATGATAGAGTTTACTTTTGTTACATTGTATTAGAAACTGTTTAAGTGATTCTGGTTATGCATAGTAATATTTGCAGTTTAGCTTTTAATGAATTTAAGATAATTGTGTTTGGGTTATATTAGAGTTATCAGTTTCCTTTATGCCAGATAAAATATAATTATTTGTTACAAACTTCACTTACACTGTACAACACTGAAGTTTGCACCTACAAACAATGCAAAAACCTGCTACACTACACTGCCGCAACCTTTATTGGCTGGCTCACCTTCTCAACATCTATTGTCATTCAAGGCGGGTAAGAGTTTTATTGCAGGCGAGGTAACTTCAGCATTTTGACAAGGGGCTTAAAATAGGACTTCTTTGAAAGGTCTTAAGAGGGACAGCACACAGCATCTATCCATGATGATACTGGAGCAATAATGGCAAAATTCTGTAAGAATGGCATAATGCAGTTTGCCATTGCCGAACACCACTTTTTGTGTTAAACACAAACCTTTTAACTACACAACCACTCTCCACCATCTTTAGATGAAAGTTGATTATTCCTCACCCTTACCCTCCTCATCCTCTGTGGCTAGATATCCGTACCACGTTCTCTAGTGCGCATGATAAAGCTGTGCGTCATGTTTAGAACGAGCAGTAATATACAAGTATCTGTCTCAGCACAGTGCAGCGAATGTTGTGTTCTTTGAACTGATACATTTTTGTGAACTACATTTAAAAAGTTATAAATTTCAGACTCCTTTTAATTGCATTTTCTTGCATACTACAGACACTGATAGCAGTTGTTTATTTATATACATATGTTATTTTAAAATGTCTTGTAAGTGTTTAAATTCTGCAAACCTATTTTGTTATAACTGGCAAATTTACAAGAAAATTTCAGCAAAAATCTTTAGCTGCTGAAGTGAGAAAGGCTTAGGAGTTATTATCTGGTATTTATCAGTTTAATTGTTTAGATTGTAATCAGGTTTACAGTGGTAGGACGAAGTGTAATTTGGAAACGAGAACGAAAGAACATTTTCGTAACATTAAGTATAAACAAACTGATAAATCGGCCGTAGCAGATCATTTTTGGTCAGTTAACCATGAAATAAATCCTGAAGTTACCATGAAATAAATCCTGAAGTTGAATTATTAAAACAATTAAATATTCCGACAGATTTAATGGTTTCGGAAAAGATATTTATTTTAAAAAATAAACATCGCGTAATGAATTTTTAAATACCAGCAGTTGATTCTGCTCTTAAGTTTGTTTCATTTACAGATTTTGGTAATACTGAAAAAATATAACATAGTAACTTCCTTAACAACGAATGTGATTTTGACTGAGGATGCAAACAAGGGTTCGTGAAATCGATTTTGACTTACAACTAATAAGAAAAATTGACATCATTTTTCCTAAGATAAGCGAAGTTTTTTGTTACAAATAGTTATATTTGTATAATGTATATATCAGTTTGACCCAGAAACAAATGGCGTTCCTCTGTGTGTTCTCAGAAGACCAATCACCCGTGGAAAAATTCAGGGAAAAAATGAGTAAACTCTTACTGAAAAATGGTATACATAAGTTTGCCTTCTGAAAGTATTAAAAAAAACCAAGAAAAGTGTCCAAAGACACAACAAGGGGCATCATGACAATATATCAACTCACACAGCTAATCTAATAAGCAGTTTTTGCAAGAAACTGGGGCAAAATGAGGCAGATTTTAAGTTCCGGGTATAAATCCGGTGGCCACTCAGATTCATGAGGAAATTGAGCAGCAAACCCTAGTCTAGAAAGCCAATTTTCCAGCTGGTTGTGTTGTGATGTTGACTGCATCTCCTCACCATATTTGTTGGATGATTGCCCACTTCTGCCTTGCATATGTGGGCATGAGGCTCGCAGTTAGGTTGGCGGGCTCTGGCTTGCTTGTGGGCTGTTAAGTCATGGGGGGCGGGCAAAATTGCTAAATCAGCCATCCCATAGTCCTGATCTGGCACCCTGTTATTTCTTCCTGTTCCCTTCGGTAAAGAATCGGCTTCAAAGGTCCCTGATTTTTCTACGCCTGAAGAATCTATTGCAGCTTATGAAGAGGAGTTACATCAGTCGATGGCTATTCAGTAATATACCTGGCTTGAAGCTAAGAGCATTTAGAGTATGTTCGTCGCCAAGAAGGCTTCATATCTTATTGTATCCAATTTATTCCCTGTATTTACAGTAATATTTGTTGGAAAGTTTGAAGAAATAGGGTTTCAACTTATTAGCCCAGTAATTGAGTACTATTTATAAGAATAGAGTACACATTTATTCAAATTACAGTCCATTTTGGTAGTGTTATCTTCAAACTCTATCTTTAATTTTATTAACTTCTAAAAACAGGTTCTGCTATTATAGGAAATATTTTTGATTATGTAAGCATATTTTTGATAATTTTTATTATACTTTTTAACAGGTGAAGCAGTTCAATTGTATGCATATTTGGAGCAGGAACTAAAGCATCTGTCAACTACTTCATAGGCTAGCATAATAGAAAACTTAATTCAACAACAGTTGGCAGTGCCAATTCATGTGACGGTGTTTGGTGACAGCTATGAGCAGTATTTATTTTTCCTTTTCTTCCATAAGATGTGAGCATTTATCTAGAAAAATTATTGTAGGTCCTTTTAATAAATTTTATTTAGTACATTTGCCAAATTCATATGATTCATTTTAAAAGCATTGATGGCATTGGTAACCTTTAAATCCAAATACTTCTAAGGAGAATAACATTCCAAAATAATCTGTGATTAATTTATATTCAAAAAATGAGAAATTCTTGTTCCCCAAAATAACTTGGGCATAACAAGGTTGTGTAAACAAGAAAGTGAGTTCAAAGAAACATCTAGATGAATTGTGTAATGAACAGTTTTGTGTTCTAAAGATTGCTGCCAGTGAACATCTGCATGTATAAATTGACATCCTGATAGATGAACCTATTGTTGGACTCCATTGGAACAAGATCATATTTCTCTGAAGTTGAGTTCATCTGAAAGATCTACCACATGTAACAGTGTTTGAAATACCATTGTTCAAATTTTTCTTTTTCTCCTCCTAGATGAAGCATTGTTGCATAATGTTTGTAATGCTTTTACTTAAAACATCACATACAACATCAATTTATTAACCCTCAAAGACTTAGAAGCTATTAACATACTAAAATAAATGATGTATACAAATGTAGAGAGTTACTGTTGCCCCCAATTCCCCTTTGAAACTAAGTGCTGATAAGCTGTACATCAAAATGCTGTTAAAACGTTCGGTGAAAGTTATATTGAAATTTTACTTTATTAGAACACCACAGTGAAGTGAACACCACATAAGCTTCATTTACATACCTATATTGAGAACTTGTTTCACGAACTATTGTTTGCTTCATCAGCTCTATTGCGACCAAAGCTTGATTCAGAACCACCCACACCACTGGATCAAGCTTTAGTTGCAATAGAGCTGATGATGCGAACAATAGTTTACGAAACATATTCTCAATGGTACGTAAGTGAAGCTTATGTGTAAAAAATGTGACTCATCTATAATTTAATTTGGTAAAAGTTGTCAGTACTGTGAAACAATTGTTTTTGGTATTCCATTATTTTAATATAGTTTTGGCAACTTCAAAAACTTCAGCAGAGGATACAACAAATTATAATTTATCAGTTGTAAAGCATTTATTTAATTTTCAGTTTTTGTATACTTTGCTTTGAGATATTTGAGACTTAAGTTTCTTTTAAGTAGAACTTCTAACACATGTTCTTAAAGGCATTTTTCATGCCTGTGCAAAAACAGCATTCCACTTTTCTTTATGTATAGCAATATTTTGCCTTAAAATAGAATGTTGTACAGTTAAATAACTTTTTCCAGTGTTTAAACCAAAGTGAAATTCATGATTCATGCTTTTGTGAAATACTAATGTTCCTTGGCTTAAATATCTTTTCTTTGCATAAACTTGGATCATAACACTTTAGTTATTCTTGTACTAGAAATTCTTGTACGAATACAACTGTGGCTTTGCCAGGGCAAAGGGACTCCACATCATAATTTATAATTTTAGCAGTAGGTTAGAAAAAGCAATCCCTTTGGATATTGGTAATAACAGCAGATTACAGTAAAAAGAAAGAAACCTATAATTCTGGAAATGTACAACGTGAAATATCTGGTCACTTATTTTGATATTGGCCTGCTTCCCAGCAATATGGCAGCTATAAATCCAAGCATCATTTCAAAAACACAAACATACCTTGACTTCAATTAGTATAACCATTCCGAAAACTTGGACTGTTATCCGTTGATGTAACTGAGATTCCATTATAAAGAGCGTTCAATGACAGTTTTAAACTGCACCTTGTGCCAACTATTCAAGGCACCCTTGGACACATAGTGCTATATCCACAGAAAGTGTTACTGTATGGTTAAATTTCTAGGACATATAGAATAAAAAGAAGTATTTCAGAAGTGTAAGTGGAGAAAAGTATATACAAGGTTGACTCATTAGCCTAATTTTAGTAATTCTAGGACATATATGCAGTTTTCCTTTTATTAGTTGATTTATCAAGATATGTGACTAAACATACCCAATTAGAACTGTATGATGTATGATTTTTCTCCCATATGAACAATGTTGCAACATAAATTATATACTTATTATCTGTATAAATAATTTAATATTTATTTCCTTATCAATATTTACACTAGTATTAAATTAGTTGCAACATTGATCAAAATCTTACAATTATTTTAAAATCAAATATTCCATCAAATCGTAAATTACTGTGGTTAAGTTGCAGAGTTCCTATTAAGGCTTATTAGTCTCAAAACCCAGTGGTTATTCCAACTTTACATACATCCATTCAATTAAAAGTACATTCATGTTCTAATACTCATCTATAGTATTAACCTTCCATTTCTTATGTTATTTTTTCTACTCAGGAGATGCACTTCCCATTATAATTATCGCCAGGTTGTGTATGCATATAGCAGCTGCATAATTAGTTGCATCAGATTCATATACATCAGAATGTGATCAAATGTTTGGTTTCTTTCAGTATATTGTGATCTAAAATATAGGTTATATATATTAAAATACAAGGGATTGGTGAGCCACTTCGTATAAGGGGCTGTATAAGCCATCAGTTAATGATTGATTAATTTTGGCTTTTCCACAAATTAAGAGTCCATTTCCCAGGCAGGTTCACATTGCAATTTCTAAGGAAGAGGAGTTTCAGTATTCAGAATGTGCTATTAGAAACAAATTCAAAATAATATATTGGTATATCTCTGCAGCATCACAATTCATACCTTGAAGGTACAATAAAAGCAGTACTGTTAAAATTACATGTCAATATAGAGCTCATGTCTCAAATCTGCAAAACAAACATCTCTGAAATTTAGTATAAATGATGTGAGGATCACATGCCACATTGTTCAACATCTATTGAACAGACATTTCAGTGATGCTTGGTTTAGACTACACTTTGTGACACTTTTAACACCCTGAAAGATTCCTGATTCTTGTTCGTGGTGATGGCTCTTGAGCAGCTTTGCTCTTTTTAACATAGGCCTAATCTTGTGTGACAGAACTTGCAAACAGCTAATATTTTGTTATTTGGAGTTGTCTCATTAAATCCCTCTTCGTACCAATTCTTTAACTGAAGCAAACCTTTTCTTTCTTTCCCATTTTTTTGTGTAATGTCATTTAACCTGGTAGGTCATATGGGATGATTGATTAAAATGGATGAAACAATGCTCAAATAAACCCAGTGTTTTTGAATAGTTATAAATAAAAGCGATGTTAACAGTGAAGCTAATTTCATGTATAAAGACTAAAATTAAGTCATACCTTTTAAAACTTGTAACTTCACTCACGTCCTTTTGCAAAATCAGGAACATTCTTGAAACCGTTGCAGTTTCATCCTCAGCTGATTAGCGACTCATCACAGTTGGTTGTTGTCTGGATCTCTTGTAATTTGGCTCCCTCTCTTGGGGCCACGCCGTGGCTCAGTGGTTAGACCGCTTGGCTCTCACCAAGGCGGCCCGGGTTCGATCCCAGGCGACCGCAAAGTGAGATTTGTGGTGGACAACACGGCGTTGGGGCGGGTTTTCTCCGGGACCTCCGGTTTCCCCCACCACCTCATTCCACCGGTGCTCCATCTTCATCTCATGCATCATCAGTGTCACCGCCTGTGGTGCCGTATGTAGTAAAAGCGGCCGTTAAACACTACACATTTCATTTCCCTCTCTTGGAAGATTCTTTACATAAGTTCAGTAGACCACTCACTGATGGCACATCAAAATTTAGAATATGTGGAATGTTTTTAATAATAAAATTTTTTCCCCATGTTGTAAGTTCAAGTTTTGTTGACAATAGTTTTAGTAGTTTGATCTCCTCACCCATGTGGTGATTATCATTCCAGAAATGAAAAGCAACTGCTGATTTTTCTGTTTGTTTATATTTTATGTTCCTACGGTGTTCTGTTAATCTAGTTTTTAAAATTCTCTTTGTCAAACCAATATAAAATTTGTCACAGTCTTCACGATTTATCCTTTATATGCCTGATTTTTGTTCTGGTGGGATCTTGTTTTTTTTTAAGGGATTATTTAACAATTTCTTGAGTGAGAATCTGTTTTGTGGTGCTAGTTTGATGCCATAATCTTTAAATATTTGTTCAAACTTCGGAAATGCCCAAGGGTGGTAAGTGAATCTTTTTTATTTCCAGTTTTTATTATGTTTTGAAGAGTAGTGATGTGTTTTAATTTCTTTTGCTTGTAGTCCCGATTGATCATTTTTTTTTTTTTTTTTAGTTTGTATTGAAACCATTTTTTTTTTGTGCTGTATTTAAAATATACGTAAATTCCTCATATTGCTTTTGATCTAAAGGTATGCTGTTCAGTCTATGGATCAAACTTCTAAGAGCAGCTAATTTATGTGACAGAGGATTGAAATGTTGCATTTTATGTAATTATATGTGTGAGTAGGTTTTCTATAGATTCCAAATTTTACACAATTTTCTATTGTGAGAGTCTTAAATTCCTAAACCACTTAAAACTGAATTTACTTTGTTAAAACGATTATATGCAATAAATAAATACTTGTTGCTATACACAATTGAACATTTAATTAAGAGTATTTGAAGTGCTTTGCCACATACTGTACCTAAATAAAGATTGTACTTAAAAACATGCAAATAAGAATATTGTTCATTCAGAAATTTGATGTGAAAGAACTGCAAAGCCAGTGGCAATGTGTTAACCCTAATCTTTCGCACAATATATCAGAACTGATTTTCCAATTCTGCTTAAGTATATTCAAGGATTAAAGAACAATTGTAATCAAAATATAAAGTCTATTACCATTCCTCTTAACCTAAAATTACTGATTAAAGCAACATTCTTATTGCAAAAGTTTGTGCAGAATGATTTTAATTCATCACAAAATAGTGCTATAGTAGTGACAGCTGTCTACGGCCTAGTGGTTAAGCATACTAGGTGCTAAATCCAAATATCTTGCATTTGATTTTCTTTAGGAGAGGGAATAAAGGGGTTTGAAGAGCTTAGGTTTCTCTTTCAAGAGATGTGTATACAAAAGATGCTGTGCAGCTGCTGATTTCTCTTAAACTCAAGTAGTTTTTCAGTCTTCATTTAACAAAATGTGTAACTCAGCTTGCAGGTTATATTCAACCTGTATAAATCATTACCTCAGGTGTCTTCAGACATTGGTTTTACTATCAGGTAGCTTTAAGCTTAATACAGAGTTGGCTTGAATAGGAAGGTCATTTAGTCAGCCAAGAATGAGAACTGGAGTTAATTGATTTAAAATTAGTTGACAGATCAGATTGGGAGCCCGCAATGAAAAAGAAAACAAAACATTTGAGAATTTAAGGCTTTTAATTTTGGATGAACTGGAGATGGAAAGTATATTGACTAAACATAGAAACATTTTTCTGTGCATTCGGATGTCACATTGATTTGTTTGTTATTGCAGGTTTGCCTGTTTTTAAATTCATTATGGTCAACATTTTCAAAATACAATAGTAAGCATCTGTGATTCATAAATAAAACCTTTATAAAATAGAAACTCATGCAGCTGCTCGGAGTCATCCCGGTTTTGCTTTTCCAAATCTGCTGCCAAAGAGGGTTCTATTAGTGGTTAAGAATGAACAACCTCTATCTTCTAAAATAAAGCTTCATAGGTATATTATGAACTGGAACAAAAATGAAATTTGACCTAGCTTTCTTCTTTTATTCCTGAACCCTGGAAAGCCTTCCATTGATTATTTTGCAGGCCTCATTTTAAAGTTTTAATAATTTTTCCGTTATTGGACAGTTATGTTCTTTCTTTATATTACTGAGCTCTTTGTCATTTTAATTCACAAGGTCATCTGATATGACTTGCATAGTTCATAAAAGTTATTCTAAAACATTCTGTGTTAAAAGTATTGACCTTTCTGTCACTGACGTTGCTAAATTTAAATGTTTACCCTATGATAAAGAACTTTTTTGTTTCCCGTTTCTACTTTTAAGATAGGGTGAATGTCCTTGGGTAAACTATGGTTATGTTAATATTCAGAATCAATGAACTGTGATGCAGTATTATGTACCAGGTTTTATATTATTTTGTAATTGAAAATAATTATAGAAATAAGGATTGGTAAACTTGTATTCATTTTTTATACAAGGGATGCCAATCTTGAAACACTAAATTATAAAGAATAATTTCTTCTTGTTATAGATATGCCTGTACTATAAAAGAATTTAGAAAATCCTTGAATATAAATGCTGGATTATATTTTCCAAATGTTCTCAGTTGGTTTGCAAGATAAGCATTACCTATGTATGTTACTGTAAATATACTGTACATTTTGTAAGTGCATATGTTGAAGAAAGCACAGTATATATTTGTTTGGAAATAGTGTATATGTTCTAAGATTATTGAAATGTAAAGGAATAATAAAATTGTAATGAGTTTATGAAAATCTTCATAGCTTTTATGGTTGAATTATTTTACGGTGATACCCAGTCCTTTGACATGTGTGGCCTACTAAAGAATTAAATTCCTTATAAAACCCAGTTACCAAGCAAATTGAGAAAGGATTACAAATTATCACATGCAGATGCTGTACACAGTGTTATTTTTGTTATCAGTTACATTGGAAATAAGAGAACTTGCACATGAACATACAAAGGGAAATCATGTTTTACCTCATTTGTTGTATCTCAAGCATTTACTTCGTGTTATAATTTCTCAGGATATAATTGTCCTATTAGAATACAAAAATTATTTTAAATATTATTTTCTAGTCATCAATTACGTCAAAAAGAATAATGGATTCCTATTTAAAACATAACTTTATGTAGGAAATTTATTTTCTTGTATTGTTAAATGGACTAGATGTATAGTTTAATGAGCCTTTCTGCTACCTTCATACCCATTTTAGGTGATTCTTTCTGTTAATTACACTAATGATTTTGAAATATTTGATTAATTTGGAAATAATATGAAGAGTGTCGTAAAATCAACAAAATAACAGTGAGTTGGATAGAATAGAGTATTTATTTCTCATCTTTATACATACATTCATTAATGCAATACCATTTATACATTCCCAGCACAAACTTTCCTGTACACATCCAGTATACCCTTCCTATCTGCTTGCCTTAATTTTTGGTCTCAATATACCAACCACTGGTTTTCCATGTATTAATAACCCTCTGTTCTGTTTCATCCCTTGTTCTCATTTCTCTAACCTTAATTGTTAGCTATACTTAATCATTCGTAACCATTTCTCTCTAACTTTCCCCAAATAATCACCTATATTTCTTACATTATTTTCTCCTTTTACAGGCAGTATATTCCTGATTAGTAGTGCCTCTCCTGCCTTCTTAAAGCTCTTCCACTTTTCTTGTGAAATTTGTTCTCTCCATACCTTTGTTTGCAACATATTATACTATGCCAGTCTGTGTCATCTCCACACATTGGGCATTTCCCTTTTTCCTTATGCCTAACACCTTTCAGTTTTCTAACTCCTGTCCTTGGCTCAAGCAAATCCTTCTTGCCCTAGCTTATTACACACATCCATGTACCCTACCCCTAACTTTTTATTTCCCTATAGATCCTCACTCTTGCACTAGCAAAAATAACTTGACTATCAATATCTTTTAATCTTGATTTCATTTCTTTCCAAAAACCTCTATAACAATACTTCCCATTCCTCCAAATATGTCCCATACCTGTTCCATCATTTCCCTTACTTTTTGTGTCCCAGATGCTTCCCATTTGCTTCTCATTTGCATAAGAAAATATTCTTTAATAATATTGCTTTTCTCCAAGTTGGCAACTTTATATAAATATTTCATTACCGTTAAGATAATTTTAACCTTAGTTGAATGTCTTCCTAAGTATTGAGCTAATAGTGGTTAACTTTAAAGCCCGGGCCTTAAAGTACTTAAACGTAAGTCGCTATTAAGGTAGTTGTCTCATGTGTTTATGAGAACTCCTAAGTGGTTTACCAGGAAAAACACGAGTCAGTTGGAGAATTTAATGTCATGTTGGCACGTTGGCCATGGTAGCTCAATGGTTAGAGCGACTGGGCAGCAACCGGAAAATCCATGGCTCAAATCCCGTCTATGGCATTGAATCTTTCAGTTTGACTCTATTTTTCCATACTTAAGCCTACACACAGCCAATGTGAAAGAACAATTAATTTTCAGTCTTCCTAAGTAGTTGTGCTGTCCCATTAGGCCTAGAATATATTTATAGAAGGATCTGTTAATAACGTCCACCTCTGCCCATGCTTCATCAACTCCCCATATCTCAGTCCCATGTAGCATTTTGTTTTCTACCACTGGTGTAGATCTCTTCATGCTATTTGACATTGTCAGGCAATTTTCTTAAACATTCTCTTACAACACTCCTGACCATTTTACTTTTTGTTAATGCCAGCTTTTTATGTTCATTCCACCTACCATCACAACTGAGCCATAACCCCAAATAATCAAATCTCTTTGTGACATCTATTTCTCTTCCATTTATTTCCCATTTCTCATCTTTTCGCAATCTATATCCTTTTTTAAAAACCATGATCTGTGTTTTCTTTTCATTTATTCTTAACCTCAATTTTTTGCAGTATCTGCTTACTGCCTCAGTTGCTCTTCTGATCCCTCCATAAGATATGGTACCAACTATTAAGTCATCTGCAAATAATAACCCTGGGACTTCTTTATTATGAATAACTGGTGAGTTGACCCTATTTTTTGAAATCATAAAGGTTGAATAGCACAGGGCTTATTTACATCCCTGCCTTCCCACCTTGCTCTGCATGCAATTAGTTACTTTACTTCCCTGCTATTTGATGCAAAACTCATTTTCCTTATACATCTTTTGCAGTATTTCAATAAATTTGCAACTTAATCCTTTACTATAGTCAACCTGAAAAATTCAGTACCATGGCTGGAATTTGAACCACGGATCTCCCGGCTTCTATTTGGTCGCTCTTAATCATTGAACTACCATGTACAACGTGCGGTCATGACATTAAATTCTCCAATTTATTTGTATGTTTTCCCAGTAACCGCTAGGGGTCCTCGTATTCAAGATACACACCGATTGATTCCCAGGCTTCATTGTTAAACTATTATTAAGTTAATTGTTGGAAATTAATCGTTCTTCCATATCTACTAGTCGTGTACAGACTAAGGTTTTGGATAGTCAGCCTGAAAAATTCAATGCCATGACTGGGATTTGAAACACGAATCTCCTAGGTTCCATCCAGTCCTCTTAACCTATGAGCTACCATGGCCAACATGCCATCATGAATTAAGTACTTAAAATAGTAAGTCACCGTAAATGCTGTGTATCTTCAATACGAGGACCACTAGTGGTTTACCAGGAAAATATATGAGTCAGTTGCAGAATTAAATGTCATGATGGCACATTGGCCATGGTAGCCTAAATTTTGAGAGCGACCGCACGAAAACAGCAGATCTGTGATTCAAATCCCAGCTAAGGCATTGAATTTTTCAGGTTGACTCTTTCTATCCAAACTTTAGTATGAAGGAACAATTAATTTCCCTCAATTAACGTAATTACCCCTTTACTATGTAGTTTTATCCACAATACTTTTCTATCAATTGTATCGAACGCTTTTTCCAAATCAATAAATGCCATGTAAACCCTTCCCCTTTTATTACTTAAATATTTATCTATGACTGTAACATTTTGTTAATTGGTTATGGAATGTACAAATTTCTAAAGTAAAATTACAGTTTGAATTCTTCAAAAGGTATAATTTCTTATGGTTTATACTTGAGATAACTTCTAGAATATTTAATTTCTAGTTTATTTCTATCTTTGGTCTTAAATCTTGTTTAGAGCAGACAAGTTTATTTCTTTGCAAATATGTATGTTTCATTTTTACTTTCTGTTGTGTACATAGAGAAAGTATTGTATTTCGTTCAAAAGTTCAACAACAAATTTTGTTGAAAATGCACATTTAGACTTTTTGAATCAAGTGCGCTTATATGTGAAAGAATAGATAACTCAAAAATGAAGTTGTTTAAATACCAAGTTTATTTAAGTTCTGTATCTTCAAAGAATGCAACATGAAGATTTTCAGGAATCTCTTCAGGGATTTGTTTACCCTTTACAGGAACATTTTTTAAACATATATATTTTCTCAAAAATGGCTTAACAATTTTTATTAAAACACCATATGTTTTAAGATATTTTCATTGCAAATGAAATGTAATCTTAAACTTTCTGGGAATGTTCTGAGAAGTCCTGTTCATTCTGGGTGACTTTTGCAAAACTGGTAAACTATAAGAGATAAATTAATTTGGACATCACTGTTACTCAATTTCTCTGAACATGTATAAACAGAATCTTACTACACAAGCAATGTAGATCTCATTAAAACATACAGTATACATGATCTTTTTTTATTGTAATTTACGTCCTTCAACTTATGTCATATCGGACGATGAATAAAATGAGTGAAATGATGCTCGAATGAACCTGGGGTCCATAGACTTTAGAGATACCTAACATTCGTCTTTCAGGATAAGGGAAAACCACATTTTAGTTGTTGGTTGGCATGTTGGCCATGGTAGCTCAATGGTTAAAAGCAACTGGACGGAGACTGGGAGATCTGTGGTTCAAATTCTGCTATGGCATTGAATCTTTCAGTCGAAATATACCTATTCAAATCTTAGCCCACACAAGGCTATTGTGAATGAATGATTAATTTCCATTAATGCTGGTATTTTGGAATTTTAAATAAAATTTTAAATATTATATATAATTAAATTCATATAGCACATATATGAGAGAAAACATTTTTTATCTCCTTCTCACACTACAAATGACTGTACGAGCCATGCACATACATAGTTCTCTGAAACAAGTACTTTGGATAATACTACAGAGCTTTGCTGTGTGAAGTTTTTTATTGTCATAGCATATGCATTGTGTTCATACTACAGGATCACTAAATGCTCAGAATACTTGTTTGTTAGTTTGCTGTCTTTTAACATAAACTTGGTTTAGGAAGTATGCCAACTTCTTGTGCAATTCTGTAAAGCAATCAGATCCTTTTCATTCTTTAATTTAAACTTTCCAATTCTATATCATCCATTGATTCCACTGGTATAATGAATAATTAGCGTGGTCATCTGTATGCTCTATTTTACTCAGTGGATATTTTTAGCAGCCTGATTGCATGTATTCGATTTTATCAGATGTTTGTTTCTGTGCAATACAGCCAGAAGAAACTTAACATTTTTATGCACAATGCTTGTGCATATTTTGTTTGGAATCTGATCTTGGAGATACAATTAACAGGATGTAAATCTGTAAACCTTTGAAAAACTAACCCACACATCTTCATGGGTATATGGAATGGACGAACATAAATGAAGCTGTATCTATTTGAAGATACGTTATGCATAACACTGCTTCCATTTTCAAAATAAATAGCAGGGATATATGTTTATTGCTCTTTACTAGTAAAAGTAGAAAAAACTCAAAGAATGCATGACTCATTTTTGCAGCTAAACTATTACAAAATAGTAATAATAAAATATTATGTATTAATAAGTCACTCATGCTGTCAGATCTAATGCTCATTTCAGTAACTGCAGTGACAAGTATTATACATGGGTGAGTTATGTGACAAAACTGTGTATTTTATATGAACCTAATATCCTTATATCTGGACGGCAAGCATAAACATCAGCTGCACAGCAAAAGTGATTGTCACACATTCCTCTGCCTTGCCTTCTTCTATTGGGTGGACAGTAGTTATAATATTAATGGCTTCTGTAATGGCTGTAGGTTCAAGAAACCAATTCTTTTAATAGTATAACAAAAATAGCTATGTAGTAGTGCATAATCCAATTACATTATTTATTCTCCAGTTCTGAGCCTCGCAATGAATGTTCTGCATGGCAGATATTCATTATCTTCTACCTTAATGACTTACCCCAAATATTTTATATAAACTTTCAAGGAATTAACAATAGGATGTGGTATTGGACAGGATTTTTTTTGTGTAATTTACGTCCTTTAACTTTTTTTAAGTCATATCAGACAATGAATGGAATGGCTGAAATGATGCTCAAATGGGTCCAGGGTCCATGGAGCTTAGAGTTACCTGACATTCGTCTTTTATCATAAGGGAAAATCCCGGAAAAACCCTTATCCAGGTAACTCACCCTGACCGAGATTCGAACTCGGGACCAAAGGAAATTTTTAATAACAATACTGTTTTGTCAGTTACTACTTTCCTTTATTATATATACTGTCTTGTTAGCATAAATATAGATAATTTGACATTTACTTAAGGGGAGGCATCTGTGAAAACTGCTAAAATCCAGAGTTTACATCAGAACTGCTTGAAAATTTTTGTATGTTATATAAAAAGTCCCAGGTCATACAGTTTTTCTTTTAGAAACTTTAAATTTTAGATTCAGGTTTCTCTGTACATCAGTTATAAAATTTGCTATACTTTTGAAGTGTGTATCAAGTATTTTTGGACAAAAAGTTTTTATGTGTGAATATATTAAATTTTTCTTAAATTTTTTTGCAATTTTGAGATTTAAAAATCAATAATAAATAAACTATTTAATTTAAATAAACAAAAATACCAAATTTTATTAAACATTTATTTAGGAATATGTATGCAAAGTTTAATACAAATGCGTTGAGAATTGCAGAAGTTGGAGCATTTTGAAGATACAAAAATGTTCAGAAACTGAAAGTGGAGAAAAATGAATTTAAAGATTTAGATAGAAATTACACTACTTTCTTTACTTTGAAAACTCCATGCATCATATGCAGGCCATTCAGCTATCTTATTACCTTCTTTCTCTTTAATTTGGTTACCTTTGGCCCTTTTTTATAATTTTTCTATCTACAATAGTTTTTACCAAAAATAATAATTTAATTTTTTGCTGTGATTTCTTTACATTGGGAAACATATTACATTCTCTACAATTTTTGTTATAAATGATAGGAACTTTGGATTCTGGTTCCTTTAGATAATAGTTACAAAACTATATATGTATATACTCATTTGCAGAAGTCTAATGGTTCTGGAGGAGAAAATTTAAGGAATATGATAGAATTTTCTTGAATTTTTTTCAATTTTCTTTTTTCAACACAAATCATTATTAATTTTTTCATATACAGCCATAATGATACCAATTTTTATTGAATACTTATCTAGGAATATACATATATGCAAAACTTAAAAAAATTCATTGAAAACTTTAGTGTCTGGACTATAAGGAGTATTAAAAATGCTAAAGGTTGGACATGAAGAAAAATCTAGTTAGAAGCTCTAAATATAAACAACATTTTTTTCTATGTCCCAAAACCATCCTGCAATCTATGAAGACCACTCAGCTAGTTTACTATCCTCCTCTTTATTTATATTTGCTCAATGAACTTTGATCACTTTGTTTTAGCTTTCACCTATCCCTAATACTGCTAATTTTCTTGCTAACAAGACTTACTTTGCTTGCTGCAACTTTTGCCTTAACTTTAAGTCTATCTTTATAACCCATATTGTGACTTGTGGGTTCGTGAAATGAAAAGTCCAGTTTCACCGCTCAAAACTGTTCTTTATTTCCACCGACTTACAGTTGAACACTTGCCAATTACACAAAATTACGTAATGCACACAATTACAATTCACCAGTTCGTCCGTTACAATTTCACTTGTACTCGCGATTACATAAACTCCGATACACATACACAGTTACGTACAGTCTTCCGTTGCACAATCTTCTCGTTCATTAACGCGTCACTGACTAACTCTTACACCAAGAACTGCGACTGTCTCCTCACTCACACTAAACTTCTGACTAGCTGCAGCCCTTTTTATAGGCATCTCGCCGTCTTCTCGGCTTTTCTTGTTCCCAGGCGAAGATTCCAGTAGATGAAAGATCCCGTAATTTCCAGAACAGGTGGAAGAGAAACAGACCGCACAATCATGTTTTTTCCCCCAGCCATCCCTGTCACCACTATAAGACGGACGAGGGAGAGGCATGGCTAACACGGACCTCCCCTGTCTTCCGCTCTCAGCTGCTTCCATAGGGTGTTCCAACGCCCGGGTGACAATATTAAATTCACTAACAGCTGCAATCACTGCAATTTTTCTTAATACAAAAACTTCTTTGTGACATTTACTCCATGGAAACTTTCATTAGAATTCTGTACTTCTCCTTTAATGCAATTTGCCCATATAATAGTACTAACTAATCTCTTTATTTTTGTCTATGAGATGGAAATTGTAAGTAGAATAGTTCATGCAATTCATACCCATAGTCATACAAAACTTCTGCATAGAAATATGACCCTTACCAATGCCCAGAAATACATCAACCATTCTTCTATTTACATCAAAAGGTGACCTACTAGAATCACTGTTAACTCTTGGGCTATAATATGTTTTCAAGCAGAGCATTCTAGTATCATTACTTACTGTTATGGCTAGAAGACCTTAAAGTTTCATTATATTTTGCTTTGAAATAGCCACTGTACTCCTAACCTAATCTGGTATGAATCATATACTTCCTGTTGCAACAAGAAAGCAATACAACGTTAAATTAGGCTTTATTCCCTTTCTAAACAATAATAATTTAATATAAGCTGCTATCCATAGCTTTCACTTGCATGTAAACCATATTTCACAAACACTACATGTCAGTGGAAATGTTTGTTTACTTTCAAAAGTAGTAAGTGGGAAATAATATATAAAAGTGGTAGCAGAAAGGTTCAGTAGCTTCCACAAACATCCAGAAGATGGCTCTGCACATTACCACAGTTACAGAATCAAACCACGTAGTTCAAAAGTGAGAATTCCATCAATTTCTTTGCGACACATTGGAAAAAGCAATATAAATGGCCACGCCCACCCACACATGGGCGTTTAAATAATGACGTAGTTGCTCTTTAAATGGCGCTAGGGCCTAACTGACAGCATATTCTGAAACTACAATGTTTAAACAATTTTAATGCAAAAAACGGAAAATGTTTTTTTTTTGTCATTTTTGACGAAATTTCACTGATGCCTCCCCTTAACATGAGTAATTCAATTGAATCAATTACAAGGAATCTATAGCACAACACTGGTTACAACATGTGGCCTTGACTCAAAACACTTAAAAGTGATATAACATGGCTAATTCAGTTAATTACAAAGAAACTTCAGCTAAACATTTTGTGTAACTTTGTACATATTGCTAAATCATTTAAGTGATATAAATAACACAAGTAACCTTTTTCGTTTAAAATAAAGACACTTTAACATAAAGTCTTGTTCCAGAAAGTGATACATACATTAAAGGAAACACAAATTTCATTGGAAAGTTTGCAGACATCTTTCCATTGCTCTAGCAATGCTGGCTTCTTAGAGAATGTATAAAAATGTATATTTGAAAATGTGCTTAGAAATCCTATGGGCTGATAATGGCTCCTCCAACACTGTGGCAATATGCAGGAATATTTCAACCGTAACTTGCCACTGTATTTATCCTGTTAAGAGTAACCAAACATACATGTTGAAATATTCTGACAATAATTTTTAACAAGAGAGATCTCCAATAATAAATTAATGAATTATAATGTAGCTGGGCAGAAAGTAATTTCATTGAAATGCATGCTTTCTTCAAGGCCCATTGACAACAATAGCAACTTTTAATTAACATTAAAAGAGCATAAACAAGCCAGGTGTGGAGACATTTAGAATGGTTTAATGTCACCTATGTAGCATATCTCCTTCATGTTTAAAGGGGTCCCGAGTTTGAATCTCGGTTACAGTAAGTTATCTGGATAAGGTTTTTCCTTATTCTGATAGATGAATGTCTGGTATCTCTAAGCTCTATGGACCCTGGGGTCATTTGAGTATCATTTCATCACTGTGCAAAGATCAAGTACTCCTAAAAAATACTTGCTTCTTGAAGTAATTGCTTCAGAACCCTTCTGCATAAACTCACAAATTACAGCTTTGGAATTTCCAAAATTATCATTTACCATATCACTGAAAGTAGCAGCAACATAAAATACAAAATAAATTAAAACTTGTATCAGATGAGAATGGCATGATATATGGCATGTTTTTGCTGCTAGTATTCTAACCTATCTGCTGTAAAATATCTCATGGGCACTTTGGAAAGTCCTTATTGCTGTAAGAGTTCTCCTTTTGCAGGTTTCAATGTTGTTATGATGTACAACCATTCCTTTATTTGGTATGGCATTCATAATTTCCAAGTACAGCAACAAAATATTGAAATTACAATAAATATTGATTTATACCTGCAAGTGACGGAACATTACTGTAACCTTCAACTATCAATGTAGTTCAATATAGTGAATCATTCAGCTCTTTCTTGATATTCACTATTCATGATAATTATACTAGGAATAGTACTAATGATAATGTTTATTGTCTATAGACTTCATACAAGTTTCAGACATTGTCAGATTCTACAATACAATGGGTATACATAA
Source organism: Mantis religiosa (assembly GCA_030765055.1). Taxonomy (NCBI): domain Eukaryota; kingdom Metazoa; phylum Arthropoda; class Insecta; order Mantodea; family Mantidae; genus Mantis; species Mantis religiosa. The sequence continues at coordinate 66,203,818 of CM060958.1, forward strand.
ATTTGTTCGTAGGTTACATTAATATTACAAGATTAAACTAAATTACATACATTGGGATCAAGATCAAATAAAAAACTTAACTCCGTACTTCATAAGAGGGTACACTTGCATAACTTAATCACAAAGAAAATTAAAAATAATAAGAAAAGATTCAGAAGAGATGTGAAATTATTCTTAATAAATCAGTGCTTCTATAGTACTCAAGAGTCCTTTGAATATTTTAGACACCACAGTAAGTAGAGTGAATGATGACATGAGAATATTTTTATGTTACTTGTATATCTAATGGTAGTCAATTCTTGTAAGTCTTCTAATTTATGCTACTTTGATACCATTTAATCTGCATGCAGAATTGATTTATTTTGTATACTTTCAATTTTGTATTTGCTTGACAAAGCAAATATTTCTGTATAGAAATTAAATGCTAAATAAATATATGATAAATTGCTGTCTCTGAAAATAAAACTTAAGTATTGTAATACCAATAAGCTTTTATTTTTTCGTGAATGGTTTTTATAGCAATGCATTGAATGTTATAGCATATTAAAGTACAACCACTACTGACAGAAGCCCTCCAATAATAATGAGAATTTTAAACAGAAATATATCATTATCCTCATTTCACTGTACCTGACCCTGTGACCTGGAGTAAGTAGTAAAGATAAGGTATCAATCCTCTTCCTTCCAAATAGAAATTCCAAGATGTCCTTCCGCCAAACTATTGAACATCAAACTTAATGACGCATTTTGACTGCCATGTCCTTTTAACCTCTGTTAATTTTAAGTAATATGAACTCTGAAGCTTTTCGGTCCAAATCACTGCTTTGGGTACACACATGAGCTTTTATCAAGAACACCGTATTCTTTGATATAAGAGCTGGCTTTCTCTATAATTTAGAAACGAAACTTCTGAATCAGGGACTCTGATTTTACCTGAAAAAGAATTTGAAACGAAGAATGGTGTCTTTGAACAATAGCTTCAAATAGCTTGTTTTGTTTTTTAATATACGTGTATACCTAAGCTATCTTAATTAACAATCAATGATTACACCAAAGCTTGCAAGCGAAGCGAGTTCCATAACAATATTGGAATATCAGTCTCTGCAAATTCATCCTCCAAATCAATGACATACGCCATTCTTCCAGGATAAAATAATTCATTTTTCTCTTGAGACTTTGATTTGAAAAGCACTCTGTATATATTTCAGCCCACTTTTGTCTTGAACTGCACTTCAAATTGAAAGAGCAGGAACAAGAAGAAATGGAAAAATTGATAAAAACAAGCAAGGAAAAAGATGATGAAGCGGAGGAAGTGCAGTTCAAGACAAAAGTGGGCAGAAATCCATAACAATACTTTGATTCATTGTATAGGTTATTGGCTTATAGGTTTCCAAACCTTGGAACGTTAGGTTAGATTTCTTATTTATTTTTAACACAACATTAAATTAATTAGCAACCAGTGGTCACACTAAAACAAGCACAATTCCTCGCTTGCTATCTTTAACCCTTTAGGTAGTCGGGCAAGTCGTTAGAGTTTTTGAAGAAAAGTCAACGGGGATGCATGTTTAGTGAAGATGTGATATATATAATTGTTATCTAAGGGCGCTCAACTATGGCGGTCATCAGCGCCCTTTAAAAAACTAGTCATGGCAAAAGCCAGATATAAAACTTTCTAAAATCTATACAAGTGTAACAAAAACTATTAAAAATACACATACATGAACATCAATCAAAACCTACTAAAAATTTCGTTCACTAAATCCTAAACCCTAAACTAGACAAGAATCTAAAAACCTTCTCCACGGGTCTCCACGCACGGCCTATACGTGGGTGGGCCTGTTGACCGTCTCCCTCAACGAGGAGCCCACACGAGGGAGACTGTTGGCTCGGGACCCCGGGTGCGCCAAACCCATACCTACCGAAGTAAGCCCCTGGGGGGGGGGCGGGGGTGAAGATGTGAGTCTGAAAGCAGTATCATACTGATATTTACATAACTGTGTAGAATTCATTCATATTACTTCCAGAAGCTTATACCCAAACCTTTTTTTTTTTGATGGATAGAGTCAACGTGAAAAATTCAATGCCATGGCCGGGATTTGAACCACGGATCTACTGGTTTCCGTCCAGTCGCTCTTAGCCTTTGAGCTACCATGGCCAACGTGCCTTCCCCTAGTGGTCTACCGGGGAAATATATACGAGTCAACTGGAGAATTTAATGTCAGGAAGGCACGTTGGCCATGGTAGCTCAAAGGCTAAGAGCGACTGGACGGAAACCAGTAGATCCGTGGTTCAAATCCCGGCCATGGCATTGAATTTTTCACGTTGACTCTATCCATCAAATATCTTAGCCTATATACGGCTAGTGTGGAGAAATGATTAATTTCCATCAATTAACTAAAACTTTTTTTTTTTGTTTAAAGCTTTTTTAATATGTTTTCTTAATGTGGTTTCATGATGAAACCACTGGGCCTCAAGAGCCTGGAAGCAGCATTTTTTTAAAATAAAAATAAAGACAATGTTATTAATGAGTTTATTGATATTAGTTATACATATATATCTTATATGAAAGCTTGTATTCAATGGGGAATAATCTCTAAACTGTATGAAAGATGCATAGATTGAAGTTCTTAAAATGACAGAAAATCCTGTTTGCATAAAAGATTTATCACTCTTTTGTGATACTTTGCAAAGCAGTTTTCGGCATGATTCATGAAAAGTCCAACACCACATGTATCACAGTATCATGTTGTACAATGAGGCTGTGCTCGTGTGCTGCAAAATGCACACTTACATATGCGCAGCTTTATCAAGGCGCTTCTCAAGTGAAACACATGGTTGTAACAACTCTGCTTTTTCAGAGAATTTTTTCCAACTCTTGGAGAAGATTTTGAGGCACCAATAAGTCCTACAATTACAGCAAGTTGAAACTGCTTCAGTGGCAGTGTTGTGCTATTTTCACTCCTCTCCTGAAAAATCAAACAGGAGTTCACCAAAGCGACATCCAAAAAATGCCACATTATTCTGAGCCACCATTTCTTGCTTCGTCGATAGATTTCGTAGCAACTTTTAAGCATGTCAGCCTTGTCTACATACCCCATATTGGCTTTGTAATCCTTAACTATCTGGGGACAAGAAATTTTAGTGACAGAAACATCTTTATTTTTTTCTGTTCACAACTGTGACACTGTCAATATTGTGGAAATTGGACAGAAACAAAATTTACTTCTTGTCCCTCTACCGCAGAGCTAAAATTCGCACCTCAGAACATTGGAACTGAAAGTCTCCACTTTGTATATGTTTGTCACCAACAAAATACTTTTGGCATTCCTAAGCGTCTTTGACGAACTGTTCCACAAGAACTAACTTGATGCTGGAGCAAGTATTTTATCAATGGTAGTGAAGTAAAATAGTTTTCCATATAGACTTGATGATTTTTCCCATGTAGAGCCTCTATCATTTCTTTTACCACTATAGCTCCCAAATTATTTTCTGTCAAGTGTTCCACTTTGCCTGTATATTTGGAACTGTGAAATGTAGCCATTTTCATTAGCATGCACCCACACTTTGTAGCCTCGTTTTACGGGCTTCTGAGGCATGTACTGTTTGATGGATGACCGACCTTTGAATCTGATCATCGATTCATCAACAGATTGATTGCAGCTAGGCTTGTACAAATGTCCAAATGATTCTGATAAAGCACTTAGCAATGGACATACTTTGTACAATTTATCATAGTTTTCTTCTCCCTTTTTTGGCTGCTTGTCATTGTCATTCAAATGAATGTTACTAAGTAGCCAAGAAAATCTGTTTTGTGACATCATGGAAGATATATTTGGGTGTCTTAATGCAGGATCCGAAGAACAATAGTCCTTATAACTGGGAAGAACCTTTATGCCCATCAAGAGATTGACAGCAAAAGAACTGCAATTCCTTTCTTGGAAGTGTTGAAAACAGTGTTGTTATGTTAAATTAACTTTAAAGAGAGTCGATTAAAGACACTAGACAACACTTACTTTTAAATTTTTCCGGAACATGTTTCTGAGGCTTTGCCTCTATCATCGGCCGGCTCTCGACTGATTCTCGTTGGTGTAGCTGACGATATTTTGTCACAGGTCTCCTCTGGTGGCGGTTCAAGGAACTTGCTGAACAAATCTTTCTGGGGGATGTCGAAATTGAATACTTTGTTCCTATTTCTCCACAAAAGAATTGGATCTTTTAAATAATGGATTAAAAACATGCGTCAGTTTCTCAAACAAAATTGAAGACTACATTGCAGATATCAACATTTCGACACAAATTCTACCAGTATCCATACAAAATTCAGTAAAAAGCCATTGTGAAAATATTTTGGAGGAAATAAAGAACAGATCCTTTCAGAAGAGAAAACATAATACTATCCATTCTTTGAAACAGAAAAACGTCATTTACACAAAGGCAGACAAAGGCAACAAGATTGTCATAATGGGAAAATCAGATTATATTGAAAAAATGGAAAACATGCTAACTGACAATGAATATGAAATCATTAACAAAGATCCTCTAAAAACTTGCATACCGTCATTTGAAAAAACAATAGCAAAATCAAGCATAATACCAAACAAATATGCAGTTAAACCGGAAAACCCAACCTTACCTAGACTTTATGGCTTACCCAAAATACACAAACCATCCATAACAATGAGACCTATAGTTAGCAGTATAAATTCACCAACATACAAACTTGCAAAGTGGCTAACAAACAAATTCAATTCATTTCCAAAATTCGACAGCCTAAGCATCAAAAACACCTATGAACTTATAGAACACATTAAGGATACTGAACTAGAAGAAGAGGACACACTAGTCTCATTTGATGTTAAATCACTGTTTCCCAGCATACCAGTTAATCAACTCCCACCGTTGATAGAAAAATGGCTCAAATCACTTGGAATGGCATCATCTGAAATTTCAGACTACATTGAACTAACCAAATTATGCATAGAACAAAATTTCTTCCAGTTTCAAACAAAATATTATCACCAAACTTCAGGGTTAGCAATGGGCAACCCCCTATCACCCTTCCTGGCCGATCTGTACATGAGTGCATTAGAAATAAGGATCAACAAAGGTTTCCCTTGGATGTTCAAACTCTGGCAACGATATGTAGATGACATCTTTGCAATAGTACCAAAAAAACACATCAGTGATGCACTAAAACTTTTAAATATCCAAGAAAAAAGCATCAAATTCACTGTAGAAATAGAAAAAGATGAGCATTTACCATTTTTGGATCTAAAAATAATGAGGAATAAAAACAGACTAAACTTTGGCATTTACAGAAAACCAACACAGACGGACAACTACATAAAAGCTAATGGCTACAACCCAAGATCCCACAAACAGGCAATCTTCAATAGTTTAGCACACAGACTGGTAAACATCCCTCTCACAGCAGAAGAATACAAAACAGAATACAACAAAATAATTGAAATAGCACAAAAAAATAACTTTCCCAAATCATTAGTGGACAAAAAAGTGAGCTTAGCAAAAAAGAAGAAGCTACTAAAGGTAACCACAACTCTCTCAGCTACAGAAACTAATATGATTTTCAAAAAATTCACTTACCATCCATGGGCCTATGATAAATTCAAAAAAGTCTTCAAAAAACAAAATATTCAACTAGCACCAATCAACCATTTCTCCTTAAAAAACCTAATTTGCTCAAACATCAAAGATGCCATCCCATCTAACAAAAAATCTGGTATATATCAAATTGAATGCAATGACTGTAGTCAAATTTATATTGGAAAAACAAAAAGAAATTTAGAAACAAGAGCAAAGGAACACTTTAGAAACAAAATATAAACAATTAGAAAAATCAGCAGTTGCCACTCATTTTTGGGAAAAAAACCACAACATAAATCCAGAACCAAAACTACTAAAACATACATCAGGAAAACAAGAACTATCCACATGGGAACAAATCTTCATTTCAAAAAATAGGAACAAAGTATTCAATTTCGACATCCCCCAGAAAGATTTGTTCAGCAAGTTCCTTGAACCGCCACCAGAGGAGACCTGTGACAAAATATCGTCAGCTACACCAACGAGAATCAGTCGAGAGCCGGCCGATGATAGAGGCAAAGCCTCAGAAACATGTTCCGGAAAAATTTAAAAGTAAGTGTTGTCTAGTGTCTTTAATCGACTCTCTTTAAAGTTAAAGCAAAAGAACTGTTTTATTTCTTTGACATTTGTACATTGGAAGTTGCTAGAACCCCCTGGTTTCTGCATTGCATATAAATTTGTCTGAAATACTATATGCTCTAATAGGTGCAGTGGAAAAACAGTAAGAAACATGTCCTCTGGTGTGTATATCTTCGGAAACGTTAGCCCCTCATCTCCGCAAAAAAATTCATTCACCATTGAATATGAGATTTTGTTCCCAACCTACAAAATCAAACATCAGATGGAGACGATAGAGTAATACCATCTAATGAAGGATTGTTGCACTGAAGAGATTCATTGTCATCATTCACCACCAAATTTGTGGTCGGCTCAAGCTGTAAAATGTTTGTTTCATCTTTACTTTCAGTTTCACATTCAGATAACACTGATTCTTCTTCTCTAGGGATATAATGTATTTGGTATTCACCATAAATCTTCTCGCGTGTCATTAACAGCTTTCCAGATATAAGTGGAACATCCAGTTGTTGTGAACCTCCTGGAGATTCTTTCAATGCAAGTTCCACCATTCCTAGACTTCTTGAAGACATGTCTGAAGTGAAAAGAAATGTCAAACTCTTACGGGCAGGTACACTTAGAGCCCAGTGGTTTCACTATGAAATTTTCACTTCTATAATAATTGTTTATATTTACAATTATTTTAAAATTTACCATATTCGCTATGTTATATGCTAAATACACAACATAAACTTGCCTACTTTTCCATTTTGTGCTTGAAATATCAAGTATATGAGCAATATAACTTTACAACCCAGCGACACAATGTAAGCCTCCACCAGCCCACGCGGCAATAACGTTCTTTTACATTCCTCCATTCCTCGCTATCCCTCAGGCTAACCACAGAGACTAACCTTGTAATTAGTTCTGTGGTGAGCATGCACTCCAGAGGTCGAGAGCAAACAAGGGATGCATCGTGGACTCATTGGATAACCACAAGGACGCAAAGAGGCATGATGCAAACTGTGGTTTCGTGGCGTGACCACTGGTACTATGATTCAATATTTGCGTAAGACAATTTGTTTAGTGTCATGCACTGCCACTGCTTTTGCGTCTATATGAGGGCGAAGAGAACAAAAAGAACAATAACAAATCAAAGCATCGCTAAATCCAGCAGACTTAATTATAACGAGTTTGGTGTGCTGTTAGCGCTATACTCTGTTTCAGGCTAGTTTAATCCTGCTGTAGACAACAAGAGGAAAGTGACTCAACTCGTCACGTGTTAGACGCTACGGATACATTCACGTACATAAGTTTTGCAACACTAGCAGTATATATAGCAGTGCTAACTTCTAGACAACAAATAAATAAATAAATAAATAAATAAATAAATAAATACCTTAATACCTACATACATAAATACATACATAAATACATACACAAATAAATGAATAAATAAATACATAAGTACATACATACATAAATACATAATAAATGAATAAATAAATAATAAATAAATATATACATACCTACATACATAAATAAATACATAAATGAATGAATAAATAAATAAATAATAAATAAATACATACATAAACAAATAAATGAATGAATAAATAAATACATAGCTACATACATACATAAATACATAAATAAATGAATAAATAAATAATAAATACATACATACATAAATAAAATAAATAAATAAATAATTGGGCTACACAACTTTTAAATCTGTGAGTTAGCTCATTTCTGAAACAAAAATAATGAACTTCACTGCATACAGCACTTTTCATAAAATCATCGCTTTTTGCATTTACACGATTATCCGGGTGTTCTTAGAGTTCCGGATGCTTGCTGTTCCATTCTAGCCCTATGCACACTACTTGCGGAAACACCAAGGAGATCACCAGTTTTTTCTCAATGTTTCTTATAGACGATTCCAGGTTTATTTCTTTAAACACCACAAAACAATGAATGATCATTTGGCTGTCGCCACTTTTTAAAGGTTTGCCTCGATTGTGTTGCATTTCGGCTGAAGCACTGGCCTGCTCCATGATGAAAAGTTTACTTATTTTAAATTGCATATACATAAGTGTCCCAGGTTATTCTTTGTATCAGCCCCTCAAAATTCAACCCCTGCGGTCCTCGTCCCGAGGGGTGGCAACAGGAAGTAGGGGAGTGACTGATGGGGTGATGCACGGTGGGGACTTGGTGTACCCCAGGACCGTTACGAAAACTGGCAGAAGAGGCTCTGGTGTTCCTCCCCAGGGACCTACTACGGTAGGTACGGGATTGGCGATCCCAGTGTCCCTAGCCACTCACCCTCAATTCATCCTCCTCACCTCCATCAACTGCGCCACAGTCTGCTACTGCTGATCAGTAAGTTTCATCTTCTTCCCCTTCTAGTTTTTTATTATAATTATTAGCACTTAAGGTCTTAGGTTTATAACTCCTGTCTCACCAGCAGGGATCTCTCCTATCTCCATGGTTCTGTCCCACGGTTTTCAGCGCGGCTTTCGACATGTGTGATCTCCGGAGGTCTCAAAAGTGAAGGTTGAGCGGACCCTTCGCACTGCCCCTATGTGTAGCCTTAGGTGCGGAGCCCGTCCACACCGTCAAGTACACCCACGTAGCTCCTAGAGGGCCCGGGTTGTGTTAATCTCCCGACGGCCATGTGCCGTTGGGTTAGTATCACGAACCGAACGTGTTACCGCTGACGGAACCCCGGTGTAATCAACCACACGTCCCCTGAATCCGCGTATGCCTTTTTATATGCAGCGCGGCCTAGAGTGGGGAGCCACAGGTGGTTATTCCTGTGGTAGGGGCTTAAAGCCGGGGTGTGCGTGGTGAACGGTTTACCCATACGGACAAGCAGTGGATATGGAAGGGTAGCTGTTCTGAGGTACAAATGAGATCGGTCATGGGTGGGGTCCCCATGATGGCACAGACCGTGAAGATTCGGTGTCTTTTTTCTTTAACCCCCGGATGGCAGGCTGACGCCGACGGTTCCGGATGGGGGTCTATATCATAATGTCTCCGTGCAAAACCTCTTTCACTGACCCTTATTTAGTGATGACATTGAGTTGTGATGGGAAAACTTTCAAAGATGTTAGTCCATTTTATATAAAGCGCGAACTTGACAAAATCAGCGTCTCGGCCAAAAACGCTACGCGTCTCCGAGACGGCACCTTACTATTAGAGAGCACAAGTGCAGACCAATCTCACAAACTGCAAAAAGCGACTTTGTTGGGCTCCTACCCTATTCGGGTAGTCCCACACAAAACGCTTAACACCTGTAGAGGAGTAGTCACCACCTCCAGCTTAGATGGTCTTGCGAATGAAGAAATAGTAAGTTGCCTCTCTGATCAACTTGTTTGTCAGGCGTACCGGCTAACACGAAAACAAGATGGCAAGGAGTACCCATTACGTACGGTTTTTCTTACTTTCGCCGGGACTAAGTTACCCGAGTACATCTATTGCGGCTATGAACGTGCGAGCGTCCGCCAGTATGTCCCGAACCCCATGCGCTGTTTCTAATGTCAGTGGTTCGGACATACTAAGGTCACGTGTACCAATCCTGCTCTTTGTGAGCAACGCGGCCTACCGACACATGACGACCCAAATTGCAGTTGAACACCTTGTTGCGTGAACTGTGGCGGTAGTCATCCCTCCAGCTCGCGACAGTGCCCTAGATTCATGGACGAAAAAAGTATTCAGGAGCTACGTGTAAAGGAACGCCTGACTTTTCCAGAGGCACGACGGCGCTTTGAACAACTAAAGCCTGCTACCACTACTACTGGATATGCATTTGCATCAATGACATACCGGGAAGAGTGAGAGTGGATAATTATATGCCGATGACACGGATCTAGCCACACAATCCAGCGCACGCAAATAAATAGCCAAAAGACTACGTAATGCACTGACTAACCTAGAGCAATGGCTTACAAAATGGCACACAAAAGTATACGCGCGAAAAAGCCAATCAATAATATTTACTAAGCGAACCAAGCACCGCCACAACAAACATGGCTTAATGCCACTAACATTCCGGAACGATGAAATCGAATGGAAGAACACAATTACATACTTAAGTGTAACAATGGATCAGGGCCTCAAGTGGAAACAACACATTAACACAGTAAGAGCCAAAACAAATGCCCAATTAAATAAACTGTACCCAATTATTAATACTAACAGCTCACTAAAACTAAAGATGGGGACAACATTCTACAAAATATTTATTAGACCCATCCTAATATACGCTTCCCCCCTATGGGTACATACAGCCAAGACGCATATCAAGAGATTACAAACAATGCAAAATAGAATGCTTCGTTAGGCTACTAGTACTCGCTACAGTGCACCAGCTCCACGAGGAGTTAAAAATGCACTTCATGGAGCAATTCATTAAAATACTCTGCTTCAATTACTCAAGAAGAATAATAAACACCACTAATACAGGCGCTGGGGGAATACAACACAACACAGGACAAACACGCAAGGTCGCTGTCTCTTTTTTGAAAGAACGATCAATCTCGCGTAGCCAGGGGTATATATACAACAATATCTAGACAGCCTCGTTAACTATACAGATGTTTTACATTGCTGATCTGGGTTAAACACACACACGCACACACCTCCCACAGCCATCAAGTCCTTGCGCCAACCTAAGACTAAGTCGGCCCCGGGGAGTGGCACAGGCTCGCACCTGCAATTGTATAGGCAGGCCGCCCGCCGAGTGCGCACTCTCAAAAATCGACCGAGCAGATATATGCACTACGAGAAGGCTCATAGAATTTAACGATGCCGAAAGGCAGATAATATCAACTGACCATTATAGGCAAAGACAATAGTGCTAATGCAAACTATATTGTCGCGAATGCATTGTTGCGACGAGGCGGCGTGGCGAGGAATTCAAAGAGGCTGACAGTGCAGTGTGGAGATAAAAGCTCGCCGAAGCGGTGGGGGAAGGAGACGGATTTCTAGAGAGTTCATCTTTCTCTGGCGCCGTCTTGATTGTTTGAGAACGTTCCGGATAGTGAGTAATCTACAAAATGGCAGCCCGCCCGCCACAGTCAGTAATTCGGTAATTGGACGAGTGCGCGTGAACAGCTGTTTATTTGTGGTCAATTACCTTGCAAGTTGTATTGTGTATGTGATGTAATTCTGGACTGTAAAGGTTGATAAACGTATGTTTCTACGGAAATAAAGAGCAATATTTGTGTTTGTAACCAGGAATTTTAATTTCGTGAAACTATAAGTCCCAATTGGTGTCAGCAGTGAGCTATTGCTACACGGAGGCTGCATTGGCCCACATTCTGGAGAAATTGCAGACGGCAAATAACAACTTGGTCGCGACTATGGCCGCGAAGATGGCCAAATTAACCACAGAAATGAAGACGGCTAACGACAACCTAACTGCGAAGACGGAGGCAGCAAATTAACATCTGACCGTGAAGATGGCCGAACCGGTAACGGAAATGAAGGCTGCGAACGAGGCCCTCGCCGAAAAATTTGAAGAACAGTTGGCCGGTGTGAGGGATGACGTCACGGGGCTGGGCAAGTGGATGGGCCAAGTGGACGAGCGCGTCGAAGACCTGGCGAACCGCTTTAATGACCTAGAGGAAAAGGCCGACAATAACACTAAATCCCTCGAAGACCTGGCGAGCTGCGTTAACAACCTAGAGGGAAAGGCCGACAGCAACACCAAGTCCCTGAACGCCATAGTAGAGGACATCGTCGGCAGACAGTTGAAGGACTTGAAGGCCGACGCGCTGGGACGCGACACATCTGCGCGCGTCAAACCGCCGTAGTACGAAGGCACGTCCACGTTCGAAGTCTTCCGCCACCAATTCGACACGGTGGCCAAGCACAAGTGGTCACCAGAGGAGGAGGCCGCGCAGCTAACAGCCAGCCTCCAGGGACGGGTGGCAGCAGTCCTGAAGGTGGTCGAGACAGCGGCGGCGCCCAAAGACATCTGGGAGGCCCTGGAGAACCGCTTCGGGGACCACCGCTAGGCCGCAGCTTACCACAGACAACTGAAGGCAAGGACGCCGCAGCCAGGGGAGATGCTGCAGGAGTTCGCCCTGGCAATTGAACAGCTGGCCAGCAAAGCTTTGGTCGACCTCTCACCTGAATTCGTATCTGGTAAGCCGCATACACGTTCGTTGACGGGCAACGAGACATTGAGATACGTCAGAACGTAATGCTCGGCGACTACAAAACCATCCACGAGGCTCTAACGGCAGCATTGAGTATGGAGGCGGCCAAGGTAACAGCTACTCTGACGTACAGAACAAGGAGTATCCGCTACACTGGAGACCGAAGACCAGCCGAGGGACGCCGGCGACGACCAAGTGGCGTGTGTTGGGGGTGTGGACAGCCGGGACACCTGGAGAGAGACTGCGCACACCATGGAGAGCAGCCGGAAAACGAGTAAAGGCCGTCGTGTCGAAGGCCATGTCGGCGCCATCACCACCATCCCCTCGAGTGACACTGCACGCCGTCAGCCGGCGTATGGATGACAGCCTCATCGCAGACGGTTGGGTGAGAGGGAAGCCGAGGCGCGTGATCGTAGACACCGGAGCAGCCGTGACCATCATCAGACCTGACGTGGTTAAGGGTTTGCCGTCGAGGAAACCGAGCCCATCATACCAGCTAGTGACGGCATCGGGTGACACCCGATGTAGAGGGAGGCCCTGCAGTTGACCTTGGGACGGAGTGCCGTGCATCTGTGGGTGTTGGTCGCGGAGGTGGCTGAGGAGGTGATACTGGGACTGGATGCCCTCAGTAGCCACGTCGGCAGGTAAGTCCTGCGGCTCAATGGAGAAGAGGTGATACTCCGGCAACTGGAAGAACGCCTGGGAATTCCCTTCTTGATAAAAGCAAATTAAACCTTTGTGCTAGAGATGACTTTAAATGTATGATGAGTACAAATGATTTACTTGCGTTTATGGTGAAAAATAATTTCAGTGAGTGCCTTGGCCAAGTTAATTAAACTCCTTAAGTGCGTAATTGCATTTTCAATGTCGTCAGTTGAACGGAAGGGTTCTTTCTTTTATTAACAATAATTAAAACATTTCTAAGTACAGTGGCTGAAAATAATCTGAATGCCCCAAAAATTTCCGTAGAAAAACAAATGATCAAGCAGTTATTTGATGATAATGGAGATATTACCACCTAATGCAGTACAGAAACAAAAAATGTTGGAATTCACGTAAAAGCCTTCCAAACTTGTTCTGCATTAATAGGGCGGTATTACTCATATTAAAATGATTATAAGGCAAGGAATTAATATTATTTAAGGATTTTGCTTTCTTATTAATTTATTTCGTTGGTGTTGGTTTTTTTTATTTGTTTATTAATCTCTGGATGCAATAATGCTGTGTATTAATCTGTGTGTGTAGCTCTTCGAGCGTCCATATTAGGGGAAGTTGATTTCGTATCACTTGAAATGAACGAATTTCAAAAAATGTCTAAAATGGCACAAAATATTTCTCTTGCCTTTAATGCTGATAGTCTTGTTTACAACTTCGGCAGAATACCATAATATATATTATTAATAAATCCTTTGGTTGTTTTCATGATCGCCAAGTGATTCCCCTATTTGTCTACATGTTCTGTGGTATTACAGTTTGATGTTCTGTGTCAAACAAGGAGTAGTGTAAATGATGCAGCTGTTTCATAAAGCAAATTGTAGAAGCTAGGAAACAAAAGCGATTGTTGGCTACTAGCAACTTCTGCTACGAGCAACTTCTGTGAATAATTACTAAATACCACACGTTTTTTAATTAGTGTTGTACTCCTGAATAAAGGTAAGAACACATATATACACGTGTGTGTGCGTGCGTGCGTGGGTGCGTGCGCGTGCGATAAGGAGTAGTTTGAATGACACGGCAGTTTGATAAAGTAAATTCTAGAAGCTAGGAAATAAAAGCTATTTTGCCTACGATCAATTGCTGTGATTAATTACCAAATACCACAGTTTTTTTGTTAGTTTTGGATTCCTGCATAAAGGTAGGAACATATATATGTATATAGAGTAATAAGGAGTAGATTGAATGACACAGCGGTTTGATATAGTAAATTCTAGAAGCTAGAAAACAAAAGATATTATTGCCTACGATCAATTACTGTGATTAATTACTAAATAGCAAGGTTCTTTATTAGTGTTGGATACCTGCACAAAGATAAGAACATTATATGTATATATTTATTTATTATAATAGAAGTTCACAAATATACTAACTTTTAGGTTAGAGTAAGATAATACAGGTTAAACGAAGCATGTCTTATAACAACAAGGGTTTGAAGAACAAGGTATAGTTAATATATTGGGCAAACGCTCCAAAGGTGGGACCTGCCTTAGTTCTAGACAGGTAATGGTACATTAAGTACGCATAAAATGTAAACGCTCCTAATTTTTACTATTTATTAACTACGGAGCAGGCACACTCATTTATGATACACAAGCAGGCACCTAGTGTAGGTATTCTGTACACAGTGTACTAAATTCCACTTTTTGCTATTCCTTTACTATTTATTACACTAAGTAACATAGCATTGATTACATTTATAGTAAGTAACTTCTTATCTTCTGCTTAGTATCAGTCTCATTCATGTTAATACACACTAATTGGTTATATTGTATTAGCATAACTTGGTGTAACAAATTAATCCTCTTTGAATTTGGATGAACGAATACAGCATATTTTTATAGAGAACTGCAGTTTGGAAATGATTTTTTTTTAAAAAATGGTTACACGAATTTCTTCTTTGATGGCTCTTCTATGCATATCTCTTGAGCTTTGAAATGACACAGATACATGCTAATATCAGCTGGCAAACTTGGTATGTCAGATCTTTCTGTAAGATGTGATTGCATTAGTTAGAAAGTAAGGTTCTTCAGAAAAACTTGACGAGGATGTTCCTCATTTTTATTATTTGCTTGAAACAGCACTGTGCATTGATGCCAGCGTGCTCAACAATGCATATCATAAAGCCATGGTCCACCTTCTTGTCTTTCGTGTTACTGAATATTTATTGGACAATTTGGTCAACAGTATCAACCCCACCTTTCATCATGTTATAATTTAATATGTGAGGCATCTTTGTGTCTTATCTAGTGTTCCGTCATTGTGCATTGTTGAGATAAGTACAACAATTTGTTTTCCGCTTAGGTATATATGATAACATGATAATGGTCTAATGGAACCCAAAAATTGCTGAGCTTATTTCTCTGTTCTTATGGGGCAAAACCCAAAATGGGATTTCTCTTTTATCTATTTTCCGGGTTCCTATACAACTGATGTTATTCTGCAGCATAGGGAAAGCCAGTGGATAGCTACTATAGCAATTATCTATTGTTACATGTCTATTTGTTCCCTTTATTCGCTATGTTAGTCTGCACATGCCTACACAAAATAGTCCTTCTGGTTGTTTGCCACAATATGCTTCCAGTAAAGCAGTATAGATTGACTTAGCATCGCTCAGGAAAAATATTTTGATGCCATATTTTGCTAGTTTGTTGGGAATATATTGTATGAAGCTGCAACATCCTTTGAATGCTTCTAGTTTCTCATCATTGGTAACAAATTCCCCAAGACTGTAACTACCCATGCAGGTTTTTACAAATGTATCAAGAAAGCTCCTAATTTCTGCTAACCTATCTCTTTTGCACCTTATATCCTGAGTTTCTTTATCGTCAAATCTGATACATCTAAGAAAAATCAGAAATCTCTTGTAATTCATGAAAGATCTCAAAAGAATCATTACTTTTCCATCTTTCGACCAAAGTTCCAAAGCATTTGTGTGGTCCCCACCTTTGGGCCAATCAAATACAGAATACCTAACACTGAATAAATTTAATTTCTGTCAGCTTAGCATCTCTTTCCCAAGAATAATTTTCTTCCAGCCTCTTTCTTTGAATGAATAATTTGTTAAAACTCACAATTTCATGTATCACATCAATACTTATTATTTAAAGAAATGATTCAATTTCCTCCTCAATATCTCATGCTATCATTTTAGGGCCTGGAAAGATCTTGACAATATTTTTGGGTTGTATATGGGATGTTCTTTTAGGTGCTTTAGTTTTCATCCACTTTTTTCTTTCTCTTACCAACGAAAAACCAGCTTTACTACCAAAGGAATATAGCTCTTGATCATTTTCAACTTCAGAGTTATTATAATGATCACTTGGTGATATCACTTCATCCTCTCCGTCAGAAAACTAATCATCAATATTGCTAAAGTCATCTTCTTTAGCAAGCATCAGTAAAAGATGCCATTCTGCTTCCTTCTCTGTCCATTATGTGTTGGCCCTGAAATAAGAAGCACAAAATATTACTGCCTAATAATGCACTATAATAATGTCCATTTCTAAAATACACGTTTCCTTACCCAGCCGCATTGTGTCAAAGTAAAGTAGAGTATGTTATATAATACAGTGTATAAAGTATGCTGCTGGTGCAGTTCCAAGAGTAACTCATTGTTGCCTTTTGGTTGTTGATACTACAATCGCTCTGACACAACTAATGGAAGCTAAGCAAATGACATGAAAGGTACTGAGAAAAATATGCAAATATATGTATACAAAATGCAAATTTGGCATATAAAATGCACCTTTTTGTTTAATGTGGGAGCATTATTATCAATCCATAGAATTTGCGGATCATGATCTGGCAGTCCATTAGTTTTTGATAAGATGGAGCAAAATTTAATTATATCTGAATTTACAAATATATTGTCTATAGCTGTGGATGAACTATCTTGGATTCTTGTTGGAAAGTTTACTTTATGTATCATTTGGTATGATGTACATTAAAAGCTAAGTTGTACTCTTTGAAAACTCGATTTCAAATAATCCACATTTATTTCATAGATGTGGAACAATTAGTTGAGTAATGCACGTATACTTTAATAATTTGAAGATTAAATCCACGTTAACACAAGTAAATATCACCATTTATTGATTTCTAAATAGTTACATACCACATGGTAGTAATATTATGTTGAAATCTCATCTTCCGAATCAATTTTATCTATGTATTGCTCTAAGTAGAATAGCTGTTGTTTTGTAAAGCACTTCTGCAAGCACAATGTTACCCCAAATTAACCAAATAAACTAAATTAATGAGCAAACATTGCATTTGCTTAACTAAAGTAAAAAGGGCAATACAAAAACCTTTGAATTTATAAGCTGTAAAAGCTTCCCCAGATACTTTCTTTTTGCTCTTTCTTTCTACTCAGAGTTACAAGAAATTTCTCGGCCAGAAATTTTGTTAACTTGGGTTAAAGTTCTGTATGTCTAATCAAAACTTTCAATAGCTATAATGCACATATTGCTAAACTACCAGGTATATTCGTAATGCACAAGTTTAGCAAAAGATACTGAGGACCCTAAGTTTCAAATTGTAATTGAGATATTAAGGGCTGCAAGCTTCAAAGCGAGGCCATGAGATATTTTGTAAAATCAGGGGTATGTAATAGTTGTGCAAAGTGATAGCTGAAACATTAGTATTGCTAAATGTGATGATCCTCGCTACTCTTTAACTCGGGGTTAACATCTGCCTTCTTGAAATTGCTAATGTTTCTTTCTCAAATTTTAGTAACTGTTGGTTATATGGAATGGAACCCTGACCTACCCAGGATTACTAATAATTAGAGTAGACTTTGCATGGTTCAGTGCCAATATGACTCTTACTAATTTATTTATTATTGTCAAACATAACTAGAGAATAAATAAGATACATGTTTAGCAGTGCAACCATTTGAAGTACTGCAGTAAATTTCAAGCAATTTGAGCATTTCAACTATCAGGATAATTATAAACTAAAGGAATTTTGTCATGAGGAAACCCTATATAAATTACTCAAGCAACTAGCATACTTAAGTTTAGGTTTAATGAATAAGGAGGGCCATGAGGTTCTCAATACATATCGACCACTTCTAATCTATTGTACTTCTCTTCATCTAGTCTCCAATACGTGATAAAAAAAGAAGCTACCTTCTTGGTGAGACCATTGGTAGATCATGCTCAGACATGAACCAATGGTTAAAAGTTTAACCATGAATGCTGCCAATGATTTGCAGTCATTAAACAGATGAAATGCTAATTCATGTGCTTTGTGTCACTTCTGCAGCTTGGATCAATTAGTTGACCAGTCTTATAGAGATGTCCTTACAGCTACCAGCTGAGTATGGTTCTGTCCATTTTGAGCAGTCCTGCTTTTGATGACATTCTTTATAATAATCTTTGAATGCTTATGTCCTGTTACACATAACCAATATTCACTGTGTTTCCTGGCAGTCCATTGCTGGATTGCTGCTCTGACATAGCTATAGGACAAACCCCAGGCAGTGTTCAGGACTCACAAGCGTGATAGATCCGTACATGGCCAAGTCTTCTGCCTTCTCATTGCCATGTATTCTGCTATATCCCGGCACCCACATCAGTTTGAATTTGTTTAGTCAGTTTCATTTGGGCTTTCTGAGATTCGAGTACCAGTTTAGATTTGGCCTCGCTAGGTTCAATGGCCTTCATGGCATCTTGATTACCTGAAAGTATAGTAATGTATCTATTCCGATAACCTTTACTGATACTTTCCCATACACTTGCCAGTATGGCATATACTTCAGCTTGGAAAACAGTCACATGCAGTC
Source organism: Mantis religiosa (assembly GCA_030765055.1). Classification (NCBI taxonomy): domain Eukaryota; kingdom Metazoa; phylum Arthropoda; class Insecta; order Mantodea; family Mantidae; genus Mantis; species Mantis religiosa. The sequence goes on from CM060958.1 coordinate 66,222,646, forward strand.
CAAGATTATAAGACAGTCTTCTACCACACCCAAATTGTTCTGCTCCAGTTCCTTAATTGATTTTGAATCCATCTATGAACCACAGGTTTCCACCTTAAATCTTGGTACATATTCCAGTCATCCCTTCACTCATTATAGAAGGGATACAGTGAACTTTCTCTATTGTAATCTCCAAGGTATAAATTTATCCATCCTCATAAATATAAAACAATCCAGATGCTTGCTCTCAGATAGATTTAACCCTCTTGCTGCCACACTGCTAAAGAGAGTTTCTGCCTTAAAATATTGCTGATATGATTGACTGTTATAAACCGAGCAAAGACTGCCAGCTTCTATCTAATGAATGCAATGTTTGTGCTGCTGTAAATCTACACAAATATAATTACACTAGGGAACACGTTTTTTGTACCCGAAACAAAATAGGCTAATTCTTATGCAAAATGACTCGCTGATTCCAAAAAATGCCTCTGAAAATGCTGTATCACGTAACGTTTTTAAGATATTCTTATTCTTTTATATAAAATTACAGAAATGAGGTATGATACAAACTCATATTGGCTTAATTTAAAATAATAGCCATTGACTCTTCTAAATACAGCTTAACCCTTTTACCGATATGGACGTCATATGACGTCCAAGTTAAAATGCCCCAAACCGATATGGACGTGTATAGACGTCCTGCGCATAGATATATTTTAATGCTCATTTAACACCAATTATTTTAATCGTTCTATTTTACAATTAATTTAAATTAGTTCTATAAGGGATGTAAACGTACCCTTAAAGTATTAATTTTTAGGAGTCGTATTTATTACACATCTGCTTCACTTTCGTACCTATTTTGAGGACATGTTTCGCAAATCATCGTTTGCATCTACGGCTCTTATGCGACTAAAGCTTGATCCAGCGGTGTGGGTAATTCTGGGGTTGCTGCTGCCATCTCTTGATTTAGTGATGAACTTAAATCTCGATGTACCCTTAAAGGTTTCTTTTTGAATTGTACACCCCCAAACCAGGATAAACACCCAAGGGGGCACATCTGCAGATTCACACCAAATAATATTGGTTTCCTTGCGAACTTTTTTTTCGCAACACTAGAAATTTTCGAAACAGTTACGACTTTTTTGGTTGTGGGTGGTATGCTTTTAGGAAAGTGTTTTCTCTCAAGCATGAGGGGTGATGTCGTGGTTAAATTGTTACCCCTTACCTCTGAGTATTATAATACTCAATTAGGTTACGAGATATTTATACTCGCAAGTACAGGTAGATGAATGTCTTGCATGAATTTACAGCTCTGAAAATTACTAAATAATTGTGCATGGTTACATCCAGTGGTATAAAAATACTTTTTTTACCATTTAACTGTTTTTCGTAAAGAACGATAGCTAGTAATAGCTGATCCACATCACCCATATTTGAACCGCCACTACCCCCAAACAATGGAGTAGCTAACATGCCATCTGTAGACCAGTACATGTCACTGCTAACTATATCCTAAAAATCTCCTTCATAATCGCACAACAAATATTTCAGATTTTCTACAGTAATATCAGAAGCCTGTATACATCATACGCAAGCTAATTTATTTGCTACATTACGGGGATAAGCCATAGTTAACATTGAAATTTAACAATTTCAAATGTGTCATTCATTTAGCTCTTGATAGCTATAAGAAAACACTCTGAACACAGACTAAAATACTGAGCGAAAACAGCTGCATAAGGCTACCAGAAACCTTGGTTGAGAAACACTATAATAACAGATGCTGACAGTCTTCTTTTCAGTATAATGCAACATATACTCGTATGACTATCGCTTGGTATAGCATAAATAAGCTAAACTTGAATAGGAGAAGTCACTTGCGTAGCTAAACATACATACATACATTGGCTCGTATACACACAAAACAAAATGATTCAAATATTAGGCGCGTTCGGAGCAAAGCATGGTTTTTGCTACAGTGAAACAAAGTAGTGAAATTTTGACAATTTATTAATGTAGTCTCTACTTTATTGTTACTGTAGATGTATACTGCCTTTAATGGGTTTTAAACCAGTCTTTGTTTCATTTAAATAACTTAATAAATATGGAAGATACGGAATTGTATTTATGATGCATTTTTACAGCATTTAACAATTAAATGTCTTGTTCTGTTTATTGGGTATCCGTTTCCGGCCCCTGAAGGGTTTAAATGGCCATCGGCGAAGCGGTTAAAGGCAGTGTTGCTTCATAATGGCAATTTACTACCTTCAATACCTTTATTTCATGCCATAGGAATGAAGGACACATACGATTCCATGTCCATAATTTTAGATGCTATTAGTTATCAAAATCATGGCTGGGAAATTTGTAGTGACCTCAAGGTAGTTGCATTGCTAACGGGACTGCAGGGAGGTTTCACAAAATATTGCTGTTTTTTGTGCTTATGGGACAGTAGGGCAACTGACAAGCATTTTATAGTGAAAGAATGGGGGAAAACGGAAGACTATACCTCTGAAGCAAGCAATGTTAAGTATGTGCCTCCAGCAGACGAAAACAAAGTTCTTCTCCCCACACTTCACATAAAGCTCGGATTAATGAAGAATTTTGTTAAAGGTTTGGACAAAAGTGGAAGTGCATTTGAGTATTTAAGAAGTATATTTCCCAAAATAAGTAAATATAACAATTCCTTTCTTGGAAGTGTTGAAAACAGTGTTGCTATGATAAATTAACTTTTAAAGAGAGTCGATTAAAGACACTAGACAACACTTACTTTTAAATTTTTCCGGAACATGTTTCTGAGGCTTTGCCTCTATCATCGGCCGGCTCTCGACTGATTCTCGTTGGTGTAGCTGACGATATTTTGTCACAGGTCTCCTCTGGTGGCAGTTCAAGGAACTTGCTGAACAAATCTTTCTGGGGGATGTCGAAATTGAATACTTTGTTCCTATTTTTTGAAATGAAGATTTGTTCCCATGTGGATAGTTCTTGTTTTCCTGATGTATGTTTTAGTAGTTTTGGTTCTGGATTTATGTTGTGGTTTTTTTCCCAAAAATGAGTGGCAACTGCTGATTTTTCTAATTGTTTATATTTTGTTTCTAAAGTGTTCCTTTGCTCTTGTTTCTAAATTTCTTTTTGTTTTTCCAATATAAATTTGACTACAGTCATTGCATTCAATTTGATATATACCAGATTTTTTGTTAGATGGGATGGCATCTTTGATGTTTGAGCAAATTAGGTTTTTTAAGGAGAAATGGTTGACTGGTGCTAGTTGAATATTTTGTTTTTTGAAGACTTTTTTGAATTTATCATAGGCCCATGGATGGTAAGTGAATTTTTTGAAAATCATATTAGTTTCTGTAGCTGAGAGAGTTGTGGTTACCTTTAGTAGCTTCTTCTTTTTTGCTAAGCTCACTTTTTTGTCCACTAATGATTTGGGAAAGTTATTTTTTTGTGCTATTTCAATTATTTTGTTGTATTCTGTTTTGTATTCTTCTGCTGTGAGAGGGATGTTTACCAGTCTGTGTGCTAAACTATTGAAGATTGCCTGTTTGTGGGATCTTGGGTTGTAGCCATTAGCTTTTATGTAGTTGTCCGTCTGTGTTGGTTTTCTGTAAATGCCAAAGTTTAGTCTGTTTTTATTCCTCATTATTTTTAGATCCAAAAATGGTAAATGCTCATCTTTTTCTATTTCTACAGTGAATTTGATGCTTTTTTCTTGGATATTTAAAAGTTTTAGTGCATCACTGATGTGTTTTTTTGGTACTATTGCAAAGATGTCATCTACATATCGTTGCCAGAGTTTGAACATCCAAGGGAAACCTTTGTTGATCCTTATTTCTAATGCACTCATGTACAGATCGGCCAGGAAGGGTGATAGGCGGTTGCCCATTGCTAACCCTGAAGTTTGGTGATAATATTTTGTTTGAAACTGGAAGAAATTTTGTTCTATGCATAATTTGGTTAGTTCAATGTAGTCTGAAATTTCAGATGATGCCATTCCAAGTGATTTGAGCCATTTTTCTATCAACGGTGGGAGTTGATTAACTGGTATGCTGGGAAACAGTGATTTAACATCAAACGAGACTAGTGTGTCCCCTTCTATTTGTTCAGTATCCTTAATGTGTTCTATAAGTTCATAGGTGTTTTTGATGCTTAGGCTGTCGAATTTTGGAAGCGAGTTGAATTTGTTTGTTAGCCACTTTGCAAGTTTGTATGTTGGTGAATTTATACTGCTAACTATAGGTCTCATTGTTATGGATGGTTTGTGTATTTTGGGTAAGCCATAAAGTCTAGGTAAGGTTGGGTTATCCGGTTTGACTGCAGTAAACTGCAGTAACTTTAGGGTTAGCAATGGGCAAACCCCTATCACCCTTTTTGGCCAATCTGTACATGAGTGCATTAGAAATAAGGATCAACAAAGGTTTCCCTTGGATGTTCAAACTCTGGCAACGATATGTAGATGACATCTTTGCAATAGTACCAAAAAAACACATCAGTGATGCACTAAAACTTTTAAATATTCAAGAAAAAAGAACCAAATTCACTGTAGAAATAGAAAAAGATGAGCATTTACCATTTTTGGATCTAAAAATAATGAGGAATAAAAACAGACTAAACTTTGGCATTTACAGAAAACCAACACAGACAGACAACTATATAAAAGCTAATGGCTACAACCCAAGATCCCACAAACAGGCAATCTTCAATAGTTTAGCACACAGACTGGTAAACATCCCTCTCACAGCAGAAGAATACAAAACAGAATACAACAAAATAATTGAAATAGCACAAAAAAATAACTTTCCCAAATCATTAGTGGACAAAAAAGTGAACTTAGCAAAAAAGAAGAAGCTACTAAAGGAAACCACAACCCTCTCAGCTACAGAAACTAATATGATTTTCAAAAAATTCACTTACCATCCATGGGCCTATGATAAATTCAAAAAAGTCTTCAAAAAACAAAACTTATAACTAGCACCAGTCAACCATTTCTCCTTAAAAAACCTAATTTGCTCAAACATCAAAGATGCCATTCCATCTAACAAAAAATCTGGTATATATCAAATTGAATGCAATGACTGTAGTCAAATTTATATTGGAAAAACCAAAAGAAATTTGGAAACAACAGCAAAGGAACACTTTAGAAACATAAAATATAAACAATTAGAAAAATCAGCAGTTGCCACACATTTTTGGGGAAAACACCACAACATAAATCCAGAACCAAAACTACTAAAACATACATCAGGAAAACAAGAACTATCCACATGGGAACAAATCTTCATTTCAAAAAATAGGAACAAAGTATTCAATTTCGACATCCCCCAGAAAGATTTGTTCAGCAAGTTCCTTGAACCACCACCAGAGGAGACCTGTGACAAAATATCGTCAGCTACACCAATGAGAACCAGTCGAGAGCCGGCTGATGATAGAGGCAAAGCCTCAGAAACATGTTCCGGAAAAATTTAAAAGTAAGTGTTGTTTAGTGTCTTTAATCGACTCTCTTTAAAAGTTAAGTGAATATAAATTGAAGGAAGGTATATTTGTCAGTTCTCAAGACTACTTCTTAAAGGCAGTGTTTTTTAATCAAAGCTTAAACGTGTTGAGCTGGCAGCATGGAAATCATTTAAATCAGTGGTGGAAGGCTTCCTGGGCAATAAAAAAGAAGAAAATTATGAAACTTTAGTCTCAGAACTATTAAGGAGCTGCAAAGAAATGGGTTGCCATATGTCACTTAAACTCTCACCTTGATAGTTTCCCTACAAACCTAGGAGCTGTAGTAAGTGATGAGCAAGGTGAGCGTTTTCACCGGACATTTCTGAGATGGAAAGACGTTACCAGGGTATCGCTGGGATTCAGCCATGTTCGGAGACTATTGTTGGTTCCTCAAACGTGAGAGTCATTACAAAAAAAAAAAAAAAAAAAATCAACAGTGAAACACTTCTGAGATAATTCAGGTATTGGTTTTCATCATTATCTTGTGTTTATTTTTATTTATTTTAATAACAATAATAATTAATAATAGTTCCCCAGTGTTATATGTAACAAAAACTTCACTTATCTTTTAAGAAATTGATGAAAATTTCAACCACCGTAAAATCATTGATACTAGTAAGTTAAATTTTGCATATTTTTTTATGTAACATAACACAGTTATTAAGATGTATCTAAACTAACATTATAACTAAACGACAGGGAAAATCTAATGTCTAATCTCCCAACTCTTCTTAATCTTTTTCACTGATATGAAGTATAACTAGACTTTTATCTAAACTAAGCTAATGTTGAAGCTAAACAACTGGGAAAATCCCCCGAATATCCTCAATCAGCTTTTGAAATGGATCAGCTTGCACGTTTTTGCACTCTTGGCACCATTAGTTCTCCACTGAATATACATCCATTTGATTGTTTCGGATATCGCCCCTTGATAAGTGATGCTAGAGAGACTGACAATGCAACTCAGTGTTGTTGGTATGGATAGTTATTATTGGATCCACAAAATACAGGCTGTGATTTACAGTTTGGTGTGCTGCAAAACCCTATTTAAGCTATTGTATCCACTCCAGCAGTTGGTGGGAATTGTGCCGGCAAACTCTGCATGCTTTTCAATTAATGCAAAGCACATTCTCTTCGACTGTTGGGACTTAGTGTTATCCGTACTTCATTACTGACCATATCAATCAGCCCAAGGTTCTTTGATAATGCAGCTGTGATATTGCTTCCTCCTTACAGTTTTGCATTTGTCAATCTGAACAACATGGCTTTTGTCTTTTTGAATAACCCTTGTCTTCTGTCATCTGTCACATTTAACGGACAAAAGGGACCAAACTACATGAAAGGACATGTACTAGAGCACAATGTGGAAAGAACACTTGCCAAGTAGCACATTATACTATGATAGCTTGTATCCATGATAATCTGCAGCCTTTGTAGTACTAGTGGATCAACATATGTTGAAATTAAATGTAAAGGTGAGCCATTTAACATTAAAACCACTTATTTCTGTTACTTACTTTTGTTGTTTAGTGTTATTAATCAACTCACCTTTAAATTTAATCTATTACAGCAACACTGTTTTTAACACTTCCATTAAAGAAGATAATATGTTGGAATGCCTACAAAAAGGTCTGACAACTCAGAAAAACAGTTTTTTATCTTTGAGTTCTGTTTGAAATTATTTTATTTTACCTAGTGATGCATCTTCAAATGAAAATGTCTTGTTTTTTTTTTTTTTATTTATGTTATCTGCATGAACATAATCATATTTAATGAATTATTAATTTTTAGATGAGTCGTATTTATTACACATCTGCTTCACTTTCGTACCTATTTTGAGGACATGTTTTGCAAATCATCGTTTGCATCTACGGCTCTTATGCAAACGAAGATTTGCGAAACATGTCCTCAAAATAGGTACGAAAGTGAAGCAGATGTGTAATAAATACGACTGATCTAAAAATTAATAATTTTTTGCTTCACTGTGGTGTTCCAATACAGTTAAATCTCGATATATTTAATGAAATTTAAAAGAAATTAAATGTTTAAAATTATTCAATATCTTCTTTTTTCAGATGTTACTACGACTTGAAGACCTGGCACTGCAGAAGTACACAGAGCTTATAAAGAAGCTTGTTTTTATAAAGGAGCCTGAAATTCGAAGAGAAGCATCAAAGACCACAGTACAGAAGATATGCTGCAACTTTGGTGAAGTGAAAGGATTGGAAGCCGTCATACTCAGTAGTATTTATTCACACAGTAAGAGTGTTTTACACTGGGAAACTATGAAAAACAAATTAGAGAATACTCTCCAGTATTGTGAAGTTGTAAAACAGAAATGTTACTCCTTAGGAAAGGTAAATGCGGAATCTTTGAAAGAAAGTGCTATAATTTCAAAAGAGCAAATCCAGTTGGAAGAGTTCACATTAGAAGTCGTAGATACCAGAATTGAAACAGGTTTGAGTGTACCTACTCTTGAACATGACCATGTTATCAACCGGTTTATTTCACATATGTTAGCAGGAGAGAATGAAACAGTTACTCCATTTAAGATGACTCTAATGCCCCATTCCAGAAGTATCACAAAGGAGGCTTGTGCATTTGTTGATTCTAATGTTAAGGAGATTCCAAATAACGACAGATATTCAGCAACTCTTTCTGTTAACAATGAAAAGCTAAGAATTATAGAAGAGTTTGAAAGCATAACAAATGTTATCAAATTGATAGAAATAATGCAAATGACAGTTAAGAAATATTTGGACACAGGCCCATACAAAACATGGGAAGAAGTGCATGTTGATTTCCTGCGATATTTTATCCAGCAACCAGGGCTTCATTTATTTGCAAATGAACTTTCTGAATCTTTGATCTATTTCTGTGTAGGTGTTATACCAAGTTTATTCACTACATCACCACATTGGAAGAAAAGTATGATAGAAGCTTGTATACATCCAGCAGTAACTAAACTGAATGCAAACAAAATACCCATAGATATTTTATTAGAGCTACTACCCAAACTCAAAGATTTGAATACATTGAAAGTAAACACAAGAATCACTGGAGACCAGATATATACAAAGGATGCTGAAGTATTTGCTTGCATGTCGAGGTATTGTACTAAGCTAAAATGTTTATGTATAACATTTGATTTATGTACAGAGCTTTCAGCACAACTTATGTTGGATGATGTGATGGCACGTCTTCCTAGCACACTCACTTCAATCAGTTTTTATGACTTTAAACACCTATTTGATGTAAAATTCCTTAACAAAATGGCAACATCAGAAAGTTTCAATGCACTTAACAGACTGACACTGTATAACATAAGTTCCGATTATCCACTGCACCAGGGTTTCAGGAATCTTGTTGCTGTTGCAGTATTCTGTACACAGTTTAGAGAAAGTAAACTGTTTAGAAATGTTGGTGGATGGCTCAAAGAATTGAGGCTCTCTTGTGTTATCCATATTCAATTGAGAATCCTGGCAGAGTGCTGTCCTTCTTTGGAGACTCTTTTATTAAAGTACTGCACATTTTCCATGTCACTTCATACAGAACCAGTTCCAACTTTCAGCGCACTAAAAGATATACATTTTTTAATAACACACTTAATTAGCCAAGACTGTGACACCTGTATTTGGTGCATTTTGCAAAACAGTCCTGTAATTGAGAAATTGGTGGTAGTTTTGTTTGAAGTAAAGTTTGAGACTTGTTTCCAGAAATTTATGGAAACCAATGAAATGAGGCATCTTCAAGAATTTCAGCTATATAAATATAATACCTTTAAAGGACTAATCAAACCAGACTTAGCTGTACAGATGATGAACAAGTTTCCCACTCTCAGTATTATTGGTGGTATAGAAGATGCAATAACTCAAAGAAACTTAAGTGAAATGTACCCAAACAAAACATTTGTGTTCAGAAATGAAGAAATATTGGAACTTGATCATGAACTGCAGCATACTCTAAGTAATGATATACTAGGCACAATTGCTGTGGTATTGCATGAATAACACTGAGCCTGAGTTGTTTTTTTCTATACCAATAACTGACTCTTATTAGAATACTAATGCAAAACATACTTATGCCTTCTACTCTTGTAGTGCAATTATGTCAGTGCATGGTTAGCTAACATAATATTTGTGTTATAGAATATCTGTCATAAAGTGAAACTGCTAATATTTGGATCATATTTGAATGTTTCCCAGGAAAGTTCATTATAACGTATTTGTTAGATGAATGTATAACAAACACTAGAATTTCATCAATAATTTATTTATGTTTGGAGGAATTTAGTAACAGTGATGTCCAAATTATTTGACAAAACTATTTGTAGTTGGTTTTTCATGCTACATCACTTATATTTTGATTTTTTGAGGGACTAGTTTTGGCAACTGGTACACCCATTTAAAACCTTGAAGGCCCCACTTTTTGTTGTGTTATTGCCTGTGGTCTTCTCACTTGTGATGGAACCAAGAACTTCTTTCTCAAATTATCGGCTGGTGAGATTTCAAAGTTTATTAGTCTGGCGTTATATTTCCATATTAAGATGTTCTGCTAAGTTGTCAGTTTGTTAAGGTTTACGAGTGGCACTATTTATATTTTGAGCCTTGGTAACCCTGAATGTTGTAGGTGCCATCTGATGTTTCCAATAGACCGTTTGACATTACTGACCATAATTTACTTCGGACATTTTGTCAATAGAGCGTCATTTGTTTTGTTTACATTAACTTGAAAATTGTGTCTCAAAAAAACATGGAATTAACTTGCGCAATGATTTATTATGACCTTTGATGCAGATTATCAAGACAAGATGACGTCGATCAACAAATTTCCACATTTGGTGATGAAGCTCCATCCTTTGCTAGAGTGAAATGTAGGTATAAAGAATTTAATCGAGGCTGTTGTTCTCTCATTGATGAAGGTCGTGAAGATCCTCCAAAAGCAGTTGTGCAGGAAAACATTGATGCTGTCCAAAAATAGTAATGCAGGATCATCTTGCGACATATTGTGAGATTGAGGCATTCCTAGGCATTAATTTCACCAGCATATATAAAATATTGCATAATTATTTAGCTATGAAAAAAGGTTTGCTCCCTTTGGATCTCGCATAGTTTAATGCAATCTCGAAAAGTTGCTTGTGTTGATTGGTGTAGAAAAATGCTCCAGAAATACAACGGCGGTGCCTCAGAAGATTTATATAAGATTGAAACAGATGATGAATCATGGATCAATGCATATGAGCCAGAATGTACACAGAGTCGACTGTATAGGTGTGTCAAGATGAAGAAAATCAAATAAAAGTTGTTCGCACTCAAACCATTTCGAAGAAAAGGGTTGCATGCTTTTTCAACAAAACTGGCCATAAGGCAACAGTGCCTTTACAGGACCATAAAACAGTAAATGCCGAATGATCCATGGCCATTAGTTTGCTGGAGGTCTTCGGTGAAGTAAGGAACAACAACAAGAACTATAGGACCGTTTTTTATCAAGACAGTGCGAGCACACACATATCTTGTCTAACAACAGAGTATTTGAAGGCTCAAAAAATTGAGTTTGTGGGTCATTCGCCATACAGTCCTGATTTGGCACCCATTGACTTTTTGTACCCATACAAATTACATGGACAACAATTTTCATTAGCAGAAGAAACCCGTGATGCCTTCAAGACCAATGTTTTGGGCTAGCCGCAAGAATTCTGGAATAAATGCTTTGATAAATGGTTCAAACAGATGCAAAAGTGTATTGTTCATAAAGGAATATATTTTGAAAGAAAATAAAGCAGTTTTCAATCAGAAATTACTTTGTTTCAGTTATTGGGCTCAAAGTATAATTAGTGCCCCTTGTGTCACACCTTTTAATAAATTTGGATTTGGGTCAAGGTTAAGGTTTTAATTCCAAAATTGAGTTGATACTACTGACTTGTATTCCCGATTCAATTTGATGTTTCTAAATTGTGTTTTGTCTCTGTATTTTAGGTTTCTTTCAGTTTGCCCTATGTAGAACTTTTACACAAAAATACTTTTAGCTTATTTGGGATATTCCAGATCTACTGACTGGTAGGACTTAATCTTTTGTTTTTGAATTTAACAACTTTAATACAGCAGATGACAGTAGGGTCTTCAAAGTTGAAAACGGAGGCCACAGCTCCCAAAACTAGAACCTCTCAAAATCAAAATGTAACTGATGTAGTGTAAAAAACCAACAGCAAATAGTTTTACCAATCCTTAGTCATACTTATACTGAACTTTTTGCCATAGTTGTCAGCTTATATTGTGATATTTGTTTATAATGCAAAAAGAATGTTGTCACTCAGTTTATGACAGCTCCTTATGCTAATTTGTTTGATTACACAGAAACTGGTGTCAAATACTGAGTAGCGTGTAGCTGTAGTACTTTTTTGCAGATTAAAGGGAACAGAACTTAATATGACATAGTTTAAGTTGCTGCAATATACTGTATGTGAAAAGCAAGTACTGATATTCAGCTTGTATGTTTCTTTTTTTTTTTTTTTAAAGAAATATGCAACAATATATGTTGGATACTGAGCATTATTGCGCCTTTATTTTCTAAGAATGTTAATTGTTGAAGTTTAAGTTGCTGCAATATATTGTATGTTAAAAGCAAGTATTGATATTCAGCTTGTATGTTTTTTTTTTTAAGAAATATGCAACAATATATGTTGGATACTGAGCATTATTGTGCCTTTATTTTCTAAGGATGTTAATTGTTGATAGATAGAGTCAACATGAAAAACTCAATGCCAGGGCTGGGATTTGAACCACTGATCTCCTGGTTTTCATCCAGTCGCTCTGGCCAACCTGCCGTCCTGACATTAAATACTCCATTTTACTCCTATATTTCCCCGATAAACCACTAAGGGCTCTCGCATCCGAGATACACCGTTTGTGGCAACTTACTATCGTCACTACTTGAATCCCAGGTTTCATCAATTAACTCTTATTATTTTTAGTTCATTTCCATCAACTATATCTATCAAAAACCTTAGCCTATATACGGCTAGTGTGAAAAAATGATTAATTTCCATCAGTTAACTAAAAATAATAAGAGTTAAATGATAAAGCCTGGGACTCAAGTACTTATGATAGTAAGTTGCCACAAACGGTGTATCTTGGATGCGAGAGCCCTTAATGGTTTTCCGGGGAAATATATGAGTCAAATGGAGGATTTAATATCAGGATGACACGTTGGCCATGGTAGCTCAATGGTTTAGAGCGACTGCACAGAAACCAGGAGATCCGTGGTTCAAATCCCGGCCATGGTATGTTGACTCTGTCAGAAACCTTAGCCTATATCGGCTAGTGTGAAAAAATGATTAATTTCCATCAATTAACTAAAACTAATAAAAGTTAAATGATGAAGCCTGGGACTCAAGTACTTACGATAATAATCGCCACAAACGGTGTATCTCGGATGCAAGAGCTCTTAATGGTTTGCCGAGGAAATATACGGGTCAAATGGAGGGTTTAATGTCAGGATGCCACATTGGCCATGGTAGCTCAATGGGTTAGAGCGACTGGATGGAAACCAGGAGATTCGTGGTTCAAAGCCCGGCCATGGCATTGAATTTTTCATGTTGACTCTATCTATCAAAAACCCTAACCTATATAGGGCTAGTGTGAAGAAATGATTAATTTCCATCAATGAACTGAAAATATGTTGATTGTTGTTTCTTAAAGGAGCTTGATTCAATCACTTCACATGATGAGCTGTATTCCCTAGGTTAGAAATGGTATTTAAATTGTATGCTGAACACAACCTGCAAGTATGTTCTGGCTAACAATACAACATATTTGTATCTCAAATTATCTGGTGGCTTTCAAAGGATCTCCAAAGATGCTTTGGACAGAAAAAAATTAATGCTGTTCTTGTTGAGAAGGGTACATCATCTGATATGCCTTATAATTAAGTGAAACTTGATTTGCAATGAATATACCGTTTGTAAAAGAATGACAACATAACAAAGAAATTTATTTCCTATCAGTGAAACATACGGCTGTTGATATTAGAGGAACAGGCAAGTTGAAAAGGAATGGTCAGACACCCAGATAGGAGGTAGAGGAACCAAATTGTGTCATGTAGCACAGAAGCAAAAGGGGTTATCAATTTGTAAGATCGGATGTGCTTGCTATAATAAAATGCATAGCTAAAAATTATGGGAAAATATTTTTCTGCTTGCTAGATATATGCATACTCAATAATATTGTTTCATTCTGTTTTTCAAGATGACTACATAGTATTTAGAACCAATTTTACTCACACATTGTTTGAAATTGTTACAGAGTCAGATTGAATGTCAACCCATTGATATTTCAAGCTGAAAAATATGCTTCTTTTCCAATTTATATTCCATCTACAGACAGAAAAGGAAGAAAGATAAACTAATATGTGTTGTATTCTATAATAATGATTAAACTATTGAATGTTCTTGGCAACGGAAAAGAGTCTCATTTGGACAATTTAAAAAAAAAAAACTTACGTCCTCCAATGCTAAGTCATATCGGACAAATGAAATGGGTGAAATGATGCTCAAATGAGCCCGGTGTCCAGAGTGCTTAGAATTACCCAACATTCGTCTTTCAGGATAAGGGAAAACCCCAAAAAAACCTATCCAGGTAACTCACCCTGACCAAGATTTGAACTCGGGACCTCTTGAACGCGAGGCAGACACACTACCATCTACGCTACCAGGGCAGGCTCATTTGGAAAATAATATCGAGATCTACCATCCCAATAACTTTCTTGCTTACAGCATCATGCATGTGCAATTTCAAGAGACAAATAATATTGGTTGATATCATGTGACTTTTTAAATGTTAAAACTCATCCATGCATCTGTACTGGGATTTAAATCAGTCTTCTGAGGTAGCTTTGAAGGCATTTAAATCAGAAACCTTACCTATAGATAAGTGGGTGAGATATAGTTATGAAATATTTAATTGTGATGTTATTGTGAAACAGAATACGTTAACTCTGCCCATTTGATTTGTCAAAAGCAGCAATAAATGTTAATATTGTGACTTTGTGGGTTCGAGAAATTAAAAAGTTCAATTACACCATTGAAAATGTTCTTTATTTCCAACTTATTCTAATGTCACGATTACAATTTCGTAATGTACACAATTACATTTTTGCCAGTTCGTCTTTCCACGTACACTGGGCACCCTTACGCACCGCACGCCACGACTTACTGAACTGGACTGACTGTCGCCTCCGGTATTAATCGCGGCCCGAAGTTTCCCGAGACTCCTTCTATGGAGGGGGAAAACATTCTCGAAGCTTCGCGGTCCTTCGAGCGGTAGGAGGAGGGGCCACACTTGCGTCTCCCCTCCCTCCGCCAGTCCGCATTATTGATCGGGATCGCGAGTTCGTCGTTTGCGTAACACTGCTCCCTCCTCAAGGCTGGTCGTCCCGAACAGCGCCATCGTAGCTGGCCAGGCGGTCCAGGTGTACCACCAACATCTTTCCTCGGGGCTCCTTCTGGATGCGGTGGACCACGTCGCTAATCCTCTTCACCACACGGTACGGTCCTTGCCATGGCTGCTGAAGCTTCGGGCAGCGTCCCTTTGTCCGGGTCGGGCGGTACAACCAGACCAGGTCACCTTGCTGGAACCCTTGGCTGTTGGCTTGCCTGTCGTATCGGGTTTTCGTGCGGTCGCTCGCCTTCTGGATGTTCTGGCGAGCCATCTCGTGCATGTCGTGGAGGTGGTCCACCAGGTTCTCCACATACTCGGTCGCTGGCTGTTTCACTCCCGGAGGGCTACCAAAAGCCAGGTCACAGGGGAGGCCTAACTCTCGGCCGAACATTAAGCTGGCTGGCGTGATCCCCGTGGTTACGTGTGTTGATGAGGGGTAGGCCAGCAAGAACAGTGGCACCTTGACGTCCCAGTCTCGCTGATGACTGGCCACGACCTTCCTCAAGTGTTCCTCTAAGGTCTTGATGTACCTCTCGACCATGCCATCCGACTGGGGATGTAGAGGTGTTGTGCGGGTCTTGTTAACTCCAAGTCTCTCTAGTGCCTCCTTCATCAGGTTGGACTCAAAATTGGTGCCCTGATCACTGTGCAGCTCTAATGGTACCCAAGATCGGCAAAACTTGCTCCACGAGGAGTCTGTGATTGTCCTTGCCTCTTGGTTCGGGATGGCATACACCTCCGGCCACTTAGTGAAGTAATCCACGACCACCATCAGGTACTTGTTGCCTCGGTTGGATATTGGGAACGATCCAGCAATGTCAACGGCGATCCGTTCGAATGGCACTCCGACGTTGTACTGTTGCATGCGACCCCGGCTCCTAGTCTGGGGGCCGCGCACACTTGACACTGACGGCACCATCTCTCAGCGTCTGCTCGGAGCCTCAGCCAGTAGTAGCGCTGCCGTAGTTTGTCAATCGTCCGGTTTGCTCCCAGGTGTCCTGAAGTACGGGCGTGCACTACTTCCAAGACTTCCGGGACCTTACTCCGGGGAAGTACCAACTGTTCTCTCTGCGTCTTCCCATCGGGTGATTCCCATACCTGGAACAGCACGCCCTCTCTGGTCTTCAACGAGTCCCATTGGGCCCAGTAAGAGTTGTAGGTGGTGCTCCTCGGTGCGATGTCCGCCCAGGTTGGTCTCGTCCCTGCCTCCACTTCCCTCAGGAGAGGCCCCAAGTCTGCGTCCGCCAGCCGCTCCCTCCTCAGGCCTGCGCTATACCAGCCATCCGCAGGCACTGCCGTGACTACTCGAACTGCTGCGGCGCGCTCCTTCTCCACTCTTGTGCATTGGTCGCACTCTTCTGGACAGGGTCTTCGGGACATAGCGTCCGCGTTACCGTGGCTCTTCCCTCTGCGATGTTCCGAGGTGAAGTCGTACTCCTGCTGCCTCTGAACCCAACGTGCTGTCTGGCCTTCCAGGTTCTTAAAGCTCAATAGCCAGGTTAGGGCGGAATGGTCAGTCCTCAGGTGGAATGGCTGACCGTACAGGTACTTGTAGAAGTGCTCCAAGGTCTTTACTACCGCCAATAATTTTCGTCGGGTGACGCAGTAGTTCTTCTCTGCCTTGGATAGCGTCTTGCTGTAGTAGGCTATCACCCGCTCATGGCCGTCCTGGATCTGCGATAGGACACCTCCAATGCAATGGTCGTTGGCGTCGGTGTCCACAATGAAGGCGCCACCCGGTTGTGGGAAACCCCAAATTGGAGCAATGCACAGGGTTTCCTTTAGGCGCTGGAAAGCGTTTTCGGCATCCTCCGTCCACACATAAGGCCGGTGTTCCTCTGTCAGGCGGGTGAGGGGTTTTGCGATGTTGGAGAACCCCTTTATGAAGCGGCGGTAATAACTGCACAGCCCCAGGAAACTGCGCAACTCTTTCTTATCCATTGGGCGAGGCCAATCTCTCACAGCCTGTGTCTTCTCCGGGTCTGTGGCCACTCCGGTTGCTGAGATTATGTGGCCTAAGTAGTTCACTTCCTTGCGGAAGAGCTGGCACTTCGCGTTCAGCTTCAAGTTGGTCGCCTGCAATCTCTGTAGCACCTTACTCAATTTCTCGAGATGGGTTTCAAAAGTTTTACCGACGATGATAATGTCCAGTATAGCAGGCAGGCGTCGTAAGTCAGCCTTGTCATCACTGACTCCATGAGGCGTTGGAAGGTAGCTGGTGCGTTGCAGAGCCCTTGGCCTGTCGAGAATGCGGTCTTCTCTTTGTCTCTCGATTCTAGAGCTACCTGCCAGTAGCCCGACTTCAGGTCCAGGGTCGAGAACCACTGCACACCAGCTAGCGTGTCCAGGGTGTCGTCAATCCGGGGTAAGGGGAAACAGTCCTTCCGGGTGACAGCGTTCAACTTTCTGTAGTCTACGCAGAAGCGCAGCTCGCCGTTCTTTGTCACCAGGACCACAGGAGAACGCCAAGGGCTGCCAGACTCTTATATCACTCCCCTGGATCTCATGTCCTCCAGCATGTCTCGTACCGCCCCTTGCTTCTCCAGCGGAACGCGTCTATGTGGTTGCCGAATAGGCTGGGCATCCCGGGTGTCGATGCGATGAAGCACTTTGTCCGTGCGGCCGTAGTCACTATCGCCTTGGCTGAAGACGCGCTGGTATCGGCTCAGCATTTGTCGAACTTTCTCCAGTTGTTCTGCGGTCAGGTGGTCGGCCGCCCTCTCCAGTAAGCCTTCTAGCCGGGGCCCCAGGTTTTGCGTTGGCACCGGCTCCTATACCTTGTCGATTGCTGTTACGCTCACCACGGACACGCACGTTCCCAACTCCGTCCCGGCCTGGACGTCGTGATCGGTGTCCGTTGGATTTAGCAGTCTCACTGGCACCTCCTCTCGGCATGGCAGCAATGCCCTGGCTACACACAGTCCATGTACAGGCGTCTTCTGGTCCAGCATCATGTTGCTGGTTCCCTGGCCTTCCAGTCGCGCCGTCACCACCACGCTCCTTGCGGGTACAACCACGTCTTCGTTCAAGACGACCCTGCAGATTCCAAGGCACTCTTCGGGTTGACGGAGAATAACCTCTTCTCCGTTAAGCCACAGGACCTTCCTGCCGACGTCGACCGTCGCCTCGTAGCTCCAGGGGGCATCCAGTCCCAGAATCACCTCCTCAGCCACCTTCGCGACGAACACCCGCAGATGCACGGTACTCCGTCCCAAGGTCAACTCCAGCAAGGTCTCCTCCACAGGCATGGTGTATCGCTCGATGCCGTCACAAGCTGGTATGGTTGGCTCGGCTTCCTCGTCGGCAAACCCTTCGCCACGTCAGGTCTGATGATGGTCACGGCTGCTCCGGTGTCCAGCACGCTGCACGGCTTTCCTCTTACCCAGCCGTCCGCGATGAGGCTGTCATCCATCCGCCGGCTGATGGCGCGCAGTGTCACTCGAGGGGATGGTGGTGAAGGCGCCGACGTGCCCCTCTCCACGACGGCCCTTTCTCGTTTTCCGGCTGCTCTTCTTGGTGTGGACAGTCTCTGCAGGTGCCCGGGTTGTCCAAACCACCAACACAGGCCACTAGCTGTTCGCCGGCTTCCCTCGGCTGGTCTTCTGTCGCCGGTGTAGCGGACACTCCTCGTTCTCGACGACGGGATAGCTGTTACCTTGGCCGCCTCCATTCTTAATGCTGCCGTTAGCGTCTCGTGGATTGTTTTATAATCGCCGAGCATTAGGCGCTGACGAATCTCCGTGTCCCGTACCCCGTCAACGAATGCGTTGGCAGCTTTCCGGGATACGAACTCTGGTGGGAGGTCGACTAGGGACTTGCTATCCAGTTGTTCAACTGCCAGGGCGAACTCCTGCAGCGTCTCCCGTGGCTGCTGTGACCTTGCCTTTAGCTGGCTGCGGCTAAGCGGTGGTTTCCAAAACGATTCTCCAGAGCCTCCCAGATGTCCATGGGCGCCACCGTTGTCTGTACCGCGTTTAGGACTTCCGCGGCCCGTCCCTGGAGGCTGGCTATTAACTGTGTGGCCTCCTCCTCTGGTGACAATTTGTTGTGCTTGGCCACTGCGTCGAATTGGCGGTGGAAGACCGCAAACGTTGACGCGCCGTCATATTTCGGAGGTTTTACGCGCGCCGATGTTGTGTCGCGTCCCGGTACGTCGGCCTTCAAATCCTTCAACCTCCTGCCGACGACGTCCTCCACCATGGCGTTCAGGGACTTGACGCTGTTGTCGGCCTTTCCTTCCAGCTCATTAACGCGGCTTGCCAGGTCTCCGACGCGTTCGTCCACTTGGCCGATCCGCTTGCCAAGCACCGTGACGTCTTCCCTCACGCCGGCGAACTGTTCCTCAAATTTTGCGGCGAGGGCCTCGTTCGCAACCTTCATTTCTTTTATCTTCTCCGTGAGGTTATCGTTAGCCGTCTTCATTTCTTCCAGCTTTGCGGCCAGGTTGTTATTTGCCGCTTCTGTTTTTGTTGTTAACTCGTTCATCTTCGCGTCCATTTTCTCGGCGATGTCATTCGCCGTCTTCATTTCCGAGATCAGTATTCTAATGTCACAATTACAATTGCGTAATGTATACAATTACATTTTTGCCAGTTCGTCTTTCCACGTACACTGGGCGCCCTTACGCACCGCACCCCATGACTTACTCAAATCGACTGACTGTCGCTTCCGGTATTGATCGCGGCCCGAAGTTTCCCGAGACTCCTTTTATGGAGGGGGAAAACATTCTCGAAGCTTCGCGGTTCTTTGAGCGGTAGGAGGAGGGGCCCCTGCGTCTCCCCTCCCTCCGCCAGTCCGCATTATTGATCGGCATCGCGAGTTCGCCGTTTGGGTAACAATATGTTTGTGTAATAGAATAGGGAAGATAGAAGAAATGTCTAGTCTTTAGGATGTAGTTTTAAGTAAACAGTGGTTTACTTTTACTAAGTGAAACTTACTACTTTAGTTTCTTGCCATTGAAGCAAAGCTTGAGCTAATCAAAAAGATATTTATACGTACTTAATTTAAACATAGTATATTTTAAATATGTCAGTAAGTTACTTTATGCATTGAAGTTTTAGGGAATGGCTACTTTCCTTTACAGCCCTTTTAACATATTTATCTAAATAAATAGGTTTGGAAAGCTTTAATTTCACGTTTAACTATAAAAGAGAGACACAGTTGTGTTAGGTCAACAAGAACCTCATTAATCTAGATTTCCTGTTTATCCGCATTGATTTTCGGTTACTTTTTACCACAAAAGTATGTATGTCTTTGATAAATACATATGATTATATGCATTTGTAATGTTGACACTGCAGATACTGTAGAGATTACCTTAGTCACACAGTTCAAGTTGTTAGTGTTGCGGAACAAAATTTAAATTTGTGGAAATTATGTTTCTCTCACAAATCAAACTATAGGTTGCAGGGATTAAGTAAAATTCTTGATAGCACTGTTAATCTTAGATGTCTCATCTGAGTATCATATTCTGCTTTTATAGTGACCTAAATTCTACTACTGTACCCAAAGTTTGCGACTTTTCATGGATTATCTTGAATTTGGTAATGTAGATCACTCCCAGTTCAACTTAGTCCTGATAAATGAGGTTCTTGATTACCAGGTTTTACAAAATCCATGTAGAAGTTCCAGACAAATGGCAGGATATGATTTCTACTAAGAATACTTCTTTGGAAATTAATTTAATTTAACCTGTTTATTGCGTTATGTAATAACTACCAAATGTAGGCCTTTTGTTTTTGTTTTCTCTAATAAATAGTACATGGCAAATTTTTAATGTAACAGGTCTTTAAAACAAAGGAGGTTATATTGTACTCACTTGTAACTGTAATCACATGTAAAATTGCATTGTTTCTTTTGGATATGAATAAGGTATTCTGGTTTATATATGAATTTTCATAAATCTTCTCTGACTCACCTCCAAAATACCATTAGTTACAATTTAAAATTGTTAATTAAGTTGTTGATCACACTTTAAAGTCAAACTTCATATCTTCGACTCCAGATTGCCTTGAAACCGTTGCTAAGACAAATAATTATAATTGAAGCACCACTTCATTCATATGATCATTCAGTACCTTGGGGAATAAGGCTTTCACTTTCTCTCTCACTAATAAGAGGAAATACTGTACTCCATCGAAAAATTTGGTGACAATATTTTACAAGAAATACATATTTTGAGACCTTCTGAATGTAGAACAAGTATTTTTAGAAAAAAATGTATGTCACTAACTACAAGTATTGAAGGTTTTATAACAATGGGGTTAATCACATTAATTGATCATCTTTTACGTTAACATTATCTCAGTTTTCTAACATCAGAATATATACTATAGCAGCACACTTATGGAATGACTAGCATGATATTATCTTGGAAATCAATCTCCTTAGGATTGCAAAATACCCAGCTGAACCCTCAATAAGGGAAAACATTCACATTGTAAAAATCAAAGATGAATAATGATCTCCCACCATTGAACCAGTTCAGCAAGTTCATATCACTACAACCATTTTTCTCCATTAATACAACTATATTGTTGTCAGTCACAGTGTGGGAGTGGACATTTCCAAAACCAGATCTGATTTCAGAAAAGTAGGTGAGGTAGTGTAACCATAACCACTGACCAATTGAAGGTTCATGTTAAGAGTGACCAATACAATGCTTCAACCAATTCACAATGTTTATGTCAAAAAACTGAAGCTGCTGACAGTGAAGTAAACTAGGTTATTAATAATAACTAAACACTAGTAACACAACTTCACTTATCTTATTTAAATCCGGGACCGGTTTCAAAGCAAACATCTGTTTTATCCTCAGCCACTCAGCTTGACACTCACCTAGTTTACTTCACTGTCAGCAGCTTCAGTTTTTTGTCATGTTAAGAGACTTACAGAGTCATACTTTATCAAAACTTAAAACTTGACTCACTGTTCCAGTCTCAAAAATGTTCCAGTTTTTAATAGTGACATAAGTGATGTTTTAAGTTTACTAAAGTTTGATCAAAATATCGTATATTATAAAGTTCCATGACAAAATGTATATATATTTTTGTTTAAGAAGACTCGTAAGTTGAAAAAATAGGTATCTTCAAATGTAGACACATTTTACTATAAAACTACAGCACTCTATTGTCTGAAATAGTTAAGGAAATGCAAAATATATCTGCCAATATATCTATTTCCCTGAATATTTGGAGATTTTTCAACTTTGTTTTTACTTATGCTGTGATTCCCACTTCCTCTTATTCTCTTTATGTTACCTTTCCTGCTTGTTTTTTCTTGCAGGAAAACCGGCCCCTCCCTTTTATATTCCTTAGCTACTTTTCATTTACTTTCCTTGAAAACTCACTCATAGCTTTGTTTCATTTTTCTTCCTTATCTGTTAATAGATATTTTTATGGCAACCATTTCCTTGCTCATTTTGTCCCTCTGAAATCCCATACCTCCTTTTTTCAGCTGTTTACATCCTTACAAGTAATATTGTCACACCCCAGGGGTAGGGTGACGACTGGGGGGCATAGCTGGGGATCAGATAGTAGGGCAAGGATGGGGCAGTTGAGAGGAGAGTAGAAGAGATAACACTTAGTTTCCTCACATGATAAGAGACTGGGTTTTAATTACAAATGTTAAAGTACAGAACCCACCAAAGCCTTGAAGAGGCGTTGGGGTGAGATATTATACCTATTACATAATTATTTGGTGAAGCTACCTATGGGGATGTGTCCTGTAATGGTGAATGAGTCCTCAACTGACGGGTGGTGTGATGACGGAGATTAGGCCTGACCCCTACAGAAGAATTCAATTTGGACTACCCACCTGCAGCAAAGATCCACCTTAGACTACCCACACGCCCGCTGAAACCCATGGCTATAAGTATAAATAAATAACCTCGAAGTTGGGAACCTTCCACATTAGATCAGCAGAAATCCTTCTAAAGCTTCTAGAACAATCCACCCGCCATATTGGTTTAAAGTCTCAAGACCCGCTGATTGTTAATCCTTTGTTGCTAGTTTCAATGCCCAGAACTGCTGAGTTCCACATACAAGCGCGGCTATTGCTCCACAAATTGACAAGCTAAGGATTACCCGTCTTTTGTCCTGCTATGAGGTTCAACATCTTTAAACCCACAAATGATAATTAAGTTTTATAAAAAAACTTTATGCTGTTAAAATTCCAAATAAAACCTTAGAATAAATAAAGTTGCTTTATCTCAGCAAAGCGCACACCACAACATATTTTACTCTCCATTTCTCCATATATGACATATATTTGTGATTAAGTCCCTCTTGGCCCTTCTAGGAACATAGCCTATTCTTCCGATGGTAAACCTTCCCTTTTGTTTCCGCTACCACCAGCTGAACATGCCAATGATTGCTATTACTACATCTAACTTTTGATTGTAATATGATTCTCTATGTGAAAATGGAGGTGTCAATGATGCACTAGCCCTTGCTGAAAGAGCATTTTTTTTTCCATGAAAAGCAAAGTTCATGACTTCAAATTACCATAATGATGGCTATAATCATGCTTATGGAAGAGAAATTCATCATTTCATAATGATAGCTATTTTCATGCTTATCACTTTTGAGTAGAAATCTGATTCACATTTGTTTATATTTGCGTTTATTAGACAATTTATAAGCACAATAGGGTGAATATGTGAGAATATTGCTTGTCACTGAAATTTTGTCATATATGAGTAATTATGTGTATTTATTTTTGCAAATGATTATAATTACATGGCTAACAGTGACCCTCGGTTTAAGGTCTGTTGCGTCTAGTAAAAATCTCAATGGATAGCATTTATTGATGTCAAAATGTGTTCTCTATTATTTTATTATACCTTATAAAATATAAAGTACAATTATTGTAGACAGATGTAGCTTCTATAATCCTTGACTTATATGGGACAATATGTACAGGATGTGTCAGCTAAAACTACCAACGGAGAGTGTGTGGGGTGAGTGTGTGGTGTTATAGTGCCCGTCAACAACGGGCAACAAACGGAGATACCTCTAAAACAAAAATAGGATTTACTCTCCCAGGTTTATTGTTAATGTACTAACACACAATTATATTGTCAAATTAAACAAATTACTATATTTCAAATAAAAGCTATTTTTGTCCAATGTTGGAACACAATATATATGTTCAGAGGCCGACAGTAGTATTCGAATAATATAACATGTAACATTGCACGTACTATAAATACTGTAATATTTATTTTGCAGCGTTGCAGCATTGAATTGTTAAACATGTAAACATTAACCTTTTGTGTCTCGGAAACAATATTTAAAATATTACTTTGCATATAGTTATTACACAAACTGTACTGTATTTATTCTATTGTCCCTTTTATTGGAGGACATAAGTATTCAAACGTACCCAATCGAACAGAGAGAAAGATGGTTGAACTTACCCTACACGCCCCTACCACATAACAGTTGTGTTTATGCTATGCCTTGAAACAATGTGCTCAAGTCGATTATGAACTCACAGGTAATATGGGATATAAAGGAAAGGAGACAACAGTGGCAGAGAGGAATATTGTGATAAAGATGAACAAACAAAACAAATCTCTATCAGAAATTGTCAAAACCATTAACAAAAGCAAAACTACAGTGTTCTGCATAATTCAACGCTTCAAACAGAGAAATACTGTTGTAAATGCAGCTAGAAATGGCGCTCGTTCTAAACTCACCACCAGAGACAGGAGGCAAATAATGAAGATGGTGAAGCAGAATCCGAGTGTCACTGCATCTGAGATTAGAGGATGCCTTGACCAATATTCTGGCACTGCGGTTCACACCAGAACAGTTGAATGGGTTTTAAATAGTACTGGGTGCAATGCTTGCGATCCTGGGAAGAAACCATATATTAATAAGGTGAATAAGAAAAAGCATATAGAATTTGCTAAAGAGTATCTGGTGAAACCAACAGAATTCTGGGAGAAGGTTCTCTGGTCGGACGAGAGCAAATTCTCCTTACAAAAGAGTGATGGACATCTTAAAGTGTGGAGACTGCCAAATACAGAATGGGAATCTAAGAACATGGTAGCTACTGTGAAACATGGTGGCAGAAGTGTGATGGTATGGGGCTGTATAGCTTCATCTGACTTTTGGAAACTGGTGTTCATAGATGGGATCATGGACAAATTTGAATATAAGAGGATTCTTGAAAACAATCTAATTTATTTATTTATTTAGCATTTAATTCCTGTACAGAAATATTTGCTTTTTCAAGATACAGTACAAACAATACAAACTAGAAATTAAAAAAATACAGAATTAATTCTGCATGCAATAATCAGATTAAATTGTATCAATGTCAACAAATACAGAAAACTTACATGAATTGTCAACCATTAGTATCATAAAATTATTCTCATGTAATCATTTACTCTACTTAATCTGGTGTCTAAAATATTCAAAGAACTCTTGAGTACTATAGAAGCACTGATTTATTAAAAATGATTTCACATCTCTTCTGAATCTTTTCTTATCATTGTTTTTGATTTTCTTTAAGATTAAGTTGTACATGTGAACCCCTTCATGAAGTACTGAGTTAAGTTTTTTGTTTGATCTGTATCCGAGTATATGTAATTTAGTATTATTCCTAGTATAATGTTCATGAATAGTGTTATTTGTTTGAAAATATTGTATGTTGTTTATAAAGCATACGGTTTCTAAGATATACAGACATGGCAAAGTTAGTATATTATTTTCCTTAAAATATTTTATACAGTGAGTCCCTTTACTTAGATTAAACATTCTTCTTATTATTTTCTTTTGTGTTACAAATAAATTTTTTATTTCGGTAGCTGATCCCCAGATAAAGATACCATATGCAAGATAAGACTGCACATATGAATAGTAAATCAGCTTTAATGTTTGTGTGTTACAAATTTTCCTTAGCACTGATATTATGTAGTGGGCTTTATTAATTTTTGCAGTAATATACTGAATATGCGGCTTCCAGCTTAAAAATTTGTCAATAATTACCCCCAAAAATTTTGTTTCATTGGTATATTGTATTACCTCATAAAAAGAGTGCAGAGATGCTGGGATTAGGGCATGATTGTTACTTCCAACAGGACAATGATCCGAGCATATTGCTGAAATTGTAAGGCTTTGGATCATGTACAACACTCCTCACACTTTGAAGACACCTCCCCAATCTCCAGAATTAAATCCTATAGAGAAGATCTGGAAGGAACTCGAGGAGCGTGTGAGGAAGCATCACATCAGAAGCAAGGACCATCTGAAAGAACTTCTTCAAACAGAGTGGAGAAATATGTACTCTGCAGTCACTAAACAACACATACACACAATGTCTAAACGATTATCAGCAGTAATTCAAAGGAAGGGGTTGATAACTAAATACTAGCTGTTCTCTGTTCGAATACTTATGTCCAGATGTAATGTCCATTTTATTTCTCCTTGTAGTGCAATTTAGTTTCAGTTGCTATTTATGAGTTTATATGTTTAATGGAAGACTCAAGTTTATTTTGTACCAGTTGTATTGACGTATGCTTACTCTGTGTAGCTTTAAAATAATATAAGTAATAAATATGTTTACATTCGAATACTTATGTTGGCCTCTGTAGATATATTCATTATGTGGTTTAATTGATGCTCTTCTAAACTATAAAAAGTATTTTCTAGTATATACTTTACAAATTTTAATGCGCACTTATTTTTATTCTTTTTGATAAATTTCTGAATCAGTGTTTCGCATTATTTCTTACACATTGGTTCTTTATTGTACCCCTAAGGATTAATCTTATAATACTC
Source organism: Mantis religiosa (assembly GCA_030765055.1). NCBI lineage: Eukaryota > Metazoa > Arthropoda > Insecta > Mantodea > Mantidae > Mantis > Mantis religiosa. The sequence continues at coordinate 66,249,350 of CM060958.1, forward strand.
ATAAAGATTTATGATATCTTCTCTTTTTGCTCCTCTCTATCCAATATATTATTAACATCATATACTTTTGAAAATTAACTTACATGAATGCTGTTTGTGTCTTTTTCTAAAATTCTAGCTTTTTGGGGTGTGTGTCTGTTTGTGTGACATAAATATCCTTTTCTAGTTTATTTCTTAATATTTTCCATACAGTAACTATATACTTCATGAGTGAATAAATGGAAGTGTAGTAGATGTACAAGGGTTCCTTTACCCACAATATTTCCTGTCTGATTCCTTTCATAGATACTGTTGCGAACCCATATCTACGATCGCACGGCTTGTTTACACAAAAGGAACTGGTAGGCGGGCAGTGCGAAAGCCAAGAGCCGGCAGACAAAGATAACGTGCAGATAAAGGTCTGCCAAAACGAACAATCTGAAATAAATGGAAATTTCTAGTTACTTCTTGACTGATAAGTGACTGTTCGGGTTCTGTTTTATTTTCGAATAATCTAGAAATGATCAATGAGGTAGTTAAAGAGGGGACGACTGGCCAAGAGTCGAGTTGCAAGTTGTAAAACAAGGGTTGTGGTTGTTGTAAAGTTGTGAAGCAGGAGTGAGTGAGTCGCGAGAGGTAAGCAGAGAACAGCTGAGAGTGTTGTAAACTGAATGCTGTTGTCATCGACCTTGGAAGATTGTGTTATGATAGGTGATGTAATTTTGCTGCTATGGAGTGTATTTCTATGCAAATAAAAAACATTTAGAATTTCGGCAAATTGGACTTTTAATTCTACAAACCCACAAAGACACAATACCTTTAATTTTCTTATTGATCAGCCTGTATGGTTCCCAATTCAGTTGTTTGTCAATGACCAGCCGTAGAAAGTTTCTGTGAGTTATTTCTAGGATAATTTCTCCATTTTTTCTTTTTTTCCTGTTTGTGCAGCTCTTTTGTAATTAAAAAGTTGTATAGGCTATCTCTTTAAGATTTAATACAATATCCAAACCTGCATAATACTGGTGCACTATTTTTACTCATAGTTTAGAATCTGCTTTTGCCTTAACTCAGTTATTGGTTTGGCTTTTATTATTAGTGTTGAATGTCATGTGCATATCCCAAGTCTAAACCACCACTTTTTGAAATTAATTCAAGTGTGTAACCAAAAATAAGAATGCAGAACCCGTTGTTTAATAGTTTGTTAGCATGATTTTATTTTTCTATAGTTTTGTCTTCATTTCTGTAATTTAGATATGAACTTATCCAATCCTTTGCTAATTCCTGAACTCCATAATTTTCTAGTTTATCTGATAATAAATCTATATGCAATCAGAAGTTGTTATTGTAATAATATTTCCTTTATATATGGCTTATATAGTTGATTTTGTTCCTGAAAACCAAATTAGTATTCTGATATTGCATTATATTTTTAAAATATGTTGTTGCTTAGACGTACACTGGAGTTACTGAGAAAAATGCAATATGCTCACTCTTTAAAGAAAATGTCTCGCAATTACCCTCCTTCCTTATGGCATGAGATATTTGAAATTCTGTTTCAGTTAAAAACGTGTTATTTTAAAATGGGTACAAAGATTAAATTGGGGTTGATAATTTTGCAAAATGAGAAGAAACATTGCTGCATCAAGACTATAATATCGAGCATGAACTACGATGGGTTGAAAGGAGTGGTGTGGCGTTAATGTTGTGTCTGTTGCCACCTGCATCAACTAGTAGATTGAAGAAAGTGTATCCAAATTGATAGATCATGCTCAGACATGAACCAATGAGTAAAAGTTTAACCATGAATGCTGACAGTATTTGCAGTCATTTAACAGATAAAATGCTAATTCATCTGCTTTGTGTCATTTCTGCAGCTTGGATCAATTAGTTGACCAGTCTTACAGAGATGTCTTTACAGCTACCAGTGTCAAGTTGTAACCCCCTATGCAGCTGAGTATGGTTCTGTCCATTTTGAGCAGTTCTGTGGTCCTGCTTTTGATGACATTCTTTATAATAATCTTTAATTGCTTATGTTCTGTTACACATAACCAATATTCATTGTATTTCCTGGCAGTCCATTGCTGGATTGCCCCTCTAACATAGCTATAGGACAAACCCCAGGCAGTGCTCAGGACTCACAAGCCTGATAGATCCCTATATGGCCAAGTCTTCTGCCTTCTCATTGCCATGTATTCTGCTATATCCCGGCACCCACATCAGTTTGAATTTGTTTAGTCAGTTTCGTTTGCTCTTCCTGAGATTTGAGTACCAGTTAAGATTTGGCCTCCCTAGGTTCAATGGCCTTCATGGCATCTTGATTACCTGAAAGTATAGTAATGTATCTGTTCCGATATCCTTTATTAATACTTTGCCATACACTTGCCAGTATGACATATACTTGAGTTTGGAAAAAGATTGCATGCAGTCCAAGGCTATAAGACAGCCTTCTACCAGACCCAAACAGTCCTGTTCAATCCCTTGATTGGTTTTGAATCCATCTGTAAACCATATGTTTCCACCACAAATCTTGAGACTTATTCCATTAATTCATTCATCCACACATTCTGGAAAGGATACAGTGAACTTTCTTTCTTGTAATCTACGAGGTATAAATTTATCCATTCTCATAAACATAAAAGAGTCCAGATGCTTGTACCTAGGTAGATTTAATCCTCTTGCTGCCACACTGCTTAAGTTTCTGCCCCAAAAATTGTTACTGTCGATATAATTGACTATGATAAACTGAGCAAAGACTGCCGGAGTCTGTCTAATTGATGCAATGTTTGTGATGCTGTAGATCTATTTCTGAAACTTCCTATGTGGTTACTACACAAATTATTTGTAACATAAACTTCACTTATCTTTAAAAAAATTGATGAAAATTTCTTTAAAGATAAGTGAAATTCACGTTACAAATAATTATATTTGAGTAGTATTTGTTGCTTAATTTTGCAAACTTTATTTTTTATGTAACCTGTGGGGATGCCTTTTATGACAATGGAAAGGGCAAATCTTCTTTCTAATGGTGTGTTTCTTGATCATTAAAAGGGCTCTTTTGTTATTTGAAGGACCAACCTTCCAACCCTCACCATTATAGTTTGACCATAGATAGACATGAGGGCAGTTCAATAAACAATGATCACAATTTTTTTTTGACAACGTACCTTTACTCATCCTCATAATTTTGATGGTGCTTCTCAAAATAGTCTCCCCTGAATGTGATGCACTTGTCCCAGCATTTCTGTCAGTCTTCAAAGACATGCTGGAATTCATTTTTTGAGAGATCCTTCAAAATCGCCTCCACAACTTTCTCTACTGCTTCTGATGATGGGTAATGCCTCCCACAAAGACATTTCTTCAAGTTAGGGAATAGAAAAAAGTCACATGGGGCTAAATCCGGACTATAGGGAGGGTGAGGGATACACTTCACATTGATTTTTATAAGATATTCAGCAACACCATTGGCAATATGTGGCCACGCATTATTGTGGTGCAGCATCCAGCCTGCTTCATGGAAATGTGGTCTTGCACCTGATATGGACTGCAATGTTTTCAGGACGTCTCTATAGTATTGTCCAGTTACTGATGTGTGTGTATGTACAACATGCTGATAAACCATTCCATGAATATCAAAGAATGAGATAACCATAGCTTTCCCAGCAGAAGCAATCACTTTTGCTTTTTTGGGAGTTGGTGATGAAGGAGATTTCCACACTGAGCTTTGCTGTTTGCTTTTAGTATCAAAATGATGTAGCCAGGGTTCATCAGCAGTGATTACGTTTGAAAGAAACTCTGGATCTTCCTCTAACATCAGCTTTAACTACATGTTACCTCCACTGTAGCGGTAGGCGATACTGAACATGTCTGGACTTACCTGGTTCTCACAGGCGGCAACCACGAGTACCAACAGTGAAACTACTATGGTGTGTTTGTTTCACATTAAGCTAATATATTAAGATTGAATTTTAGTGCAAAAAATTATGGCCGTATAAAAATTATGATCATTTTTTATTGAACAGCCCTCGTAGATAGATAGATAATTTATTCATCTTGTAAATCATACATTGTCCATGAGTACTATGATATAAGATACGTCAAATTGAGAATTTACAGTGCAATTAACTATACTTGTAAAATAACAAGTCACAACCAAAAAGGATAAGTCACTGTTTGTACAAAATAATGAATTATAAAGATATCTCAATAATTTTATAATATATATAATTAATTGAGAAATGTAACACTATCCTGCTCTGTTTGGTTTATAACTTGTAAAAATGAACATGCTAAGATTTTCTTGTGATTTTTGAGTTTGATTTATGAGTCACTCTGTTTACACTCAAACTTCACTTACTTGTTGTATATTTGGAAACGTTTTCAAGATCATTCGATATCATCCTCAGCTGTTTGGTGACTAACTGAACATTCCTCTTCTTCCACTACTACGGAGCTCCGATCACTCTGCCATCTGGTGTTAGGGGCACTAAGTTTTAATACTTCATTTAATGCCAGGATATCAAAATTTATAACTTTATCACGGTTTTTCTTTATGAATATTTTTTCCCAAATATCCAATTCTATGGGTGTATTTAAAGATTTTAACAGTTTAATGTTGTGGCCAATGTTGTGGTTTTCTGTTCAAAAATGGTGTGAAACTGCAGATTTTTCTGTTTGTTTCAACTTAATGTTCCTCTGGTGTTCTTTTTGCCTGGTTAACAAGTTTCTCTTGTCTTTTGCCTTCCAGGTTTAGTAATTTTAGAGAATCTTTTCTAAGTTTTTCCGGAATGATAGCAAAAACACCATGAACATATCTCCGCCAAAATTTGTAAATCTGTGTGTTTCAAAATAGCTATCATTCCAGAAAAACTTAGAGAAGATTCTCTAAAATTACTAAACCTGCAAGATAATCGCATCCAGTTTACAATGGAAGTAGAAAGAGACAACACCCTACCCCTTTTGGACCTCAAGATAACTAGAAATCGTCATGGTGTAGATTTTGGAATATACAGGAAGCCCACACACATAGATAATTACATAAAGATAAATGAATACAACCCAGTTTCACATCAACTAGCTGCCTTTAGAAGTCTAATTCACCGGCTATACAACATCCCACTGAGTAAGGAGGAATTTTTGAAAGAACAACAACACATAAAAGAGATAGCGGTATTAAATGGATTCAACCCAGGCATCATAAGGAACATGATGAATAGAAAGGAAAAACTGAAGATAATAACAAAAAACAGCACTCTCACACCACTTAAAAACACAAATTGGCAATATAGAAAATTCACCTACCATCTATGGGCTTTTAGAAAATTTGAACGAATCTTCAAAAAACTAAACTTAAAACTAGCACCCCAAAACAAATTCAGTCTGAGGAACCTGCTAAATAAACCACTAAAAAATTCAATCCCCAACAATTTGAAATCAGGAATTTATCAGGTAAATTGTGAAACCTGTGAAAAAAGCTACATAGGAAAAACTAAGAGAAACTTGTTAACCAGGCAAAAAGAACACCAGAGGAACATTAAGTTGAAACAAACAGAAAAATATGCAGTTTCACACCATTTTTGGACAGAAAACCTCAACACTAAACTGTTAAAATCTTTAAGTACACCCATGGAATTGGATATTTGGGAAAAAATATTCATAACCAAAAACCGTATTAAAGTTATAAATTTTGAAATCCCGGCATTAAATGAAGTATTAAAAATTAGTGCCCCTAACACCAGATGGTAGAGTGATCGGATCTCCGTAGTAGTGGAAGAAGAGGAATGTTCAGATAGTCGCAAAACAGCTGAGGATGAGGTCGAATGACCTTGAAAACGTTTCCAATCATACAACAACAAGTGAAGTTTGAGTGTAAACAGAGTGACTCATAAATCAAACTCAAAAATGAAGAATACTTCACTGTTAATAATGCTTCTGCTTCTAATATATATAATTCTTGTGATGTTTTTGTGCCGCCAGGGAGAGATGATGATATTTATCTCCTGAGATAAATATGATATCAATACAAATACAAGGACTAATCAAAGCAGACTTAGCTGTGCAGATGATAAATAAGTTTCCCACTCTCAGTTTTATTGTTGGTATAGAAGATGCAATAACTCAGTGAAACTTAAGTGAAATGTACTCAACCAAAAAATATGTATGCATACATGAAAAAATAAGACAGTAAACTCTAAGCCACATTCTGAAAGAGTTTTGTTTAAATGATGATGACATTGAGGATGACAGTTATTAGTGTTACTGTAAAAATGTTGCTTTATTTCTAAAACCAATAATTGACTCTGTATAGAACACTAATGCAAAACAGACTCATTCCTTTTTTGTAGTACAATAAAGACAGTGCCTGTTAAGCTATCCTATTATTTGTGTTATAGAATATCTGTCATAAAGTGAAAGTGCCAATATTTAGTTATATTTGAATGTTTCCCAGGAAAGCTTTCTAAAAGATATTTGTCAGATATTTTTAAGATGAATGCATAACAGGCAGTAGAATTTCATCAATAATTTATGTATGTTTGAAGGAAATTAGTAACAGTGACGTCCAAATTATTTGACAAAACTGTTTGTAGTTGATAAATGCGTAAAATATGAAACTATTAACAGTGAAGCAAACCTGATTATTGTTGGCCATTTAACCATGAAATAAATGCAGAAGTTAAATTATTAAAACAATTAAATACACCGATAAATTTAATGGCTTGGGCAAAGATGTTTATGTTAAAAAATTAACATTGTATAATGAATTTTGAAATACTTGCAGTCGATTGTGTTTCTAAATTTGTTTCATTTTCAGATTTTGGTAGTGCTGACAAATACATTGTGACATCTAGCGACTGTAGCGTTAACAACAAGATTGTTGATGGATCTAGCTGATGATGTGAATAAAATGTTCACGAAATTGTGATCCTAATAAATTTATAAGAAAATATCCATCATTTAAGTGAAGTTTTTAAGTTACAAATTATGATATTTGTATATATTTGTAGTTGGTTTGTATTGCAACATCAATTACCTTTTGAATTTTTGAGGGATTAGATTTAGGAACTGTTACTGTCTGCACACAGTGGCAGGGGAATTTTGTCACAATTAAGGGTCGCAGGGCTCAATTTACCTACCATGAAAGTTTAGTAGAGACGTAATTTAGCATGTAATATTCAAAAGGGCCTCAATTTAACAAAACCAGTCGCTACGTGATTCATTTGACATTCCATTCTCTTTTATGTCAAGGATGCGTCAAGGACACTAAAACAATAAACTCCCATTGAGAAGAGTATATGAAGCTTCAAACCAATCACAGAGAATATCTCATTTCCTTCCTTCCTTCCTTCCTTCCTTCCTTCCTTCCTTCCTTCCTTCCTTCCTTCCTTCCTTCCTTTCTTCCTTCCTTCCTTCCTTCCTTCCTTCACTCCTTCCTTCACTCTTTCCCTCTCTCCTTCCCTCTTTCCCTCTCTCCTTCCTTTCTTTCTTCCTTCCTTTCTCTCCTTTTTCTTTTTTCTTTCTTTCTCTCCTTTCTCTCTTTTTTCCTTCTCTCTTTCCTTCTTTCCCTCTCTTTCTTTCTTTTTCTCTCTCTTTCTTTGTTTCTTCCTTTCTCATTCCTTCTTTCCTTCTTTCTTTCTTTCATTCTTCCTTTCTATCACTCTTTCTTTCCTTCCTTGTTTTTTCTTTCTGTCCCTCTTTCCTTCTATGTTTCTTTCTTTCTTTCGTTCCTCTTTTTCTCTCTTTCTCTCTAACTTTCTTTCCTTCCTTACTTCCTTCTTTCTTCCTTTCTTTCTCTCCTTCCCTCCCTCTCTTTCTTTCTCCCTTTCCTTCTTTCTTTCTTTTTTCTCTCTTTCCTTCTTTCTCTTTCTTTCTTTCTTTCTTTCTTTCTTTCTTCACCTTTCTCATCTTTCTTTCTCTCTACCTCTTTTTCTTGTTTTTGTTTCTCTTCTTTCTTTATCTCATTCTTTCTCTCTTTTTCTCTTCCTTTCTTTCTTTGTTTCCTTCTTTATCTCTTTCCTTCTTTCTTTATTTATTTCTTCCATTCTTCCTTTTCTTTTTTCTTTCTCTCTCTTCCTTTCTTTATTTCTTTCTTTTTTACTTCTTCCTGTCTCTCTATCTTTCTTTCTCTTCCTTCCCTTTGTATCTTCCTCTTTTCTCCCTTTCTTTCCCTTTTCTTTCTTTCTTTCTTTCTTTCTTTCTTTCTTTCTTTCTTGCTTGCTTTCTTTCTTTCCTTTCTTTCTCTCTTTCTTCCTGTCTATATCTTCTCCTCTCTCTTTCGTTGTTACTTTCTCTCATTCTGTCTCATTTTCTTTCTCTCTTTCTTTCTTTCTTTCTTTTTTTCTTTCTCGCATTCTTTCTCTCTTTCCTGCTCTCTCATCTCTTCCTTTCTGTGCTTTTCTCTTGTTTCTTGCTTTTTATCTTTCTTTGTTTCTTTCCTTCTTTCTTTCCCTCTTTCTTTCTTTCTTTCTTTCTTTCTTTCTTTCTTTCTTTCTTTCTTTCTTTCTTTCTTTCTTTCTTTCTTTCTTTCTTTCTTTCTTTCTATTTCGTTCTCTTTCTTTCTTTGTGTCTCTCTGTCTTTCTCTTTCCTTCCTTCCTTCCTTCCTTCCTTCCTTCCATCCTTCCTTCCTTCCTTCCCTCCTTCCCTCCTTCCCTCCTTCCCTCCTTCCTTCCTTCCTTCCCTCCTTACTCCCTTCCTTCCTCCCTCCCTCGCTCCCTTCCTCCCTCCCTTCCTCCCTCCCTTCCTCCCTTCCTCCCTCCCTTCCTCCCTCCCTTCCTTCCTCCCTCCCTCCCTTCCCTCCTTCCTTCCCTCCTTCCTTCCCTCCTTCCTTTCTTCCTTCAATCACTCCTTCCTTCCCTCTTTCCCTCTCTCCTTCCTTTCTTTCTTTCTTCCTTTCTCTCCTTTTTCTTTTTTCTTTCTTTCTCTCCTTTCTCTCTTTTTTCCTTCTCTCTTTCCTTCTTTCCCTCTCTTTCTTTCTTTTTCTCTCTCTTTCTTTGTTTCTTCCTTTCTCATTCCTTCTTTCCTTCTTTCTTTCTTTCATTCTTCCTTTCTATCACTCTTTCTTTCCTTCCTTGTTTTTTCTTTCTGTCCCTCTTTCCTTCTATGTTTCTTTCTTTCTTTCGTTCCTCTTTTTCTCTCTTTCTCTCTAACTTTCTTTCCTTCCTTACTTCCTTCTTTCTTCCTTTCTTTCTCTCCTTCCCTCCCTCTCTTTCTTTCTCCCTTTCCTTCTTTCTTTCTTTTTTCTCTCTTTCCTTCTTTCTCTTTCTTTCTTTCTTTCTTTCTTTCTTCACCTTTCTCATCTTTCTTTCTCTCTACCTCTTTTTCTGGTTTTTGTTTCTTTTCTTTCTTTATCTCATTCTTTCTCTCTTTTTCTCTTCCTTTCTTTCTTTGTTTCCTTCTTTATCTCTTTCCTTCTTTCTTTATTTATTTCTTCCATTCTTCCTTTTCTTTTTTCTTTCTCTCTCTTCCTTTCTTTCTTTATTTCTTTCTTTTTTACTTCTTCCTGTCTCTCTATCTTTCTTTCTCTTCCTTCCCTTTGTATCTTCCTCTTTTCTCCCTTTCTTTCCCTTTTCTTTCTTTCTTTCCTTCTTTCTTTCTTTCTTGCTTTCTTTCTTTCCTTTCTTTCTCTCTTTCTTCCTGTCTATATCTTCTCCTCTCTCTTTCGTTGTTACTTTCTCTCATTCTGTCTCATTTTCTTTCTCTCTTTCTTTCTTTCTTTTTTTCTTTCTCGCATTCTTTCTCTCTTTCCTGCTCTCTCATCTCTTCCTTTCTGTGCTTTTCTCTTGTTTCTTGCTTTTTATCTTTCTTTGTTTCTTTCCTTCTTTCTTTCCCTCTTTCTTTCTTTCTTTCTTTCTTTCTTTCTTTCTTTCTTTCTTTCTTTCTTTCTTTCTTTCTTTCTTTCTTTCTATTTCGTTCTCTTTCTTTGTGTCTCTGTCTTTCTCTTTCCTTCCTTCCTTCCTTCCTTCCTTCCTTCCTCCCTCCCTCCCTCCCTCCCTTCCTTCCTTCCTTCCCTCCTTCCCTCCTTCCCTCCTTCCTTCCCTCCTTCCTCCCTTCCTTCCTCCCTCCCTCCCTCGCTCCCTCCCTCGCTCCCTTCCTCCCTCCCTTCCTCCCTCCCTTCCTCCCTCCCTCACTGCCTCCCTTCCTCCCTCCCTTCCTTCCTCCCTCCCTTCCTTCCTCCCTTCCTCCCTCCCTTCCTCCCTCCCTTCCTCCCTCCCTTCCTCCCTCCCTTCCTCCCTCCCTTCCTCCCTCCCTCCCTCCCTTCCCTCCTTCCTTCCCTCCTTCCTTCCCTCCTTCCTTCCCTCCTTACTTCCCACCTTCCTTCCCTCCTTCCTTCCCTCCTTCCTTCCGTCCTTCCTTCCCTCCTTCCTTCCCTCCGTCCTTCCTTCCCTCCTTCCTTCCCTCCTTCCTTCCCTCCCTCCTTCCTTCCCTCCTTCCTTCCCTCCCTCCCTCCCTCCCTCCTTCCCTCCCTCCTTCCTTCCTCCCTTCCTTCCTCCCTTCCTTCCTCCTTTCCTTCCTCCCTTCCTTCCTCCCTCCCTCCTTCCCTCCTTCCTTCCTTCCCTCCTTCCTACCTTCTTTCTTTCCTTCCTTCTTTCTTTCTTTCTTTCTTCCTTCCTTCCTTTCTTTGTTTCTTCCTTCCTTTCTTTCTCTCTTTTTGTCTTTAACCTTTATGTTTCAACTAGATCTAGAATTTTTTTTATAGTAAAATGTTGTTCCTTACGGTTTACAGTTTTCCAAAAGTCGTCCAGGACAAAAAGGACTTCAGAGGGTAGTCCTAGAAAATTCAAGATATACATTTTTTTACCATGAAATTATCATTAGGATTACTATGGACAGGATTTGGCAGCGACACCTATGGTTTACTGTACCTAAGCCCTAAGTGGGGCATCCCCGGGAGAAAGGATGAGGGGAGAGGAGACAGAGGGCGGCCGAGACTCTCTGAAACAGACCACCAAATGAGAGATTCTATGAAATAATAATGGAGATGAAACGGAGGGGCAGGAAATTCCTAGACTTCTTGAATACATGTCTGAATTGAAAAGAAATGTCAAACTCTTACGGGCAGGTACACTTAGAGCCCAGTGGTTTCACTATGAAATTTTCACTTCTATAATAATTGTTTATATTTACAATTATTTTAAAATTTACCATATTCGCTATGTTATATGCTAAATACACAACATAAACCTGCATACTTTTCCATTTTGTGCTTGAAATATCAAGTATATGTGTAATATAACTTTACAACCCAGCGACACAATGTAAGTCCTCCAACAGCCCACGCGGCAGTAACGTTCTTTTACATTCCTCGCTATCCCTCAGGCTAACAACACAGACTAACCTTGTAATTAGTTCTGTGGTGAGCATGCACTCCAGAGGTCAAGAGCCAACAAGCGATGCACCGTGGACTCACTGGATAACCACAAGGACGCAAAGAGGCATGATGCAAACTGTGGTTTCGTGGCGTGACCACTGGTACTATGATTCAATATTTGCGTAAGACATTTTGTTTAGCGTCATGCACTGTCACTGCTTTTGCGTCTATATGAGTGCGAAGAGAACGAAAAGAACAATAACAAAGCATCGCTAAATCCAGCGGACTTAATTATAACGAGTTTGGTGTGCTGTTAGCGCTATACTCTGTTTCAGCCTAGTTTAATCCTGCTGTAAACAACAAGAGGGAACTGACTCAACTCGCCACGTGTTAGACGCTACGGCTACATGCACGTACATAAGTTTTGCAACACTAGCAGTATATATAGCAGTGCTAACTTCTAGACAATAAATAAATAATTAAACAAATAATAAAGAAATAAATAATTGGGCTACACAACTTTTAAATCTGAGAGTTAGCTCATTTCTGAAACAAAAATAATGAACTTCACTGCGTACAGCACTTTTCGTAAAATCGTCGCTTTTTGCATTTACGCGATTATCCGGGTGTTCTTAGAGTTCCGGATGCTTGCTGTCCCATTCTAGCCCTATGCACACTACTTGCGGAAACACCAAGGAGATCAACAGTTTTTTCTCAATGTTTCTTATAGACGATTCCAGGTTTATTTCTTTAAACACCACGAAACAATGAATGATCATTCGGCTGTCGCCACTTTTTAAAGGTTTGCCTCGATTGTGTTCCATTTCGGCTGAAGCACTGGCCTGCTCCATGATGAAAAGTTTACTTATTTTAAATTGCATATACATAAGTGTCCCAGGTTATTCTTTGTATCAGCCCCTCAAAATCCAACCTCTGCGGTCCCCGTCCCGAGGGGTGGGCAACAGGAAGTAGGGGAGTGACTGATGGGGTGATGCACGGTGGGGACTTGGTGTACCCCAGCACCGTTACGCCTGCCGAGAAGGTCCATCAGTAACCCCGAAAACTGGCAGAAGAGGCTCTGGTGTACCTCCCCAGGGACCTACTACGGTAGGTACGGGATTGGCGATCCCGGCGTCCCTAGCCACTCACCCTCAATTCATCTTCCTCACCTCCATCAACTGCGCCACGCTCTGCTACTCCTGATCAGTAAGCATCATCTTCTTCCCCTTCTAGTTTTTTATTATAATTATTAGCACTTAAGTTCTTAGGTTTATAACTCCTGTCTCACCAGCAGGAATCTCTCCTATCTCCGTGGTTCTGTCCCACGGTTTTCAGCGCGGCTTCCGACATGTGTGCTCTCCGGAGGTCTCAAAAGTGAAGGTTGAGCGGACCCTTCGCACTGCCCCTATGTGTAGCCTTAGGTGCGGAGCCCGTCCACACCGTCAAGTACACCCACATAGCTCCTAGAGGGCCCGGACTGTGTTAATCTCCCGGCGGCCGTGTGCCGTTGGGTTAGTATCACGAACCGAACGTGTTACCGCTGACGGAACCCCGGTGTAATCAACCACAAGTCCCCTGAATCCGCCTATGCCTTTTTATATGCAGCGCGGCCTAGAGTGGGGAGCCACAGGCGGTTATTCCTGTGGTAGGGGCTTAAAGCCGGGGTGTGCGTGGTGAACGGTTTACCCATACGGACAAGCAGTGGATATGGAAGGGTAGCTGTTCTGAGGTACAAATGAGATCGGTCATGGGTGGGGTCCCCATGACGGCACAGACCGTGAAGTTTCGGTGTCTTTATTTGTTTAAGCCCCGGATGGCAGGCTGTCGCCGACGGTTCCGGATGGGGGTCTATATCATAATGTCTCCGCGCAAAACCTCTCTCACTGACCCTTATTTAGTGATGACATTGAGTTGTGATGGGAAAACGTTCAAAGATGTTAGTCCATTTTATATAAAGCGCGAACTTGACAAAATCAGCGGCTCGGTCAAAAACGCTACGCGTCTCCGAGACGGCACCTTACTATTAGAGAGCACAAGTGCAGACCAATCTCACAAACTGCAAAAAGCGACTTTGTTGGGCTCCTACCCTATTCGGGTAGCCCCACACAAAACGCTTAACACCTGTAGAGGAGTAGTCACCACCTCCAGCTTAGATGATCTTGCGAATGAAGAAATAGGAAGTTGCTTCTCTGATCAGCTTGTTTGTCAGGCGTACCGGCTAACACGAAAACAAGATGGCAAGGAGTACCCATTACGTACGGTTTTTCTTACTTTCGCCGGGACTAAGTTACCCGAGTACATCTATTGCGGCTATGAACGTGCGAGCGTCCGCCAGTATGTCCCGAACCCCATGCGCTGTTTCCAATGTCAGCGGTTCGGACATACTAAGGTCACGTGTACCAATCCTGCTCTTTTTGAGCAATGCGGCCTAGCGACACATGACGAACCAAATTGCAGTCGAACACCTTGTTGCGTGAACTGTGGCGGTAGTCATGCCTCCAGCTTGCGACAGTCCCTAGATTCATGGACGAAAAAAGTATTCAGGAGCTACGTGTAAAGGAACGCCTGACTTTTCCAGAGGCACGACGGCGCTTTTAACAGCTAAAGCCTGCTAACACTACTACTGGATATGCATTTGCAGCTCGCCATACTCCTAATACCACTGTTGCTGTTCAACACGTCCCTGTCGCCCACGCCTCCACACAAACTGATTTTCTAGCCGTTAAACCCACGTTGTCTCATACTACTTATATATCCACCAGCACTACCTCCGCTTCAGCCGTACATACTCCAGCCACCAAGCCATCAGCGAGTAACAACCATCCCGTAGTAAATGTGAAGAACCGATCCCGGCCACAGCATAGATCGCGAAGTCGCTCGCCTTCTATGAGATCCCGGTCTCGCTCTACGAGCCGTAGGAGTTCTGACTCCCGAACATCAGCGGAGTCACAGGAAGAATCGTAGGGCCCAAGTCAGCCAAAGTCAAGAAAAAAGTTAAAACGGCCCGTTAAAAACTTTTTATGGAAATAATCCAGTGGAACGCAATGGTTTCCGAGCTCGCGTTCAAGACCTACAGATATTAGTTTCTCAAAGGTCACCATTAGTTATTTGTCTCCAAGAAACCCATTTGCATCACTATCACTCATTACACCTAAGCACTTTTTTGGCATTTAGGGGAGACTCCGTTGCAGGCACACGAGCAAGCGGTGGCGTTGCTATTTTAGTGGTGCCTAATACCTCTGCCACCAATATACCATTAACCACGCCGTTGCAAGCTGTCGCTGTTCGTATACAGCGGGAGAGCATCTCTTTTACCATCTGCAACATTTATCTGCCTCCGCTCTGTGTACTTCAAAAGCAGGATTTTCAGGCTCTTTTGGTTCAGCTCCCCTCACCATTACTCATATTGGGAGATATGAATGCCAAACACAAGCTCTGGGGCTCCGATATTGATGATGCTCGTGGCTGCCTCATAGTAGACACGTTAGATTTGTCCGACCTGATTTTGCTGAACACTGGTGATCCGACATTGTCATCCGCTTATGGTACGCACTCGGTACTAGACGTCTCTTTCTGCAGCCCGGTATTAGTTCCACTCCTTGATTGGTCTGTGCTTTCCGACCTCTTTGGGAGTGATCATTATCCAATTAACATCCATTTATCGGGTCGCCACCATGCGCCTTCAGGACATCCTCGCTGGATTATTTCCAAAGATGACTGGGAAAAGTTTCATTCCCGTATACACCTCAGCGACGATGGTTTTGACACCGTCGCTGAAATGGTGGAATATTTTACATGTTCCATCCTGCTCGCCGCTGAATCCAGCATTCCTCGAGGTTCTACTACCCCACGTCATATCCCTGTAACCTGGTGGTCTGAGGAATGCCGTGTGGCTATAAAAGCACGCAAACAAGCTTTGCGGCTTTTTCAGTTGCACCCGACCGAAAAGAACTTCCTTGTTTTAAACGTTCTCGAGCTAGGGCACGTTTTGTGCTTCGCATCGTGAAACGAAGATCCTGAGAAGCTTACGTGTCTTCCCTTTCTCGTCGCAGCTCCGCCAAACAGGTGTGGTCAGCTGTTCGGCGGATGTATATTAGGTATCGCCGGACGGTCATTCCCGGACTTGCCCTTAATGGTTCCATCTGCACTACCGAGAAAGATATAGCCGAAGCCCTTGCCACCTCATTCGCTGCTACTAGCCAAACGGCTAGTTATGACGCCCTCTTCCTTCCTATCAAAGAAGCTGCGGAGCAAATAAAACTTAATTTTAATAGCGAATATAATGAACCGTACAACCAACCTTTTACCACTGCCGAGCTTGCACGTTCTTTAGCCATAGCTAAGGGCTCTTCTCCCGGTCCCGATGACATCCAGACAGATGCTGCTACATCTTCCACCCGATGCGCTCCCTTTCCTTTTAGGCATGTATAACCGCATCGGGCATGAGCGGGTTTTTCCATCTTCCTGGCAAGAGGGTACTGTCATCCCCATCCCTCTACCCGGAAAGGACCGCACACTTCCATCTAGCTACCACCCCATTTGCCTGACGAGTGTCGTCTGTAAGACCTTTGAGCGAATGGTAAACTCTCGGTTATTGTGGTGGCTCGAAATCAATAACCAGCTGTCCAAACTTCAATGCGGTTTTCGTCGCCATCGCTCTAGTGTTGACAATCTAACACGCATTGATGCTTACATTCATGATGCCTATCTACTGCAGCAGCATGTGGTGGGAGTTCTCTTTGACGTGGAGAGGGCCTATGACACCACTTGGCGGTATGGCATACTACGTAACCTCCACAGTTACGGTATGCGAGGCCACTTAACAGAATTTTTAGGTAATTTTTTAGCACTACGTAGTTTTCGTGTCCGTATAGGGAACAAAGTATCAAGGGAGCGGATCCAGGAGAATGGTGTACCTCAAGGGCCGATTCTCAGCGTCGCCCTTTTTGCCGTGGCTATTAACGGCATTACTAGTGTCGTTCGCGGCGGAATTCCATCGTCCCTGTATGTTGACGACTTCGCTATATATTATCGTTCTTGTAACTTAGATCATATAGAGCGTCAACTGCAGTTGACCATCAACCAGCTGGCAGCCTGGGCGCTTTGAACCGGCTTCCGTTTTTCGCCTGCGAAGACACAGTGTGTCCACTTCCATCGTCTACGGGGTATTCACCCTCCACTTGATCTTCACTTGAACGGCACATGCTGCCATTTGTCCCGCACTTGAAATTCTTAGGCCTCTATTTGGACAGAAAATTGACTTGGGAGCATCATATTCGACACCTCCGAGCCTCTTGTGATCGTTCCCTCCGGGTGCTCAAGATTTTATCTGGGGTATTTGGGGGGGCAATCGGACGGTGATGTTGATGCTGCATCGCTCCCTGTTCCGATCCAATCTAAACTACGGCTGTTTTATTTATGGCGCAGCGACCGCCTCTAAACTTCGCCTTTTAGACACCGTACATCATACAGGTATCCGCCTTGCCACAGGAGCTTTCCGCACAAGTCGCGTCGACTGCTTGTATGCCGATTCCGATGAACCTCTACTTTCTATTCGTCGCTTGACACTACTCTGTTCATACGTTGCAAAGTTGGCAAGTTACCCAAACCATCCATCTTTTTAACCAGTTCTGCATCCCGATTTAGCCCACCGTTATATGCACCCTAGTTCTCGGACACGCCCAACCGGAATAAGATTCCGTGAGCTCTCCCGTATACATGACCTCCGAATGCCACGCGTGGAGCGGTCGGCCCTTGGTCGTTATCCCGCATGGCAGTTCCAGCGTGCGCGGTTCGATCTCGCTCATTCCACCAACTCGAGACTAGCTACCCCACATTCGGTATTTCAAGAACTTTTTGCCGAACTACTGGGCCATTACCCTATGTTCCGGGTTTTACTGATGGTTCCCAGTTAGGTAGCACTACGGGTTGCGCATTCGTCATTAACGGCGAGGCTCATAAATTTCGCCTTCTGGACTTCACCTCTGTTTTTTCTGCAGAACTGTATGCCATCCTCTATCTGCTCCTTTTTATTTGTAAGTTAGTTCCTGGCAATTTTATCGTTTGCACTGACTCTCTAAGCGCTCTCCAGGCCTTGCAACAGCACACTGCCGCTCACACGCTCGTTTTAAAAATGCTGGCCTTGATCTCGCAAATGCTTAGTCGCGGATACCATTTTGTTTTTACTTGGACCCCAGGCAATGCGGGCATTTCCGGGAACGAGGAGGCGGACGCGGCTGCTAAGTCCACTTGCCGTTTGCCCCGGAGTTTAACAACTACGTTGCCATACCAGGATGTACAACGTTTTTTCCGTCGCCAACTCCTATCTGCTTGGCAGCAGTCCTGGACAGCTTTGGAAGGCACACAATTCCGGGCGATAAAGGAGAGCGTACAACCCTGGCCAATTTCCTGCAGGGATAACCAGCGAGCCGAGGTGATACTCACCCGGCTGAGAATTGGGCACACACGAACGACTCATGGCCATCTGTTAAGAGGGGAACCGGCCCCTGTGTGTGCTCCGTGTGCAGTACGCCTCACACCGCTGCATATATTGCTCGATTGCCCGCAGTATGCTCCTGTTCGCCAGTCTTTGGGCTTGGGGACTAACTTGCTGGATGTTTTAGGGGACAACCCAGTAGCCCTGGTCACGGCACTGCGGTTTGTTGCTGAGATTGGTTTTAATAAACAAGTCTGACTTGGATTTTATCTTTGTTACTTTTAGAGATTTTAATTTAATAGTCTTGTGATTGGTTTGCCTTTTTGTAGCATTTTACTCTATTGGTCGTGCGTTTTATTATATATATATATATGTTTTTAACCTTTGGGGTACCTTTGTTGGGTGCTTTTATTTTATTTCATCTTTTAGATTAGTTTGTGTGGCTTTTAGCCCGTTGTCGACGGGCCCTAAAACCCATTAATCCAATCCAATTCTTTGCATCAAAACGATATAAATAGAAGAGGTGGGGGGACAGCTATACCAAACATCTCTACAACTAAACCACTTAGAAGCAACAGCCGTTAGGGTAAAAGTACACAATGCAGACGCCACTTTCATCCCCGCATACAACCCTGTGGGCGATATTGACAAGGACGTTCTAGACACCCTCATGCACTCGTACACAAAGTAGTCCTAGCCGGAGACGTAAACGCTAAACACCTCCTCTGGAACTGCAAAACAATAAACACTACCGGCAACAAATCCTTGTCTACATTAAAAACACTAACATTTTGCTAACCGGACCAGGGGAACCAACATTCATACCTAGAATACAGAATCACAGGCCAGATATTTTAGTTACTGTGCTACACAAAAAAATCCCTCACAACAGCAACACACACGTAATCAACGATTTAACATCATACCATATCCCGGTTTTATTATAAATCGAAGCCCCCATATCGTTTAAAAGAGGACCCCCAGACCAAACTAAAGACAAGCCGACTGGAAGGCATTTCCAACCACGTTGCAAAGCACAATTGCGGAAACTACAATAGAAACACACGATGAACAGGACGAAGCAATAAACAGTATCATCGAAGCAATAAAGCAAGCCACAAAGAAACACGTCCCTATTAGATATCCAACTTCAACTAAAAAACGATTTCCCCGCGACATCATATTAACAATTCAATAAAGAAAAAAAGTTAGACGAAAATGGCAAAAATCTCGCAACCTAATACATCGTAACCAATACAACGAACATATCCGGAAATACACCAGAAATCAATGGAATGGCATGCTAAGCGAAATACAACCTCTAAACCATACGATCTGGCGCATACTGAAATGTCTCACCCGCACTTGTACACACGTCCCTCCCCACCATACCCCTAACGGAATTGCCGAAACTCCCCGAGACAAAGCCGAAGCGTTTGCAGATGCACTTGAAGCAACTTTCCAGCCTAATGCACTCCCATCAGACCCTGCTTTTGTGGCTGAAACGGAAACAATAATACACAACATGGACCACATCCAAACACACAATAAAACACGTAGAACAAATGTGGGAGAAATAAAATGGATAATTAAGCATTTACTCTCAAGAAAGGCCCTGGGGCCTGATGAAATTCCATATATTGTAATTAAAAATCTGCCAAACAATGCACTAAAGATGCTAGCGAACATTTTCAATCACACAATCGAAAAAGGCAGATTTCCTCCACAATGGAAAGAAGCCAAGACTACTACTATATCCCAAGCCGCGAAAGAATCCATCGCTACCAGAAAATTATAGGCCAATTAGTCTTCTAAATACAATGAGCAAGATTCTGGAAAAGATCCTGTTAAAACGTATTAATACCCACATAATAAAGAACACCATACTTATTAACGAACAATTTGGTTTTAGAAGCCAACACTCGACCACACTGCAACTCCTCCGATTTACTGAATCAATTACTAAACGCTTCAACACTAATCGATCAACAGGTGTCGTCCTACTAGATATTGAAGTGACCTTCTACCGGTTTTGGCGTGCTGGATTACTCCGAAAACTTATAACACTAGCTGTCATCAAGGACTATCTCTCTGATAGGACTTTTCGAACCAGCATCAAAAACGAAACCACCTCATTAAGACCCATTAGGGCAGGAGTAACCCAAGATAGCCTACTGGGACCAGTCCTATTTAATTTATACATCAATGACATACCGGGAAAAGTGAGAGTGGATAATTATATGCCGATGACACAGCTCTAGCCAACCAATCCAGCGCACGCAAATAAATAGCCAAAAGACTACGTAATGCACTGACTAACCTAGAGCAATGACTTACAAAATGGCGCACAAAAGTATACGCGCGAAAAAGCCAAGCAATAATATTTACTAAGCGAACCAAGCACCGCCACAACAAACATGGCTTAATGCCACTAACATTCCGGAACGATGAAATCAAATGGAAGTACACAATTACATACTTAAGTGTAACAATGGATCAGGGCCTCAAGTGGAAACAACACATTAACACAGCAAGAGTCAAAACAAATGCCCAATTAAATAAACTGTACCCAATTATTAATACTAACAGCTCACTAAAACTAGAGATGGGGACAACATTCTACAAAACATTTATTAGACCCATCCTAATATACGCCACCCCCGTATGAGTACATGCAGCCAAGACGCATATCAAGAGATTACAAACAATGCAAAATAGAATACTTTGTTTTATCACGAGGCTACTAGTACTCGCACCAGTACACCAACTCCACGAGGAGTTAAAAATGCACTTCATGGAGCAATTCATTAAAATACTCTGCTTCAATTACTCAAGAAGAATAATAAACACCACTAATACAGCCGCTGGCGGAATACAACACAACACAGGACAAACACGCAAGGCCGCTGTCTCTTTTTTGAAAGAACGATCAATCTCGCGAAGCCAGGGGTATATATACAACAATATCTAGACAGCCTCGTTAACTATCCAGATGTTTTACATTGCTGATCTGGGTTAAACACACACACGCACGCACACACCTCCCACAGCCATCAAGTCCTTGCGCCAACCTAAGACCAAGTCGGCCCCGGGGAGTGGCACAGGCTCGCACCTGCAATTGTATAGGCAGGCCGCCCACCGAGTGCGCACTCTCAAAATTCGACCGAGCAGATATATGCACTACGAGAAGGCTCATAGAATTTAACGATGCCGAAAGACAGATAATATCAACTGACCATTATAGGCAAAGACAATAGTGCAAATGCAAACTATATTGTCGCGAATGCATTGTTGTGACGAGGCGGCGTGGCGAGGAATTCAAAGAGACGGACAGTACAGTGTGGAGATAAAAGCTCGCCGAAACGGTGGGGGAAGGAGACGGATTTCTAGAGAGTTCGTCTTTCTCTGGCGCCGTCTTGATTGTTTGAGAACATTCCAGATAGTGAGTAATCTACAAAATGGGAGCCCGCCCGCCACAGTCAGTAATTCGGTAATTGGACGAGTGCGCGTGAACAGCTGTTTATTTGTGGTCGATTACCTTGCAAGTTGTATTGTGTATGTGATGTAATTCTGGACTGTAAATGTTGATAAGCGTATGTTTCTCCGGAAATAAAGAGCAATATTTGTGTTTGTAACCGGGAATTTTAATTTCGTGAAACCACAAGTCCTAATTGGTGTCAGCAGTGAGATTTTGCGACAATGAGGCTGCATTGGCCCACATTCTGGAGAAATTGGAGACGGCAAATAACAACTTGGTCGCGACTATGACCGCGATGATTGCCAAATTAACCACAGAATTGAAGACGGCTAACGACAACCTAACTGCGAAGACGGAGGCAGCAAATTAACATCTGACCGTGAAGATGGCCGAACCGGTCACGGAAATGAAGGCTGCGAACGAGGCCCTCGCCGAAACATTTGAAGAACAGTTTGCCGGTGTGAGGGATGACGTCACGGGGCTGGGCAAGTGGATGGGCCAAGTGGACGAGCCCGTCGAAGACCTGGCGAACCGCTTTAATGACCTAGAGGAAAAGGCCGACAATAACACCAAATCCGTCGAAGACCTGGCGAGCTGCGTTAACAACCTAGAGGGAAAGGCCGACAGCTACACCAAGTCCCTGAACGCCATAGTAGAGGACATTGTCGGCAGACGGTTGAAGGACTTGAGGCCGACGCGCTGGGACACGACACATCTGCGCGCGTCAAACCACCGTAGTACGAAGGCAGGTCCACGTTCGAAGTCTTCCGCCACCAATTCGACACGGTGGCCAAGCACAAGTGGTCACCAGAGGAGGAGGCCGCACAGCTAACAGCCAGTCTCCAGGGACGGGTGGCAGAAGTCATGAAGGTGGTCCAGATAGCGGCGGCGCCCAAAGACATCTGGGAGGCCCGGGAGAACCGCTTCGGGAACCACCGCTAGGCCGCAGCTTACCACAGACAACTGAACACAAGGACGCAGCAGCCAGGGGAGACGCTGCAGGAGTTCGCCCTGGCAATTGAACAGCTGGCCAGAAACCTTTGGTCGACCTCTCACCTGAATTCGTATCTGATAAGCCGCATACACGTTCGTTGACGGGGAACGAGACATTGAGATACGTCAGAACCTAATGCTCGGCGACTACAAAACCATCCACGAGGCTCTAACGGCAGCATTGAGTATGGAGGCTGCCAAGGTGACAGCTACTCCGACGTACAGAACAAGAGGTATCCGCTACACTGGAGACCGAAGACCAGCCGAGGGACGCAAGCGACGACCAAGTGGCGTGTGTTGGGGGTGTGGACAGCAGGGACACCTGGAGAGAGACTGCGCACACCAGGGAGAGCAGCCGGAAAACGAGTAAAGGCCGTCGTGGCGAGGGCCACGTCGGCACCATCACCACCATCCCCTCGAGTGACACTGCACGCCGTCAGCCGGCGTATGGATGACAGCCTCATCGCAGACGGTTGGGTGAGGGGGAAGCCGAGGCGCGTGATCTAGACACCAGAGGAGCCGTGACAGTCATCAGACCTGACGTGGTTAAGGGTTTGCCGTCGAGGAAACTGAGCCCATCATACCAACTAGTGACGGCATCGGGTGACACCCGATGTAGAGGGAGGCCCTGCAGTTGACCTTGGGACGGAGTGCCGTGCATCTGTGGGTGTTGGTCGCGGAGGTGGCTGAGGAGGTGATACCGGGACTGGATGCCCTCAGGAGCCACGTCGGCAGGAATGTCCTGCGGCTCAATGGAGAAGAGGTGATACTCCGGCAACTGGAAGAACGCCTGGGAATTCCCTTCTTGATAAAAGCAAGTTAAACCTTTAACTTCGAAGGATTTGTGCTAGAGATGACTTTAAATGTATGATGAGTACAAATGATTTACTTGCGTTTATAGTGAAAAATAATTTTAGTGAGTGCCTCGGCCAAGTTAATTAAACTCCTTAAGTGCGTAATTACATTTTCAATGTCGTCAGTTGAACGGAAGGGTTCTTTCCTTTATTAACAATAATTAAAACATTTCTAAGTACAGTGGCTGAAAATAATCTGAATGCCCCAAAAATTTCCGTAGAAAAACAAATGAACAAGCAGTTATTTGATGATAATGGAGATATAACCACCTAATGCAGTACAGAAACAAAAAGGTTGGGATTCACGTAAAAGCCTTCCGAAATTGTTCTGCATTAATAGGGCGGTATTACTCATATTAAAAATGATTATACGGCAAGGAATTAATATTATTTAAGGATTTTGCTTTCTTATTTATTTCATTGGTGTTAGTTTTTTTATTTATTTTTTAAACTCCAGATGCAATAATGCTATGTATTAATCTGTGTGTGTGTAGCTCTTCGAGCCTCCATATTAGGGGAAGTTGATTTCGTATCACTTGAAATGAACGAATTTCGAAAAATGTCTAAAATGGCACAAAATATTTCTCTTGCCTTTAATACTGCTAGTCTTGTTTACAACTTCGGCAGAATACCATAATATATGTTATTAACAAATCCTTTGGTTGTTTTCATGATCGCCAAGTGATTCCCCTATTTGTCTACATGTTCTGTGGTTTTACAGTTTGATGTTCTGTGTCAAACAAGTAGTAGTGTAAATGACGCAGCTGTTTCATAAAGCAAATTGTAGAAGTTAGGAATCAAAAGCGATTGTTGGCTACTAGCATCTTCTGCTACGAGCAACTTCTGTGAATAATTACTAAATACCACACGTTTTTTAATTAGTGTTGGACTCCTGAAGAAAGGTAAGACCATATATACACGTGTGTGTGTGCGTGCGCGTGTGTGCGTGCGCGCGCGCCTGCGTGGGCGGGCGCGTGTGATAAGGAGTAGTTTGAATGACTCGGCAGTTTGATAAAGTAAATTCTAGAAGCTAGGAAACAAAAGCTATTTTGCCTACGATCAATTGCTGTGATGAATTACCAAATACCACAGTTTTTCTGTTAGTTTTGGATTCCTGCATAAAGGTAGGAACATATATATGTATATAGATTAATAAGGAGTAGATTGAATGACACAGCGGTTTGATATAGTAAATTCTAGAAGCTAGGAAACAAAAGCTATTGTTGCCTACAATCAATTACTGTGATTAATTACTAAATACCACAGGTTCTTTATTAGTGTTGGATACCTGCACAAAGATAAAAACATTATATGTATATATTTATATATTATAATAGAAGTTCACAAATATACTAACTTTTAGGTTAGAGTAAGATAATACAGGTTAAACGAAGCATGTCTTATAACAACAAGGGTTTGAAGAACAAGGTATAGTTAATATATTGGGCAAACGCTCCAAAGGTGGGACCTGCCTTAGTTCTAGACAGGTAATGGTACATTAAGTACGCATAAAATGTAAACGCTCCTAATTTTTACTATTTATTAACTACGGAGCAGGCACGCTCATTTATGATACACAAGCAGGCACCTAGTGTAGGTATTCTGTACACAATGTACTAAATTCCACTTTTTGCTATTCCTTTACTATTAATTACACTAAGTAACATAGCATTGATTACATTTATAGTAAGTAACTTCGTATCTTCTGCTTAGTATCAGTCTCATTCATGTTAATACACACTAATTGGTTATATTGTATTAGCATAACTTAGTGTAACAAATTAATCCTCTTTGAATTTGGATGAACGAATACAGCATATTTTCATAGAGAACTGCAGTTTGGAAATGATTTTTTTTAAAAAAATGGTTACACGATTTTCTTCTTTGATGGCTCTTCTATGCATATCTCTTGAGCTTTGAAATGACACAGATACCTGCTAACATCAGCTGGCAAACTTGGTATGTCAGATCTTTCTGTAAGATGTGATTGCATTAGTTAGAAAGTAAGGTTCTTCAGAAAAACTTGACGAGGATGTTCCTCATTTTTATTATTTGCTTGAAACAGCACTGTGCATTGATGCCAGCGTGCTCAACAATGCATAACATAAAGCCATGGTCCACCTTCTTGTCTTTCGTGTTACTGAATATTTATTGGACAATTTGGTCAACAGTATCAACCCCACCTTTCATCATGTTATAATTTAATATGTGAGGCATCTTTGTGTCTTATCTAGTGTTCCGTCATTGTGCATTGTTGAGATAAGTACAACAATTTGTTTTCCGCTTAGGTATATATGATAACATGATAATGGTCTAATGGAACCCAAAAATTGCTGAGCTTATTTCTCTGTTCTTATGGGGCAAAAACCAAAATGGGATTTCTCTTTTATCTATTTTCCGGGTTCGTATACAAGTGATGTTATTCTGCAGCATAGGGAAAGCCAGTGGATAGCTACTATAGCAATTATCTATTGTTACATGTCTATTTGTTCCCTTTATTGGCTATGTTAGTCTGCACATGCCTACACAAAATAGTCCTCCTGGTTGTTTGCCACAATATGCTTCCAGTAAAGCAGTATAGATTGACTTAGCATCGCTCAGGAAAAATATTTTGATGCCATAATTTGCTATTTTGTTGGGAATATATTGTATGAAGCTGCAACATCCTTTGAATGCTTCTAGTTTCTCATCATTGGTAACAAATTCCCCAAGACTGTAACTACCCATGCAGGTTTTTACAAATGTATCCAGAAAGCTCCTAATTTCTGCTAACCTATCTCTTTTGCACTTTATATCTTGAGTTTCTTTATCGTCAAATCTGATACATCTAAGAAAAATCAGAAATCTCTTGTAACTCATGAAAGATCTCAAAAGAATCATTACTGTTCCATCTTTCGACCAAAGTTCCAAAGCATTTGTGTGGTCCCCACCTTTGGGCCAATCAAATACAGAATACCTAACACTGAATAAATTTAATTTCTGTCAGCTTAGCATCTCTTTCCCTAGAATAATTTTCTTCTAGCCTCTTTCTTTGAATGAATAATTTGTTAAAACTCACAATTTCATGTATCACATCAATATTTATTATTTAAAGAAATGATTCAATTTCCTCTACAATATCTCATGCTATCATTTTAGGGCCTGGAAAGATCTTGACAATATTTTTGGGTCGTATATGGGATGTTCTTTTAGGTGCTTTAGTTTTCATCCACTTTTTTCTTTCTCTTACCAACGAAAAACCAGCTTTACTATCAAATGAATATAGCTCTTGATCATTTTCAACTTCAGAGTTATTATAATGATCACTTGGTGATATCACTTCATCCTCTCCGTCAGAAAACTAATCATCAATATTGCTAAAGTCATCTTCTTTAGCAAGCATCAGTAAAAGATGCCATTCTGATTGCTTCTCTGTCCATTATGTGTTGGCCCTGAAATAAGAAGCACAAAATATTACTGCCTAATAATGCACTATAATAATGTCCATTTCTAAAATACACGTTTCCTTACCCAGCCGCATTGTGTCAAAGTAAAGTAGAGTATGTTATATAGTACAGTGTATAAAGTATGCTGCTGGTGCAAAGTACTGAGAAAAATATGCAAATATATGTATACAAAATGAAAATTTGGCATATAAAATGCACCTTTTTGTTTAATGTGGAAGCATTATTATCAATCCATATAATTTGCGGATCATGATCTGGCAGTCCATTAGTTTTTGATAAGATGGAGCAAAATTTAATTATATCTGAATTTACAAATATATTGTCTATAGCTGTGGATGAACTATCTTGGATTCTTGTTGGAAAGTTTACTTTATTTATCATTTGGTATGATGTACATTAAAAGCTAAGTTGTACTCTTTGAAAACTCGATTTCAAATAATCCACATTTATTTCATAGATGTGGAACAATTAGGTTGAGTAATGCACGTATACTTTAATAATTTGAAGATTAAATCCACGTTAACACAAGTAAATATCACCATTTATTGATTTCTAAGCAGTTACATACCATGTGGTATGAAATCTCATCTTCCGAATTAATTTTATCTATGTATTGCCCTAAGTAGAATAGCTGTTGTTTTGTAAAGCACTTCTGCAAGCACAATGTTACCCCAAATTAACCAAATAAACTAAATTAATGAGCAAACATTGCATTTGCTTAATTAAAGTAAAAAGGGCAATACAAAAACCTTTGAATTTATAAGCTGTAAAAGCTTCCCCAGATACTTTCTTTTTGCTCTTTCTTTTCTACTTAGAGTTACAAGAAATTTCTCGGCAAGAAATTTTGTTAACTTGGGTTAAAGTTCTGTATGTCTAATCAAAACTTTCAATAGCTATAATTCACATATTGCTAAACTACCAGGTATATTCGTAATGCACAAGTTTAGCAAAAGATACTGAGGACCCTAAGCTTCAAATTGTAATTGAGATATTAAGGGCTGCAAGCTTCAAAGCGAGGCCATGAGATATTTTGTAAAATCAGGGGTATGTAATAGTTGTGCAAAGTGATAGCTGAAACATTAGTATTGCTGAATGTGATGATCCTCGCTACTCTTTAACTCGGGGTTAACATCTGCCTTCTTGAAATTGCTAATGTTTCTTTCTCAAATTTTAGTAACTGTTGGTTATATGGAATGGAACCCTGACTTACCCAGGATTACTAATAATTAGAGTAGACTTTGCATGGTTTAGTGCCAATATGACTCTTACTAATTTATTTATTATTGTCAAACATAACTAGAGAATAAATAAGATACATGTTTAGCAGTGCTACCATTTGAAGTACTGCAGTAAATTTCAAGCAATTTGAGCATTTCAACTATCAGGATAATTATAAAGTAAAGGAATTTTGTCATGAGGAAACCCTATATAAATTACTCGAGCAACTAGCATACTTAAGTTTAGGTTTAATGAATGAGGAGGGCCATGAAGTTCTCAATACATATCGACCACTTCTAATCTATTGTACTTCTCTTCATCTAGTCTCCAATCCGTGATAAAAAAAAGAAGCTACCTTCTTAGTGAGACCACTGGTAG
The DNA here is from genome assembly GCA_030765055.1 of Mantis religiosa. Taxonomy (NCBI): domain Eukaryota; kingdom Metazoa; phylum Arthropoda; class Insecta; order Mantodea; family Mantidae; genus Mantis; species Mantis religiosa. The sequence goes on from CM060958.1 coordinate 66,277,435, forward strand.
ATCATGCTCAGACATGAACCAATGGTTAAAAGTTTAACCATGAATGCTGCCAGTGATTTGCAGTCATTTAACAGATGAAATGCTAATTCATGTGCTTTGTGTCACTTCTGCAGCTTGGATCAATTAGTTGACCAGTCTTATAGAGATGTCCTTACAGCTACCAGCTGAGTATGGTTCTGTCCATTTTGAGCAGTCCTGCTTTTGATGACATTCTTTATAATAATCTTTGAATGCTTATGTCCTGTTACACATAACGAATATTCACTGTGTTTCCTGGCAGTCCATTGCTGGATTGCTGCTCTGACATAGCTCTAGGACAAACCCCAGGCAGTGTTCAGGACTCACAAGCCTGATAGATCCCTACATGGCCAAGTCTTCTGCCTTCTCATTGCCATGTATTCTACTATATCCCGGCACTCACATCAGTTTGAATTTGTTTAGTCAGTTTCATTTGGGCTTCCTGAGATTCGAGTACCAGTTTAGATTTGGCCTCGCTAGGTTCAATGGCCTTCATGGCATCTTGATTACCTGAAAGTATAGTAATGTATCTATTCCGATAACCTTTACTGATACTTTCCCATACACTTGCCTGTATGGCAAATACTTCAGCTTGGAAAACAGTCACATGCAGTCCAAGATTATAAGACAGTCTTCTACCACACCCAAATTGTTCTGCTCCAGTTCCTTAATTGATTTTTAATCCATCTATGAACCACAGGTTTCCACCTTAAATCTTGGTACATATTCCAGTCATCCCTTCACTCATTATAGAAGGGATACAGTGAACTTTCTCTATTGTAATCTCCAAGGTATAAATTTATCCATCCTCATAAATATAAAACAATCCAGATGCTTGCTCTCAGATAGATTTAACCCTCTTGCTGCCACACTGCTAAAGAGAGTTTCTGCCTTAAAATATTGCTGATATGATTGACTGTGATAAACCGAGCAAAGACTGCCAGCTTCTATCTAAAGAATGCAATGTTTGTGCTGCTGTAAATCTACACAAATATAATTACACTAGGGAACACGTTTTTTGTACCCGAAACAAAATAGGCTAATTCTTATTCAAAATGACTCGCTGATTCCAAAAAATGCCTCTGAAAATCCTGTATCACGTAACGTTTTTAAGATATTCTTATTCTTTTATATAAAATTACAGAAATGAGGTATGATACCAACTCATATTGGCTTAATTTAAAATAATAGCCATTGACTCTTCTAAATACACCTTAAAGGCAGTGTTACTTCATAATGGCAATTTACTACCTTCAATACCTTTAATTCATGCCATAGGAATGAAGGAGACATACGATTCCATGTCCATAATTTTAAATGCTATTAGTTATCAAAATCATGGCTGGGAAATTTGTAGTGACCTCAAGGTAGTTGCATTGCTAACGGGACTGCAGGGAGGTTTCACAAAATATTGCTGTTTTTTGTGCTTATGGGACAGTAGGGCAACTGACAAGCATTTAATAGTGAAAGAATGGGGGAAAACGGAAGACTATACCTCTGAAGCAAGCAATGTTAAGTATGTGCCTCCAGCAGACGAAAACAAAGTTCTTCTCCACACACTTCACATAAAGCTCGGGTTAATGAAGAATTTTGTTAAAGGTTTGGACAAAAGTGGAAGTGCATTTGAGTATTTAAGAAGTATATTTCCCAAAATAAGTAAATATAACAATTCCTTTCTTGGAAGTGTTGAAAACAGTGTTGCTATGATAAATGAACTTTTAAAGAGAGTCGATTAAAGACACTAAACAACACTTACTTTTAAATTTTTCCGGAACATATTTCTGAGGCTTTGCCTCTATCATCAGCCGGCTCTCGACTGGTTCTCATTGGTGTAGCTGACGATATTTTGTCACAGGTCTCCTCTGGTGGCGGTTCAAGGAACTTGCTGAATAAATCTTTCTGGGGGATGTCGAAATTGAATACTTTGTTCCTATTTTTTGAAATGAAGATTTGTTCCCATGTGGATAGTTCTTGTTTTCCTGATGTATGTTTTAGTAGTTTTGGTTCTGGATTTATGTTGTGGTTTTTTTCCCAAAAATGTGTGGCAACTGCTGATTTTTCTAATTGTTTATATTTTATGTTTCTAAAGTGTTCCTTTGCTGTTGTTTCTAAATTTCTTTTTGTTTTTCCAATATAAATTTGACTACAGTCATTGCATTCAATTTGATATATACCAGATTTTTTGTTAGATGGAATGGCATCTTTGATGTTTGAGCAAATTAGGTTTTTTAAGGAGAAATGGTTGACTGGTGCTAGTTGAATGTTTTGTTTTTTGAAGACTTTTTTGAATTTATCATAGGCCCATGGATGGTAAGTGAATTTTTTGAAAATCATATTAGTTTCTGTAGCTGAGAGGGTTGTGGTTTCCTTTAGTAGCTTCTTCTTTTTTGCTAAGTTCACTTTTTTGTCCACTAATGATTTGGGAAAGTTATTTTTTTGTGCTATTTCAATTATTTTGTTGTATTCTTCTGCTGTGAGAGGGATGTTTACCAGTCTGTGTGCTAAACTATTGAAGATTGCCTGTTTGTGGGATCTTGGGTTGTAGCCATTAGCTTTTATGTAGTTGTCTGTCTGTGTTGGTTTTCTGTAAATGCCAAAGTTTAGTCTGTTTTTATTCCTCATTATTTTTAGATCCAAAAATGGTAAATGCTCATCTTTTTCTATTTCTACAGTGAATTTGGTTCTTTTTTCTTGAATATTTAAAAGTTTTAGTGCATCACTGATGTGTTTTTTTGGTACTATTGCAAAGATGTCATCTACATATCGTTGCCAGAGTTTGAACATCCAAGGGAAACCTTTGTTGATCCTTATTTCTAATGCACTCATGTACAGTTTGTCCAGGAAGGGTGATAGGGGTTTGCCCATTGCTAACCCTGAAGTTGGGTGAGAATATTTTGTTTGAAACTGGAAGAAATTTTGTTCTATGCATAATTTGGTTAGTTCGATGTAGTCTGAAATTTCAGGTGATGCCATTCCAAGTTATTTGAGCCATTTTTCTATCAACGGTGGGAGTTGATTAACTGGTATGCTGGGAAACAGTGATTTAACATCAAATGAGACTAGTGTGTCCTCTTCTATTTGTTCAGTATCCTTAATGTGTTCTATAAGTTCATAGGTGTTTTTGATGCTTAGGCTGTCGAATTTTGTAAGCGAGTTGAATTTGTTTGTTAGCCACTTTGCAAGTTTGTAAGATGAGCATTTACCATTTTTGGATCTAAAAATAATGAGGAATAAAAACAGACTAAACTTTGGCATTTACAGAAAACCAACACAGACAGACAACTACATAAAAGCTAATGGCTACAACCCAAGATCCCACAAACAGGCAATCTTCAATAGTTTAGCACAGACTGGTAAACATCCCTCTCACAGCAGAAGAATACAAAACAGAATACAACAAAATAATTGAAATAGCACAAAAAAATAATTTTCCCAAATCATTAGTGGACAAAAAAGTGAACTTAGCAAAAAAGAAGAAGCTACTAAAGGAAACCACAACCCTCTCAGCTACAGAAACTAATATGATTTTCAAAAAATTCACTTACCATCCATGGGCCTATGATAAATTCAAAAAAGTCTTCAAAAAACAAAACATTCAACTAGCACCAGTCAACCATTTCTCCTTAAAAAACCTAATTTGCTCAAACATCAAAGATGCCATTCCATCTAACAAAAAATCTGGTATATATCAAATTGAATGCAATGACTGTAGTCAAATTTATATTGGAAAAACCAAAAGAAATTTGGAAACAACAGCAAAGGAACACTTTAGAAACATAAAATATAAACAATTAGAAAAATCAGCAGTTGCCACACATTTTTGGGGAAAACACCACAACATAAATCCAGAACCAAAACTACTAAAACATACATCAGGAAAACAAGAACTATCCACATGGGAACAAATCTTCATTTCAAAAAATAGGAACAAAGTATTCAATTTCAACATCCCCCAGAAAGATTTGTTCAGCAAGTTCCTTGAACTGCCACCAGAGGAGACCTGTGGCAAAATATCGTCAGCTACACCAATGAGAACCAGTCGAGAGCCGGCTGATGATAGAGGCAAAGCCTCAGAAACATGTTCCGGAAAAATTTAAAAGTAAGTGTTGTTTAGTGTCTTTAATCGACTCTCTTTAAAAGTTAAGTGAATATAAATTGAAGGAAGGTATATTTGTCGGTTCTCAAGACTACTTCTTAAAGGCAGTGTTTTTTAATCAAAGCTTAAACGTGTTGAGCTGGCAGCATGGAAATCATTTAAATCAGTGGTGGAAGGCTTCCTGGGCAATAAAAAAGAAGAAAATTATGAAACTTTAGTCTCAGAACTATTAAGGAGCTGCAAAGAAATGGGTTGCCATATGTCACTTAAACTCTCACCTTGATAGTTTCCCTACAAACCTAGGAGCTGTAGTAAGTGATGAGCAAGGTGAGCGTTTTCACCGGACATTTCTGAGATGGAAAGACGTTACCAGGGTATCGCTGGGATTCAGCCATGTTCGGAGACTATTGTTGGTTCCTCAAACGGGAGAGTCAATACAAAAAAAAAAAAAAAAAAAAAAAAATCAACAGTGAAACACTTCTGAGATAATTCAGGTATTGGTTTTCATCATTATCTTGTGTTTATTTATTTTAATAATAATAATTAATAATAGTTCCCCAGTGTTATATGTAACAAAAACTTCACTTATCTTTTAAGAAATTGATGAAAATTTCAACCACCGTAAAATCATTGATACTAGTAAGTTAAATTTTGCATATTTTTTTATGTAACATAACACAGTTATTAAGATGTATCTAAACTAACATTATAACTAAACGACAGGGAAAATCTAATGTCTAATCTCCCAACTGTTCTTAATCTTTTTCACTGATATGAAGTATAACTAGACTTTTATCTAAACTAAGCTAATGTTGAAGCTAAACAACTGGGAAAGTCCCCCGAATATCCTCAATCAGCTTTTGAAATGGATCAGCTTGCACGTTTTTGCAGTCTTGGCACCACTAGTTCTCCACTGAATATACATCCATTTGATTGTTTCGGATATCGCCCCTTGATAAGTGATGCTAGAGAGACTGACAATGCAACTCAGTGTTGTTGGTATGGATAGTTATTATTGGATCCACAAAATACAGGCTGTGATTTACAGTTTGGTGTGCTGCAAAACCCTATTTCAGCTATTGTATCCACTCCAGCAGTTGGTGGGAATTGTGCCGGCAAACTCTGCATGCTTTTCAATTAATGCAAAGCACATTCTCTTCGACTGTTGGGACTTAGTGTTATCCGTACTTTATTACTGACCATATCAATCAGCCCAAGGTTCTTTGATAATGCAGCTGTGATATTGCTTCCTCCTTACAGTTTTGCATTTGTCAATCTGAACAACATGGCTTTTGTCTTTTTGAATAACCCTTGTCTTCTGTCATCTGTCACATTTAACGGACAAAAGGGACCAAACTACATGAAAGGACATGTACTAGAGCACAATGTGGAAAGAACACTTGCCAAGTAGCACATTATACTATGATAGCTTGCATCCATGATAATCTGCAGCCTTTGTAGTACTAGTGGATCAACATATGTTGAAATTAAATGTAAAGGTGAGTCAATTAACATTAAAACCACTTATTTCTGTTACTTACTTTTGTTGTTTAGTGTTATTAGTCAACTCACCTTTAAATTTAATCTATTACAGCAACACTGTTTTTAACACTTCCATTAAAGAAGATAATATGTTGGAATGCCTACAAAATGTCTGACAACTCAGAAAAACAGTTTTTTATCTTTGAGTTCTGTTTGAAATTATTTTATTTTACCTAGTGATGCATCTTCAAATGAAAATGTCTTGTTTTTTTTTTTTTTTTTTTTTTATTTATGTTATCTGCATGAACATAATCATATTTAATGAATTATTAATTTTTAGATGAGTCGTATTTATTACACATCTGCTTCACTTTCGTACCTATTTTGAGGACATGTTTTGCAAATCATCGTTTGCATCTACGGCTCTTATGCAAACGATGATTTGCGAAACATGTCCTCAAAATAGGTACGAAAGTGAAGCAGATGTGTAATAAATACGACTCATCTAAAAATTAATAATTTTTTGCATCACTGTGGTGTTCCAATACAGTTAAATCTCGATATATTTAATGAAATTTAAAAGAAATGAAATGTTTAAAATTATTCAATATCTTCTTTTTTCAGATGTTACTACGACTTGAAGACCTGGCACTGCAGAAGTACACAGAGCTTATAAAGAAGCTTGTTTTTATAAAGGAGCCTGAAATTCGAAGAGAAGCATCAAAGACCACAGTACAGAAGATATGCTGCAATTTTGGTGAAGTGAAAGGATTGGAAGCCGTCATACTCAGTAGTATTTATTCACACAGTAAGAGTGTTTTACACTGGGAAACTATGAAAAACAAATTAGAGAATACTCACCAGTATTGTGAAGTTGTAAAACAGAAATGTTACTCCTTAGGAAAGGTAAATGCGGAATCTTTGAAAGAAAGTGCTATAATTTCAAAAGAGCAAATCCAGTTGGAAGAGTTCACATTAGAAGTCATAGATACCAGAAGTGAAACAGGTTTGAGTGTTCCTACTCTTGAACATGACCATGTTATCAACCGGTTTATTTCACATATGTTAGCAGGAGAGAATGAAACAGTTACTCCATTTAAGATGACTCTAATGCCCCATTCCAGAAGTATCACAAAGGAGGCTTGTGCATTTGTTGATTCTAATGTTAAGGAGATTCCAAATAACGACAGATATTCAGCAACTCTTTCTGTTAACAATGAAAAGCTAAGAATTATAGAAGAGTTTGAAAGCATAACAAATGTTATCAAATTGATAGAAATAATGCAAATGACAGTTAAGAAATATTTGGACACAGGCCCATACAAAACATGGGAAGAAGTGCATGTTGATTTCCTGCGATATCTTATCCAGCTACCAGGGCTTCATTTTTTTGCAAATGAACTTGCTGAATCTTTGATCTGTTTCTGTGTAGGTGTTAGGCCAATTGGATTCACTACATCACCACATTGGAAGAAAAGGATGATAGAAGCTTATATACATCCAGCAGTAACTAAACTGAATGCAAACAAAATACCCATAGATATTTTATTAGAGCTACTACCCAAACTCAAAGATTTGAATACATTGAAAGTAAACACAAGAATCACTGGAGACCAGATATATACAAAGGATGCTGAAGTATTTGCTTGCATGTCGAGGTATTGTACTAAGCTAAAATGTTTATGTATAACATTTGATTTATGTACAGAGCTTTCAGCACAACTTATGTTGGATGATGTGATGGCACGTCTTCCTAGCACACTCACTTCAATCAGTTTTTATGACTTTAAACACCTATTTGATGTAAAATTCCTTAACAAAATGGCAACATCAGAAAGTTTCAATGCACTTAACAGACTGACACTGTATAACATAAGTTCCGATTATCCACTGCACCAGGGTTTCAGGAATCTTGTTGCTGTTGCAGTATTCCATACACAGTTTAGAGAAAGTAAACTGTTTAGAAATGTTGGTGGATGGCTCAAAGAATTGAGGCTCTCTTGTGTTTTACATATTCAATTGAGAATCCTGGCAGAGTGCTGTCCTTCTTTGGAGACTCTTTTATTAAAGTACTGCACATTTTCCATGTCACTTCATACAGAACCGGTTCCAACTTTCAGCGCACTAAAAGAAATACATTTTGTAGTACCAAAATTAATTAGCCAAGACTGTGACACCTGTATTTGGTGCATTTTGCAAAACAGTCCTGTAATTGAGAAATTGGTGGTAGTTTTGTCTGAAGTAAAGTTTGAGACTTGTTTCCAGAAATTTATGGAAACCAATGAAATGAGGCATCTTCAAGAATTTCAGCTATATAAATATAATACCTTTAAAGGACTAATCAAACCAGACTTAGCTGTACAGATGATGAACAAGTTTCCCACTCTCAGTATTATTGGTGGTATAGAAGATGCAATAACTCAAAGAAACTTAAGTGAAATGTACCCAAACAAAACATTTGTGTTCAGAAATGAAGAAATATTGGAAATTGATCATGAACTGCAGCATGCTCTAAGAAATCATATACTAGGCACAATTTTCTGTGGTTTTGCATGAATAACACTGAGCCTGAGTTGTTTTTTTCTATACCAATAACTGACTCTTATTAGAATACTAATGCAAAACATACTTATGCCTTCTACTCTTGTAGTGCAATTATGTCAGTGCATGGTTAGCTAACATAATATTTGTGTTATAGAATATCTGTCATAAAGTGAAACTGCTAATATTTGGATCATATTTGAATGTTTCCCAGGAAAGTTCATTATAACGTATTTGTTAGATGAATGTATAACAAACACTAGAATTTCATCAATAATTTATTTATGTTTGGAGGAATTTAGTAACAGTGATGTCCAAATTATTTGACAAAACTATTTGTAGTTGGTTTTTCATGCTGCATCACTTATATTTTGATTTTTTGAGGGACTAGTTTTGGCAACTGGTACACCCATTTAAAACCTTGAAGGCCCCACTTTTTGTTGTGTTATTGCCTGTGGTCTTCTCACTTGTGATGGAACCAAGAACTTCTTTATCAAATTATCGGCTGGTGAGATTTCAAAGTTTATTAGTCTGGCGTTATATTTCCATATTAAGATGTTCTCCTAAGTTGTCAGTTTGTTATGGTTTACGAGTGGCACTATTTATATTTTGAGCCTTGGTAACCCTGAATGTTGTAGGTGCCATCTGATGTTTCCAATAGACCGTTTGACATTACTGACCATAATTAACTTCGGACATTTTGTCAATAGAGCGTCATTTGTTTTGTTTACATTAACTTGAAAATTGTGTCTCAAAAAAACATGGAATTAACTTGCGAAAATATTGCGCAATGATTTATTATGTCCTTTGATGCAGGTTATCAAGACAAGATGACGTCGATCAACAAATTTCCACATTTGGTGATGAAGCTCCATCCTTTGCTAGAGTGAAATGATGGTATAATGAATTTAATCGAGGCTGTTGTTCTCTCATTGATGAAGGTCGTGAAGATCCTCCAAAAGCAGTTAGGCAGGAAAACATTGATGCTGTCCAAAAATAGTAATGCAGGATCATCTTGCGGCATATTGTGAGATTGAGGCATTCCTAGGCATTAATTTCACCAGCATATATAAAATATTGCATAATTATTTAGCTATGAAAAAAGGTTTGCTCCCTTTGGATCTCACATAGTTTAATGCAATCTCGAAAAGTTGCTTGTGTTGATTGGTGTAGAAAAATGCTCCAGAAATACAACGGCAGTGCCTCAGAAGATTTATATAAGATTGAAACAGATGATGAATCATGGATCAATGGATATGAGCCAGAATGTAAACAGAGTCGACTGTATAGGTGTGTCAAGATGAAGCAAATCAAATAAAAGTTGTTCGCACTCAAACCATTTCGAAGAAAAGGGTTGCATGCTTTTTCAACAAAACTGGCCATATGGCAACAGTGCCTTTACAGGACCATAAAACAGTAAATGCCGAATGATCCATGGCCATTAGTTTGCTGGAGGTCTTCGGTGAAGTAAGGAACACCAACAAGAACTATAGGACCGTTTTTTATCAAGACAGTGCGAGCACACACATATCTTGTCTAACAACAGAGTATTTGAAGGCTCAAAAAATCGAGTTTGTGGGTCATTCGCCATACAGTCCTGATTTGGCACCCATTGACTTTTTGTACCCATACAAATTACATGGACAACAATTTTCATTAGCAGAAGAAACCCGTGATGCCTTCAAGACCAATGTTTTGGGCTAGCCGCAAGAATTCTGGAATAAATGCTTTGATAAATGGTTCAAACAGATGCAAAAGTGTATTGTTCATAAAGGAATATATTTTGAAAGAAAATAAAGCAGTTTTCAATCAGAAATTACTTTGTTTCAGTTATTGGGCTCAAAGTATAATTAGTGCCCCTTGTGTCACACCTTTTAATAAATTTGGATTTGGGTCAAGGTTAAGGTTTTAATTCCAAAATTGAGTTGATACTACTGACTTGTATTCCCGATTCAATTTGATGTTTCTAAATTGTGTTTTGTCTCTGTATTTTAGGTTTCTTTCAGTTTGCCCTATGTAGAACTTTTACACGAAAATACTTTTAGCTTATTTGGGATATTCCAGATCTACTGACTGGTAGGACTTCATCTTTTGTTTTTGAATTTAACAACTTTAATACAACAGATGACAGTAGGGTCTTCAAAGTTGAAAACGGAGGCCACAGCTCCCAAAACTAGAACCTCTCAAAATCAAAATGTAACTGATGTAGTGTAAAAAACCAACAGCAAATAGTTTTACCAATCCTTAGTCATACTTATACTGAACTTTTTGCCATAGTTGTCAGCTTATATTGTGATATTTGTTTATAATGCAAAAAGAAAGTTGTCACTCAGTTTTGACAGCTCCTTATGCTAATTTGTTTGATTACACAGAAACTGGTGTCAAATACAGAGTAGCGTGTAGCTGTAGTACTTTTTTGCAGATTAAAGGGAACAGAACTTAATATGATATAGTTTAAGTTGCTGCAATATACTGTATGTTAAAAGCAAGTACTGATATTCAGCTTGTATGTTTCTTTTTTTTTTTTTTTTTTTTTTTAAAGAAATATGCAACAATATATGTTGGATACTGAGCATTATTGCGCCTTTATTTTCTAAGAATGTTAATTGTTGAAGTTTAAGTTGCTGCAATATATTGTATGTTAAAAGCAAGTATTGATATTCAGCTTGTATGCTTTTTTTTTTAAGAAATATGCAACAATATATGTTGGATACTGAGCATTATTGTGCCTTTATTTTCTAAGGATGTTACTTGTTGATAGATAGAGTCAACATGAAAAATTCAATGCCAGGGCTGGGATTTGAACCACTGATCTCCTGGTTTCCATCCAGTCGCTCTGGCCAACGTGCCGTCCTGACATTAAATACTCCATTTTACTCCTATATTTCCCCGATAAACCACTAAGGGCTCTCGCATCCGAGATACACCGTTTGTGGCAACTTACTATCGTCACTACTTGAATCCCAGGTTTCATCAATTAACTCTTATTATTTTTAGTTCATTTCCATCAACTATATCTATCAAAAACCTTAGCCTATATACGGCTAGTGTGAAAAAATGATTAATTTCCATCAGTTAACTAAAAATAATAAGAGTTAAATGATAAAGCCTGGGACTCAAGTACTTATGACAGTAAGTTGCCACAAACGGTGTATCTTGGATGCGAGAGCCCTTAATGGTTTTCCGGGGAAATATATGAGTCAAATGGAGGATTTAATATCAGGATGACACGTTGGCCATGGTAGCTCAATGGTTTAGAGCGACTGCACAGAAACCAGGAGATCCGTGGTTCAAATCCCGGCCATGGTATGTTGACTCTGTCAGAAACCTTAGCCTATATCGGCTAGTGTGAAAAAATGATTAATTTCCATCAATTAACTAAACCTAATAAAAGTTAAATGATGAAGCCTGGGACTCAAGTACTTACGATAATAATCGCCACAAACTGTGTATCTCGGATGCAAGAGCTCTTAATGGTTTGCCGAGGAAATATACGGGTCAAATGGAGGGTTTAATGTCAGGATGCCACATTGGCCATGGTAGCTCAATGGGTTAGAGCGACTGGATGGAAACCAGGAGATTCGTGGTTCAAAGCCCGGCCATGGCATTGAATTTTTCATGTTGACTCTATCAAAAACCCTAACCTATATAGGGCTAGTGTGAAGAAATGATTAATTTCCATCAATTAACTGAAAATATGTTGATTGTTGTTTCTTAAAGGAGCTTGATTCAATCACTTCACATGATGAACTGTATTCCCTAGGTTAGAAATGGTATTTAAATTGTATGCTGAACACAACCTGCAAGTATGTTCTGGCTAACAATACAACATATTTGTATCTCAAATTATCTGGTGGCTTTCAAAGGATCTCCAAAGATGCTTTGGACAGAAAAAAATTAATGCTGTTGTTGTTGAGAAGGGTACATCATCTGATATGCCTTATAATTAAGTGAAACTTGATTTGCAATGAATATACCGTTTGTAAAAGAATGACAACATAACAAAGAAATTTATTTCCTATCAGTGAAACATACGGCTGTTGATATTAGAGGAACAGGCAAGTTGAAAAGGAATGGTCAGACACCCAGATAGGAGGTAGAGGAACCAAATTGTGTCATGTAGCACAGAAGCAAAAGGGGTTATCAATTTGTAAGATCGGATGTGCTTGCTATAATAAAATGCATAGCTAAAAATTATGGGAAAATATTTTTCTGCTTGCTAGATATATGCATACTCAATAATATTGTTTCATTCTGTTTTTCAAGATGACTACATAGTATTTAGAACCAATTTTACTCACACATTGTTTGAAATTGTTACAGAGTCAGATTGAATGTCAACCCATTGATATTTCAAGCTGAAAAATATGCTTCTTTTCCAATTTATATTCCATCTACAGACAGGAAAGGAAGAAAGATAAACTAATATGTGTTGTATTCTATAATAATGATTAAACTATTGAATGTTCTTGGCAACGGAAAAGAGTCTCATTTGGACAATTTAAAAAAAAAAAATTTACGTCCTCCAATGCTAAGTCATATCGGACAAATGAAATGGGTGAAATGATGCTCAAATGAGCCCGGTGTCCAGAGTGCTTAGAATTACCCAACATTCATCTTTCAGGATAAGGGAAAACCCCGAAAAAAACTTATCCAGGTAACTCACCCTGACTGAGATTTGAACTCGGGACCTCTTGAACGCGAGGCAGACATGCTACCATCTATGCTACCAGGACAGGCTCATTTGGAAAATAATATCGAGATCTACCATTCCAATAACTTTCTTGCTTACAGCATCATGCATGTGCAATTTCAAGAGACAAATAATATTGGTTGATTTCATGTGACTTTTTAAACGTTAAAACTCATCCATGCAGCTGTACTGGGATTTAAATCAGACTTCTGAGGTAGCTTTGAAGGCATTTAAATCAGAAACCTTACCTATAGATAAGTGGGTGAGATATAGTTATGAAATATTTAATTGTGATGTTTTTGTGAAGCAGAATACGTTAACTCTGCCCATTTTATTTGTCAAAAGCAGCAATAAATGTTAATATTGTGACTTTGTGGGTTCGTGAAATTAAAAAGTTCAATTACACCATTCAAAATGTTCTTTATTTCCAACTTATTCTAATGTCACGATTACAATTTCGTAATGTACACAATTACATTTTTGCCAGTTCGTCTTTCCACGTACACTGGGCACCCTTACGCACCGCACGCCACGACTTACTGAACTCGACTGACTGTCGCCTCCGGTATTGATCGCGGCCCGAAGTTTCCCGAGACTCCTTCTATGGAGGGGGAAAACATTCTCGAAGCTTCGCGGTCCTTCGAGCGGTAGGAGGAGGGGCCACACTTGCGTCTCCCCTCCCTCCGCCAGTCCGCATTATTGATCGGCATCGCGAGTTCGTCGTTTGCGTAACACTGCTCCCTCCTCAAGGCTGGTCGTCCCTAACAGCGCCATCGTAGCTGGCCAGGCGGTCCAGGTGTACCACCAACATCTTTCCTCGGGGCTCCTTCTGGATGCGGTGGACCACGTCGCTAATCCTCTTCACCACACGGTACGGTCCTTGCCATGGCTGCTGAAGCTTCGGGCAGCGTCCCTTGGTCCGGGTCGGGCGGTACAACCAGACCAGGTCACCTTGCTGGAACCCTTGGCTGTTGGCTTGCCTGTCGTATCGGGTTTTCGTGCGGTCGCTCGCCTTCTGGATGTTCTGGCGAGCCATCTCGTGCATGTCGTGGAGGTGGTCCACCAGGTTCTCCACATACTCGGTCGCTGGCTGTTTTACTCCCGGAGGGCTACCAAAAGCCAGGTCACAGGGGAGGCGTAACTCTCGGCCGAACATTAAGCTGGCTGGCGTGATCCACGTGGTTACGTGTGTTGATGAGGGGTAGGCCAGCAAGAACAGTGGCACCTTGACGTCCCAGTCTCGCTGATGACTGGCCACGACCTTCCTCAAGTGTTCCTCTAAGGTCTTGATGTACCTCTCGACCATGCCATCCGACTGGGGATGTAGAGGTGTTGTGCGGGTCTTGTTAACCCCAAGTCTCTCTAGTGCCTCCTTCATCAGGTTGGACTCAAAATTGGTGCCCTGATCACTGTGCAGCTCTAATGGTGCCCAAGATCGGCAAAACTTGCTCCACGAGGCAGTTTGTGATTGTCCTTGCCTCTTGGTTCGGGATGGCATACACCTCCGGCCACTTAGTGAAGTAATCCACGACCACCATCAGGTACTTGTTGCCTCGGTTGGATATTGGGAACGATCCAGCAATGTCAACGGCGATCCGTTCGAATGGCACTCCGACGTTGTACTGTTGCATGCGACCCCGGCTCCTAGTCTGGGGGCCGCGCACACTTGACACTGACGGCACCATCTCTCAGCGTCTGCTCGGAGCCTCAGCCAGTAGTAGCGCTGCCGTAGTTTGTCAATCGTCCGGTTCGCTCCCAGGTGTCCTGAAGTACGGGCGTGCACTTCTTCCAAGACTTCCGGGACCGTACTCCGGGGAAGTACCAACTGTTCTCTCTGCGTCTTCCCATCGGGTGATTCCCATACCTGGAACAGCACGCCCTCTCTGGTCTTCAACGAGTCCCATTGGGCCCAGTAAGAGTTGTAGGTGGCGCTCCTCGGTGCGATGTCCGCCCAGGTTGGTCTCGTCCCTGCCTCCACTTCCCTCAAGAGAGGCCCCAAATCTGCGTCCGCCAGCTGCTCCCTCCTCAGGCCTGCGCTATACCAGCCATCCGCAGGCACTTCCGTGACTACTCGAACTGCTGCGGCACGCTCCTTCTCCACTCTTGTGCATTAGCTTGACTCTTCTGGACAGGGTCTTCGGGACATAGCGTCCACGTTACCGTGGCTCTTCCCTCTGCGATGTTCCGAGGTGAAGTCGTACTCCTGCTGCCTCTGAACCCAACGTGCTGTCTGGCCTTCCAGGTTCTTAAAGCTCAATAGCCAGGTTAGGGCGGAATGGTCAGTCCTCAGGTGGAATGGCTGACCGTACAGGTACTTGTAGAAGTGCTCCAAGGTCTTTACTACCGCCAATAATTTTCGTCGGGTGACGCAGTAGTTCTTCTCTGCCTTCGATAGCGTCTTGCTGTAGTAGGCTATCACCCGCTCATGGCCGTCCTGGATCTGCGATAGGACACCTCCAATGCAATGGTCGTTGGCGTCGGTGTCCACAATGAAGGCGCCACCCGGTTGTGGGAAACCCCAAATTGGAGCAATGCACAGGGTTTCCTTTAGGCGCTGGAAAGCGTTTTCGGCATCCTCCGTCCACACATAAGGCCGGTGTTCCTCTGTCAGGCGGGTGAGGGGTTTTGCGATGTTGGAGAACCCCTTTATGAAGCGGCGGTAATAACTGCACAGCCTCAGGAAACTGCGCAACTCTTTCTTATCCTTTGGGCGAGGCCAATCTCTCACAGCCTGTGTCTTCTCCGGGTCTGTGGCCACTCCGGTTGCTGAGACTATGTGGCCTAAGTAGTTCACTTCCTTGCGGAAGAGCTGGCACTTCGCGTTCAGCTTTAAGTTGGTCGCCTGCAATCTCTGTAGCACCTTACTCAATTTCTCGAGATGGGTTTCAAAGGTTTTACCGACGATGATGTCCAGTATAGCAGGCAGGCGTCGTAAGTCAGCCCTTTCATCACTGACTCCATGAGGCGTTGGAAGGTAGCTGGTGCGTTGCAGAGCCCTTGGCCTGTCGAGAATGCGGTCTTCTCTTTGTCTCTCGGATCTAGAGCTACCTGCCAGTAGCCCGACTTCAGGTCCAGGGTCGAGCACCACTGCGCACCAGCTAGCGTGTCCAGGGTTGTGTCAATCCGGGGTAAGGGGAAACAGTCCTTCAGGGTGACAGCGTTCAACTTTCTGTAGTCTACGCAGAAGCGCAGCTCGCCGTTCTTTGTTACCAGGACCACAGGAGAACACCAAGGGCTGCCAGACTCTTCAATCACTCCCCTGGATCTCATGTCCTCCAGCATGTCTCGTACCGCCCCTTGCTTCGCCAGCGGAACGCGTCTATGTGGTTGCCGAATAGGCTGGGCATCCCCGGTGTCGATGCGATGAAGCACTTTGTCCGTGCGGCCGTAGTTACTCTCGCCTTGGCTGAAGACGCGCTGGTATCGGCTCAGCAGTTGTCGAACTTTCTCGAGTAGTTCTGCGGTCAGGTGGTCGGCCGCCCTCTCCAGTAAGCCTTCTAGCCGGGGCCCCAGGTGTTGCGTCGGCACCGGCTCCTATGCCTTGTCGATTGCTGTTACGCTCACCACGGACTCGCACGTTCCCAACTCCGTCCCGGCCTGGACGTCGTGATCGGTGTCCGTTGGATTTAGCAGTCTCACTGGCACCTCCTCTCGGCACGGCAGCAATGCCCTGGCTACACACAGTCCGTGTACCGGCGTCTTCTGGTCCAGCATCATGTTGCTGGTTCTCTGGCCTTCCAGTCGCGCCGTCACCACCACGCTCCTTGCGGGTACAACCACGTCTTCGTTCAAGACGACCCTGCAGATTCCAAGGCACTCTTCGGGTTGACGGAGTATAACCTCTTCTCCGTTAAGCCACAGGACCTTCCTGCCGACGTAGACCGTCGCCTCGTAGCTCCAGGGGGCATCCAGTCCCAGAATCACCTCCTCAGCCACCTTCGCGACGAACACCCGCAGACGCACGGCACTCCGTCCCAAGGTCAACTCCAGCAGGGCCTCCTCCACAGGCATGGTGTATCGCCCGATGCCGTCACAAGCTGGTATGGTTGGCTCGGCTTCCTCGTCGGCAAACCCTTCGCCACGTCAGGTCTGATGATGGTCACGGCTGCTCCGGTGTCCACCAGCACGCTGCACGGCTTTCCTCTTACCCAGCCGTCCGCGATGAGGCTGTCATCCATCCGCCGGCTGATGGCGCGCAGTGTCACTCGAGGGGATGGTGGTGAAGGCGCCGACGTGCCCCTCTCCACGACGGCCCCCCCAGGGGCCTACTTCGGTAGGTACGGGTTTGGCGAACCCGGGGTCCCGAGCCAACAGTCTCCCTCGTGTGGGCTCCTCTTCGTGGTTGAGGGAGACGGTCAACAGGCCCACCCACGTGTAGGCCGTGCGTGGAGACCCGTGTCGGTGGAAAGGTTTGTCCTGGTAGTTGAGGGATGCGTATCTGAGCTCGTAACAGTTATTTTTTCTGAATTCGGGGAGGGTGCGCATTTCTAATACACTACTTTGGCTTCTGCTTCGCCTAAACGGGAGGTTAGGGACTAACCCACCCCTAATCAATCGGCCAGGACTAGGTATTGTACCGACCTCCAGGGTGAGTGGGACGGCGAGCTCGCTATATCCCCTGTGTAGCCCTGTCATCCCAGTGGGATGACCCCTTGTTGGACTCCGTGGTGGGTGGGGAGCACTGGGGGATGAAACTTAGACCAACATTTATGGCTAAACTACACCCCCCAAAACACAATAAACGTGGAAAAGATTTATTTGAAAACAGTGATAAACAAGTAGTTGAGTGTGGTCCTCGCTACTTAGTTATTAAACGAACGGAGGAAGGTAGAACGTTTTCTACGGTTAATCCGTTTATTATACAGAAAGGTCTTGACAAAATAGCTGGTGCTGTTAAATCATGTACAAAATCCAGAAATGGCACGCTGCTGGTGGAAGCAACTACAGCATCCCAAGCTGCAAAGATACTGAAAGCCAACATACTGGGCAGTTATCCAGTCAAAGTGGAGATGCATAGGACCCTGAATACCTCGCGCGGTGTTGTAAACACTAGCGCATTGGATGGAATGTCCAACGAGGATATTCAGGAGAACCTCCAGGAACAAGGCGTAACTGCAGTCTATCGTGTCCAAAGGAGAGAACGAGGGGATATGGTTCCCACTCGTACCCTGTTCCTGACCTTTGATCGGGTAGATCTCCCTCAAAGAATCAGGGCAGGATATGAAGTGATTGAGGTTAGACCATACATACCTAACCCTCTGAGATGCTACCAATGTCAGCGGTTCGGTCACACTAGTGCATTCTGTAAAGGCGCACCTACATGTGTCAGCTGCGGAGCCGGCATGCATGAAAATGCATGTACATCACCTCCAGCATGCGTAAATTGTAGCGGTGAACATCCATCAAGTTCACGAGAATGTCCCCGTTATATTGAAGAGCGAGCTATTCGGGAGATCCGGGTTAAGGAAAAGGTTTCCTTTTCGGAAGCCCGGAAACTTCTATGTATCCTCGAGCCCTCTTCAACCACCTCCCGTACCTATAGCTCTGTGGCGGCTACTCCGTCACCGAAACGGGAGGCTGGTACCCAAACATCTGATATAAATGGGGCAACAATATCCGAGAAAGTTCTAGTGCCTAGATCGCAACCAAGAGCATCAGTAACACCATCTAAAACTCCGAGAACACAGACTACTGAAAATAACAAGTCAGTGAAGTCGCCTGACAAAGCATCCACGTCTAACAACAGGACGAAATTGCCCATTGTATACCAAGCACCAGAGATCAAGTTCAAGACGCAGTATGATAGAACTGCCTTCCTGAAAGAAAGCACAAAGTCTGCTCCAGAAAAGTCCAAGAAACGTAGCCCTAGAGCGTCTCCGAGATCATCGTCGGAGTCATCTTCTGGGGAGGACTACGACCGGCGACCGTCATCTACGTCGGTCGGAATTTCCAATCGCTTCGAGCCCCTCGAATCGAAGGTTGTAGAAGGAAAACCGTCCTCTTCCATAGAGGATATGGAGCATGAAACAGCTGACCACGCTGCTACATCTGCAGCAAAGAAGAGGCAGGATAAACCTGCCGAAACTAGCCCTACACCAAAGAAAAAGGGCAAATTGATTCGGCCACCCATGAAGTCGTCTTAATGTAGACTACCTTTACATCTTATATCCCATAGTTCCAATGGCTATCCTACAATGGAACATACGAGGATTAAGAGCGCATCGACCAGAATTGGAACTTTTGCTCAGTAAGCATCACCCCTTAGTGGTATGCTTACAAGAGACTAAGCTACGACCACAAGACAACTTTAAAATCAGACGCTACACACCACTGAGGTGTGATGTTGAAACAGAAGAGGGCATTCCTGCACACGGGGGTACTATGATGCTCCTCAGGGATGACATATTTGTAGATCCGTTACAGCTACAGTCTGATTTACAATCTGTAGCTGTAAGGATTAAGCTGCCATCAATAGAATTTTGCATTTGCACTGTATATCT
The DNA here is from genome assembly GCA_030765055.1 of Mantis religiosa. Classification (NCBI taxonomy): domain Eukaryota; kingdom Metazoa; phylum Arthropoda; class Insecta; order Mantodea; family Mantidae; genus Mantis; species Mantis religiosa. The sequence goes on from CM060958.1 coordinate 66,296,765, forward strand.
CCCGCCATCAGATGACCTCTCGTTAGTTGACCTTGAAGATCTGGTTTCCCAACTTTCAACACCATTTCTAATAGTTGGAGACTTTAATGCCCATCACCCACTTTGGGGCTCAAATCGGGCATGTTCGAGAGGCAACCTCATTGCAAAATTCCTGGAGAGCAATAACTTGGTTCTCCTGAACACCGGAGAGCCCACATTCCTCTCAGACGCGTTTAACTCCTATTCGCACATCGATTTGGCAGTGTGTTCATCCCAGTTAGCTGTTTCATTACAGTGGAATGTCATCTCTGATTTACATTCCAGCGACCACTTTCCATGTCTTCTTAGTCTCTTAGCACAAGATGTGTCTCCCTCACGTATCCCTAGATGGCGCTTTGATCGTGCCAACTGGAATCTTTACACCCAGTTGGCTGTCTTTGAATACAACGAGCACGATTCTGTGAATGATTTAGTCAATCATCTCACAGAGAAAATTCTTTCCGCTGCAGAACAGTCTATTCCACGTTCGGCTACCCAACTCGGTCGATTTCCTGTCCCATGGTGGACCAACGACTGCCGGAATGCTATTCGTGCTCGTAGACGTGCTCTAAGGGTATTCCAACGACACCCTACGCTAAGTAATCTAATTGAGTATAAGAAAGCGCGTGCAAAATCTAGGCAAATAATTAAGGATAGCAAAAAGACCTCATGGAACAAATTTGTATCATCTTTTAACAGATGTACACCCTCATCTGTTGTATGGGATAAATTAAGGCGCGTGGCCGGAAAATCAACCCACCTGCCAATCGCTGGTCTGAAAACAACTGCAGGAGTTGTTGTTGATCCGTTTGTTGTGGCTAACACCTTCGGCTGTGCTTTCGCTCAGGTGTCTAGCTCATGCAATTATGCTCCTGAGTTTATCTCAATTAAGACTCAGGTAGAATCTCAAGGTTTCGTGTTTAGTTCCAGAAACCTTGAAGACTATAACCGCCTCTTCATCTTGGCAGAGCTAGAACACGCTCTTTCGTCATCGCGACTGACAGCACCAGGACCGGATGGAATCCACGTTCAAATGTTACAACATCTCTCACCTGAAGGTAAGGCATTCCTGCTCGAGGTCTATAACCGTGTTTGGGTTGATGCCACGTTTCCTGAAAAGTGGCGAGAAGCTACCATTATACCTATCTTGAAAGCTGGCAAGGACCGTCACCTCCCTTCTAGCTACCGCCCTATTTCCCTCACCAGTTGCGTATGCAAGGTGATGGAACGCATGATAAATGGGCGGTTGGTATGGTGGCTGGAAACGCACAACCTACTGAATAACATCCAGTGCGGTTTCCGACGACGCCGTTCAACAGTGGATCATCTTGTGTCCATGTCGACACAGATTATGAACGGATTTCTTAAGAACTGTCAAACAGTCGGAATATTTTTTGACCTCGAAAAGGCTTATGATACGTGTTGGCGGGCAGGGTTGCTACGTACTCTGCACACCTGGAATATACGTGGACGCCTACCACTCTTCCTTCAGGAATTCCTGAAAGACCGCGTATTCCGAGTAAGGGTTGGCTCGGTTTTTTCGAACCTTTTTGTTCAAGAGAACGGTGTACCACAGGGATCGGTATTAAGTTTTACGTTGTTTGCTATTGCGATTAATTCTATCTCGAAATGTGTACCTCCAGGTGTCTCGTCATGCCTATTTGTAGACGACTTTGCCGTCTACTGTACATCTCAGCGCACTCCGTTTTTAGAGCGCCGTCTTCAGACCACCTTGGACAACCTTAAGAGTTGGAGTTTAAAAAACGGCTTCCGATTTTCCGCTGAGAAAACCATCTGTGTATACTTCTGGCGTCAGCAGAGTCGACAACCTCCAAGGCTCCGGCTAGGCGCTGATCTACTACCTTTTGCAGATGAGACGAGGTTCCTTGGATTGATATTTGATAGAAAACTTAGTTGGTCGTCGCATATAGCACAACTGAAGGCACGATGTGACCGATCTTTGAATATCTTGCGGGTACTAAGTGGAAAATCGTGGGGAGCGGATCGTGCAGTGTTATTGCGACTTTATCGGGCACTCATCCGTTCCAAATTAGACTATGGTAGTATCGTTTATGGCTCAGCACGACCATCTGTGCTGAAGAGATTAGACACAGTCCATAACTGTGGCATACGTATAGCTGTTGGGGCATTTCCAACGAGCCGAGTTATAAGCCTTTATGCTGAGTCTGCAGAACCTCCTCTGCAGTACAGGCGCAACATGTTATTAGCCAATTATGGCTGTGGACTTAATTGCATGCCCACACATCCATCGTTTACGCCGTTCTTTAATACCTTCATGGACGTGCGTTATAGGAACACTACTATTAAACCAAAGCCACCTGGTTTTCGTTTCCGGGAGCTCCTTAGACATCTTGATACTGACATGCCCAAGATGTATCCTAGGGGGGAGAGGACATGCCCTCCTTGGTTGTGCAGAGCGTCCCCGGTTGATCTGGGCATGACTAAATATGATAAATCTACCATATCTATGTCTAGTATCCGCACATGTTTTTTAGAATTTTTATCGCGATATCAGGACCATATTAAAATTTACACCGACGGGTCCAAGAATTCAGATGGTGTTGGTTGTGCTTACGTGTGTGGAACCGAACCCTATACATTCGGATTCCACACTAGCACTTCAATTTTTACCGCAGAGCTCTATGCAATATACCGGGCCATTTTACACGTACGTCGATGAAAGTTGGGGAACTGCTTAATCCTGAGTGATTCCCTCAGTGCACTTCAAAGCCTACGGCAGCTGTACAACTACCACCCCATAGTGCAGCGGATACAGGATGCCCTCCACGTTTTACACGCTTCTGGCGTGAGCGTGGTGTGTGCATGGATTCCTGGTCACGTAGGCTTGCGGGGGAATGAAATGGCGGATTCGGCAGCCAAGACGGCTACCATGAAGCCCAGGGTTCGACTACCATGTGTGACATCGGAAGATTTTAGGGCGGTATTACGGAGAGCTGTGCTAACCTGCTGGCAGGAAGAGTGGTCCGCTCTCCGCAATAATAAACTTAGATCTATTAAGGAACTTCCGATTCCCTGGGTTACCTCCTGTCGGTCATCTCGTCGCGAGGAGGTGACTTTGGCTCGGTTGCGCATTGGGCATTGTTATTTTAGCCACAGCTTTTTATTGAATAAAACTCCGGTTCCTGTTTGCCCACTGTGCAGTGGTGACCTGACTGTCCGTCACTTGTTTTTAGATTGTTATAGCTTGGCACGTCTCCGCAGGTCTCTCCAGCTTCCGTCCAGCTTGGCGGATATCCTCGCGGATGATGAAACGGCAGTGGGCAAAGTTTTAGCATTTGTTTCTGCTGTGGATTTTAGAATTTAACCTCAAGTATCTTTTTTTGTTATTTTTTTAGTATATATATGTGTGTAGTCTTAACAGGTTTATAGATAATAATATATATTTTTAGAAATCTTTATATCTGGCTTTTGCCATGACTTGTTTTTTAAAGGGCGCTGATGACCGCCGTAGTTGAGCGCCCCTATACACATCATCATCATCATCCACGACGGCCCTTTCTCGTTTTCCGGCTGCTCTTCCTGGTGTGGACAGTCTCTCTGCAGGTGCCCGGGTTGTCCAAACCACCAACACAGGCCACTAGGTGTTCGCCGGCGTCCCTCGGCTGGTCTTCTGTCGCCGGTGTAGCGGACACTCCTCGTTCTCGACGGCGGGATAGCTGTTACCTTGGCCGCCTCCATTCTTAATGCTGCCGTTAGCGTCTCGTGGATTGTTTTATAATCGCCGAGCATTAGGCGCTGACGAATCTCCGTGTCCCGTACCCCGTCAACAAATGCGTTGGCAGCTTTCCGGGATACGAACTCTGGTGGGAGGTCGACTAGGGACTTGCTATCCAGTTGTTCAACTGCCAGGGCGAACTCCTGCAGCGTCTCCCGTGGCTGCTGTGACCTTGCCTTTAGCTGGCTGCGGTACGCTGCGGCTAAGCGGTGGTTTCCAAAACGATTCTCCAGAGCCTCCCAGATGTCCTTGGGCGCCACCGTTGTCTGTACCGCGTTTAGGACTTCCGCGGCCCGTCCCTGGAGGCTGGCTATTAACTGTGTGGCCTCCTCCTCTGGTGACAATTTGTTGTGCTTGGCCACTGCGTCGAATTGGCGGCGGAAGACCTCAAACGTTGACGCGCCGTTATATTTCGGAGGTTTTACGCGCGCCGATGTTGTTTCGCGTCCCGGTGCGTCGGCCTTCAAATCCTTCAACCTCCTGCGGACGACGTCCTCCACCATGGCGTTCAGGGACTTGACGCTGTTGTCGGCCTTTCCTTCCAGCTCATTAACGCGGCTTGCCAGGTCTCCGACGCGTTCGTCCACTTGGCCGATCCGCTTGCCAAGCACCGTGACGTCTTCCCTCACGCCGGCGAACTGTTCCTCAAATTTTGCGGCGAGGGCCTCGTTCGCAACCTTCATTTCTTTTATCTTCTCCGTGAGGTTATCGTTAGCCGTCTTCATTTCTTCCAGCTTTGCGGCCAGGTTGTTATTTGCCGCTTCTGTTTTTGTTGTTAACTCGTTCATCTTCGCGTCCATTTTCTCGGCGATGTCATTCGCCGTCTTCATTTCCGAGATCAGTATTCTAATGTCACAATTACAATTGCGTAATGTATACAATTACATTTTTGCCAGTTCGTCTTTCCACGTACACTGGGCGCCCTTACGCACCGCACGCCACGACTTACTCAAATCGACTGACTGTCGCTTCCGGTATTGATCGCGGCCCGAAGTTTCCCGAGACTCCTTTTATGGAGGGGGAAAACATTCTCGAAGCTTCGCGGTTCTTTGAGCGGAAGGAGGAGGGGCCCCTGCGTCTCCCCTCCCTCCGCCAGTCCGCATTATTGATCGGCATCGCGAGTTCGCCGTTTGGGTAACAATATGTTTGTGTAATAGAATAGGGAAGATAGAAGAAATGTCTAGTCTTTAGGATGTAGTTTTAAGTAAACAGTGGTTTACTTTTACTAAGTGAAACTTACTACTTTAGTTTCTTGCCATTGAAGCAAAGCTTGAGCTAATCAAAAAGATATTTATACGTACTTAATTTAAACATAGTATATTTTAAATATGTCAGTAAGTTACTTTATGCATTGAAGTTTTAGGGAATGGCTACTTTCCTTTACAGCCCTTTTAACATATTTATCTAAATAAATAGGTTTAGAAAGCTTTAATTTCACGTTTAACTATAAAAGAGAGACACAGTTGTGTTAGGTCAACAAGAACCTCATTAATCTAGATTTCCTGTTTATCCGCATTGATTTTCGGTTACTTTTTACCACAAAAGTATGTATGTCTTTGATAAATACATATGATTATATGGATTTGTAATGTTGACACTGCAGATAGTGTGGAGATTACCTTAGTCACACAGTTCAAGTTGTTAGTGTTGCGGAACAAAATTTAAGTTTGTGGAAATTATGTTTCTCTCACAAATCAAACTATAGGTTGCAGGGATTAAGTAAAATTCTTGATAGCACTGTTAATCTTAGATGTCTCATCTGAGTATCATATTCTGCTTTATAGTGACCTAAATTCTACTACTGTACCCAAAGTTTGCGACTTTTCATGGATTATCTTGAATTTGGTAATGTAGATCACTCCCAGTTCAACTTAGTCCTGATAAATGAGGTTCTTGATTACCAGGTTTTACAAAATCCATGTAGAAGTTCCAGACAAATGGCAGGATATGATTTCTACTAAGAATACTTCTTTGGAAATTAATTTTATTTCACCTTTTTATGGCGTTATGTAATAACTATCAAATGTAGGCCTTTTGTTTTTGTTATCTAATAAATAGTACATGGCAAATTTTTAATGTAACAGGTCTTTAAAACAAAGGAGGTTATATTGTACTCACTTGTAACTGTAATCACATGTAAAATTGCATTGTTTCTTTTGGATATGAATAAGGTATTCTGGTTTATATATGAATTTTCATAAATCTTCTCTGACTCACCTCCAAAATACCATTAGTTACAATTTAAAATTGTTAATTAAGTTGTTGATCACACTTTAAAGTCAAACTTCATATCTTCGACTCCAGATTGCCTTGAAACCGTTGCTAAGACAAATAATTATAATTGAACCACCACTTCATTCATATGATCATTCAGTACCTTGGGGAATAAGGATTTCACTTTCTCTCTCACTTAAAAGAGGAAATACTGTACTCCATCGAAAAATTTGGTGACAATATTTTACAAGAAATACATATTTTGAGACCTTCTGAATGTAGAACAAGTGTTTCTAGAAAAAAATGTATGTCACTAACTACAAGTATTGAAGGTTTTATAACAATGGGGCTAATCACATTAATTGATCATCTTTTACGTTAACATTATCTCAGTTTTCTAACATCAGAATATATACTATAGCAGCACACTTATGGAATGACTAGCATGATATTATCTTGGAAATCAATCTCCTTAGGATTGCAAAATATCCAGCTGAACCCTCAATAAGGGAAAACATTCACATTGTAAAAATCAAAGATGAATAATGATCTCCCACCATTGAACCAGTTCAGCAAGTTCATATCACCACAACCATTTTTCTCCATTAATACAACTATATTGTTGTCAGTCACAGTGTGGGAGGGGACATTTCCAAAACCAGATCTGATTTCAGAAAAGTAGGTGAGGTAGTGTAACCATAACCACTGACCAATTGAAGGTTCATGTTAAGAGACTTACAGAGTCATACTTTATCAAAACTTAAAACTTGACTCACTGTTCCAGTCTCAAAAATGTTCCAGTTTTTAATAGTGACATAAGTGATGTTTTAAGTTTACTAAAGTTTGATCAAAACATTGTATATTATAAAGTTCCATGACAAAATGTATATATATTTTTGTTTAAGAAGACTCGTAAGTTGAAAAATAGGTATCTTCAAATGTTGACACATTTTACTATAAAACTACAGCACTGAATTGTCTGAAATAGTTAAGGAAATCCAAAATACATCTGCCAATATATCTATTTCCCTGAATATTTGGAGATTTTTCAACTTTGTTTTCACTTATGCTGTGATTCCCACTTCCTCTTATTCTGTTTATGTCACGTTCCTGCTTGTTTTTCCTTGCAGGAAAACCGGCCCCTCCCTTTTATATTCCTTAGCTACTTTTCATTTACTTTCCTTGAAAACTCACTCATAGCTTTGTGTCATTTTTCTTCCTTATCTGTTAATAGATATTTTTATGGCAACCATTTCCTTGCTCATTTTGTCCCTCTGAAATCCCATACCTCCTTTTTTCAGCTGTTTACATCCCTACAAGTAATATTGTCACACCCCAGGGGTAGGGTGACGACTGGGGGTGCATAGCTGGGGATCAGATAGTAGGGCAAGGATGGGGCAGTTGAGAGGAGAGTAGAAGAGATAACACTTAGTTTCCTCACATGATAAGAGACTGGGTTTTAATTACAAATGTTAAAGTACAGAACCCACCAAAGCCTTGAAGAGGCGTTGGGGTGAAATATTATACATATTACATAATTATTTGGTGAAGCTACCTATGGGGATGTGTCCTGTAATGGTGAATGAGTCCTCCACTGACGGGTGGCGTGATGACGGAGATTAGGCCTGACCCCTACAGAAGAATTCAATTTGGACTACCCACCTGCAGCAAAGATCCACCTTAGACACCCACACGCCCGCTGAAACCCATGGCTATAAGTATGAATAAATAACCTCGAAATTGGGAACCTTCCACATTAGATCAGCAGAAATCCTTCTAAAGCTTCTAGAACAATCCACCCTCCATATTGGTTTGAAGTCTCAAGATCCGCTGATTGTTAATCCTTTGTTGCTAGTTTCAATGCCCAGAATTGCTGAGTTCCACATACAAACGTGGCTATTGCTCCACAAGTTGACAAGCTAAGGATCACCTGTCTTTTGTCCTGCTATGAGGTTCAACATCTTTAAACCCACAAATGATAATTAAGTTTTATAAAAAAACTTTATGCTGTTAAAATTCCAAATAAAACCTTAGAATAAATAAAGTTGCTTTATCTCAGCAAAGCGCACACCACAACATATTTTACTCTCCATTTCTTCACATACGACATATATTTGTGATTAAGTCCCTCTTGGCCCTTCTAGGAACATAGCCTATTCTTCCGAAGGTAAACCTTCCCTTTTGTTTCCGCTACCACCAGCTGAACATGCCAATGATTGCTATTACTACATCTAACTTTTGATTGTAATATGATTCTCTATGTGAAAATGGAGGTGTCAATGATGCACTAGCCCTTGCTGAAAGAGCATTTTTTTTTCCATGAAAAGCAAAGTTCATGACTTCAAAATACCATAATGATGGCTATAATCATGCTTATGGAAGAGAAATTCATCATTTCATAATGATAGCTATTTTCATGCTTATCACTTTTGAGTAGAAATCTGATTCACATTTGTTTATATTTGCATTTATTAGACAATTTATAAGCACAATAGGGTGAATATGTGAGAATATTGCTTGTCACTGAAATTTTGTCATATATGAGTAATTATGTGTATTTATTTTTGCAAATGATTATAATTACATGGCTAACAGTGACCCTAGGTTTAAGGTCTGTTGCGTCTAGTAAAAATCTCAATGGATAGCATTTATTGATATCAAAATGTGTTCTCTATTATTTTATTATACATTATAAAATATAAAGTACAATTATTGTAGACAGATGTACCTTCTATAATACTTGACTTATATGGGACAATATGTACAGGATGTGTCAGCTAAAACTACCAACGGAGAGTGTGTGGGGTGAGTGTGGTGTTATAGGGCCCGTCGACAACAGGCCACCAACGGAGATACCTCTAAAACAAAAATAGGATTTACTCTCCCAAGTTTATTGTTAATGTACTAACACACATTTATATTGTCAAATTAAACAAATTACTATATTTCAAATAAAAGCTATTTTTGTCCAATGTTGGAACACAATATATATGTACAGAGGCCAACAGTAGTATTCGAATAATATAACATGTAACATTGCACGTACTATAAATACTGTAATATTTATTTTGCAGCGTTGCAGCATTGAATTGTTAAACATGTAAACATTAACCTTTTGTGTCTTGGAAACAATATTTAAAATATTACTTTGCATATAGTTATTACACAAACTGTACTGTATTTATTCTATTGTCCCTGTTATTGGAGGACATAAGTATTCAAACGTACCCAATCGAACAGAGAGAAAGATGGTTGGACTTACCCTACACGCACCTACCACATAACAGTTGTGTTTATGCTATGCCTTGAAACAATGTGCTCAAGTCGATTATGAACTCACAGGTAATATGGGATATAAAGGAAAGGAGACAACAGCGGCAGAGAGGAATATTGTGATAAAGATGAACAAACAAAACAAATCTCTATCAGAAATTGTCAAAACCATTAACAAAAGCAAAACTACAGTGTTCTGCATAATTCAACGCTTCAAACAGAGAAATACTGTTGTAAATGCAGCTAGAAATGGCGCTCGTTCTAAACTCACCACCAGAGACAGGAGGCAAATAATGAAGATGGTGAAGCAGAATCCGAGTGTCACTGCATCTGAGATTAGAGGATGCCTTGAGCAATATTCTGGCACTACGGTTCACACCAGAACAGTTGAATGGGTTTTAAATAGTACTGGGTGCAATGCTTGCGATCCTGGGAAGAAACCATATATTAATAAGGTGAATAAGAAAAAGCATATAGAATTTGCTAAAGAGTATCTGGTGAAACCAACAGAATTCTGGGACAAGGTTCTCTGGTCGGACGAGAGCAAATTCTCCTTATACAAGAGTGGACGTCTTAAAGTGTGGAGACTGCCAAATACAGAATGGGAATCTAAGAACATGGTAGCTACTGTGAAACATGGTGGCAGAAGTGTGATGCTATGGGGCTGTATAGCTTCATCTGACTTTTGGAAACTGGTGTTCATAGATGGGATCATGGACAAATTTGAATATAAGAGGATTCTTGAAAACAATCTTAAAAAGAGTGCAGAGACTCTGGGATTAGGGCATGATTATTACTTCCAACAGGAAAATGATCCGAGCATATTGCTGAAATTGTAAGGCTTTGGATCATGTACAACACTCCTCACACTTTGAAGACACCGCCCCAATCTCCAGAATTAAATCCTATAGAGAAGATCTGGAAGGAACTCGAGGAGCGTGTGAGGAAGCATCACATCAGAAGCAAGGACCATCTGAAAGAACTTCTTATAACAGAGTGGAGAAATATGTACTCTGCAGTCACTAAACAACACATACACACAATGTCTAAACGATTATCAGCAGTAATTCAAAGGAAGGGGTTGATAACTAAATACTAGCTGTTCTCTGTTCAATTACTTATGTCCAGATGTAATGTCCATTTTATTTCTCCTTGTAGTGCAATTTAGTTTCAGTTGCTATTTATGAGTTTATATGTTTAATGGAAGACTCAAGTTTATTTTGTACCAGTTGTATTGACGTATGCTTACTCTGTGTAGCTTTAAAATAATATAAGTAATAAATATGTTTACGTTCGAATACTTATGTTGGCCTCTGTAGATATATTCATTATGTGGTTTAATTGATGCTCTTCTAAACTATAAAAAGTATTTTCTAGTATATACTTTACAAATTTTAATGCGCACTTATTTTTATTCTTTTTGATAAATTTCTGAATCAGTGTTTCGCATTATTTCTTACACATTGGTTCTTTATTGTACCCCTAAGGATTAATCTTATAATACTCATAAAGATTTATGAAAATCTTCTCTTTTTGCTCCTCTCTATCCAATATATTATTAACATCATATACTTTTGAAAATTAACCTACATGAATGCTGTTTGTGTCTTTTTCTAAAATTCTAGCTTTTTGGGGTGTGTGTCTGTTTGTGTAACATAAATATCCTTTTCTAGTTTATTTCTTAATATTTTCCATACAGTAACTATATACTTCATGAGTGAATAAATGAAAGTGTAGTAGATGGACAAGGGTTCCTTTACCCACAATATTTCCTGTCTGATTCCTTTCATAGATACTGTTGCGAACCCATATCTACGATCGCGCGGCTTGTTTACACAAAAGGAACTGGTAGGCGGGCAGTGCGAAAGCCAAGAGCCGGCAGACAAAGATAACGTGCAGATAAAGGTCTGCCGAATTGAACAATCTGAAATAAATGGAAACTTTTAGTTACTTCTTGACTGATAAGTGACTGTTCGGGTTCTGTTTTATTTTCGAATAATCTAGAAATGATCAATGAGGTAGTTAAAGAGGGGACGACTGGCCAAGAGTCGAGTTGCAAGTTGTAAAACAAGGGTTGTTGTTGTTGTAAAGTTGTGAAACAGGAGTGAGTGAGTCGCGAGAGGTAAGCAGAGAACAGCTGAGAGTGTTGTAAACTGAATGCTGTTGTCATCGACCTTGGAAGATTGTGTTATGATAGGTGATGTAATTTTGCTGCTATAGAGTGTATTTCTATTCAAATAAAAAACATTTAGAATTTCGGCAAATTGGACTTTTAATTCTACAAACCCACAAAGACACAATACCTTTAATTTTCTTATTGATCAGCCTGTATGGTTCCCAATTCAGTTGTTGGTCAATGGCCAGCCGTAGAAAGTTTCTGTGAGTTATTTCTAGGATAATTTCTCCATTTTTTCTTTTCCTCCTGTTTGTGCAGCTCTTTTGTAATTAAAAAGTTGTATAGGCTATCTCTTTAAGATTTAACACTATATCCAAACCTGCATAATACTGGTGCACTATGTTTACTCATAGTTTAGAATCTGCTTTTGCCTTAACTCAGTTATTGGTTTGTCTTTTATTATTAGTGTTGAATATCATGTGCATATCCCAAGTCTAAACCACCACTTTTTAAAATTAATTCAAGTGTGTCTTTACACATACCAAAAATAAGAATGCAGAACCCGTTGTTTAATAGTTTGATAGCATGATTTTATTTTTCTATAGTTTTTTCTTCATTTCTGTTATTTAGATATGAACTTATCCAATCCTTTGCTAATTCCTGAACTCCATAATTTTCTAGTTTATCTGCTAATAAATCTATATGCAATCAGAAGCTTTCAACAAATTTAGGATGATGTCAGTTACATTTTCTTAATCATTTAAAGTTATTATTGTAATAATATTTCCTTTATATATGGCTTATATAGTTGATTTTGTTCCTGAAAACCAAATTAGTATTCTGATATTGCATTATATTTTTAAAATATGTTGTTGCTTAGACGTACACTGGAGTTACTGAGAAAAATGCAATATGCTCACTCTTTAAAGAAAATGTCTCGCAATTACCCTCCTTCCATATGGCATGAGATATTTGAAATTCTGTTTCAGTTAAAAACGTGTTATTTTAAAATGGGTACAAAGATTAAATTGGGGTTGATAATTTTGCAAAATGAGAAGAAACATTGCTGCATCAAGACTATAATATCGAGCATGAACTACGATGGGTTGAAAGGAGTGGTGTGGCGTTAATGTTGTGTCTGTTGCCACCTGCAACAACTAGTAGATTGAAGAAAGTGTATCCAAATTGATAGATCATGCTCAGACATGAACCAATGATTAAAAGTTTAACCATGAATGCTGACAGTATTTGCAGTCATTTAACAGATAAAATGTTAATTCATCTGCTTTGTGTCATTTCTGCAGCTTGGATCAATTAGTTGACCAGTCTTACAGAGATGTCCTTACAGCTTCCAGTGTCAAGTTGTAACCCCCTATCCATCTGAGTATGGTTCTGTCCATTTTGAGCAGTTCTGTGGTCCTGCTTTTGATGACATTCTTTATAATAATCTTTGATTGCTTATGTTCTGTTACACATAACCAATATTCATTGTGTTTCCTGGCAGTCCATTGCTGGATTGCTTCTCCAACATAGCTATAGGACAAACCCCAGGCAGTGCTCAGGACTCACAAGCCTGATAGATCCCTATATGGCCAAGTCTTCTGCCTTCTCATTGCCATGTATTCTGCTATATCCCGGCACCCACATCAGTTTGAATTTGTTTAGTCAGTTTAATTTGGTCTTCCTGAGATTTGAGTACCAGTTAAGATTTGGCCTCCCTAGGTTCAATGGCCTTCATGGCATCTTGGTTACCTGAAAGTATAGTAATGTATCTGTTCCGATATCCTTTACTAATACTTTGCCATACACTTGCCAGTATGACATATACTTGAGTTTGGAAAAAAATTGCATGCAGTCCAAGGCTATAAGACAGCCTTCTACCAGACCCAAACAGTCCTGTTCAATCCCTTGATTGGTTTTGAATCCATCTGTAAACCATATGTTTCCACCACAAATCTTGAGACTTATTCCATTAATTCATTCATCCACACATTCTGGAAAGGATACAGTGAACTTTCTTTCTTGTAATCTACGAGGTATAAATTTATCCATCCTCATAAACATAAAAGAGTCCAGATGCTTGTACCTAGGTAGATTTAATCCTCTTGCTGCCACACTGCTTAAGTTTCTGCCCCAAAAAATTGTTACTGACGATATAATTGACTATGATAAACTGAGCAAAGACTGCCGGAGTCTGTCTAATTGATGCAATGTTTGTGATGCTGTAGATCTATTTCTGAAACTTCCTATGTGGTTACTACACAAATGATTTGTAACACAAACTTCACTTATCTTTAAAAAAATTGATGAAAATTTTATTAAAGATAAGTGAAATTCACGTTATAAATAATTATATTTGAGTAGTATTTGTTGCTTAATTTTGCAAACTTTATTTTTTATGTACCCTATGGGGATGCCTTTTATGACAATGGAAAGGGAAAATATTCTTTCTAATGGTGTGTTTCTTGATCATTAAGAGGGCTCTTTTGTTATTTGAAGGACCAACCTTCCAACCCTCACCATTATAGTTTGACCATAGATAGACATGAGGGCGGTTCAATAAACAATGATCACAATTTGTTTTTGACAACGTACCTTTACTGATCCTCATAATTTTGATGGTGCTTCTCAAAATATCCTCCCCTGAATGCATTGCACTTGTCCCAGCATTTCTGCCAGTCTTCAAAAACATGCTGGAAACCATTTTTTGAGAGATCCTTCAAAATCGCCTCCGCAACTTTCTCTACTGCTTCTGATGATGGGTAATGCCTCCCACAAAGACATTTCTTCAAGTTAGGGAATAGAAAAAAGTCACATGGGGCTAAATCCGGACTAAAGGGAGAGTGAGGGATGCACTTCACATTGATTTTTGCAAGATATTCAGCAACACCATTGGCAATTTGTGGCCACGCATTATTGTGGTGCAGCATCCAGCCTGCTTCACGGAAATGTGGTCTTGCACCTGATATGGACTGCAATGTTTTCAGGACGTCCCTGTAGTATTGTCCAGTTACTGATGTGTGTGCATGTACAACATGCTGATAAACCATTCCATGAATATCAAAGAATGAGATAACCATAGCTTTCCCAGCAGAAGCAATCACTTTTGCTTTTTTGGGGGTTGGTGATGAAGGAGATTTCCACACTGAGCTTTGCTGTTTGCTTTTAGTATCAAAATGATGTAGCCAGGTTTCATCAGCAGTGATTACGTTTGAAAGAAACTCTGGATCTTCCTCTAACATCAACTTTAACTACATGTTACCGCCACTGTAGTGGTAGGCGATACTGAACATGTCTGGACTTACCTGGTTCTCACAGGCGGCAACCGCGGGTACCAACAGTGAAACTACTATGGCGTGTTTGTTTCACATTAAGCTAATATATTAAGATCGAATTTTTGTGCAAAAAATTATGGCCGTAAAAAAATTATGATCATTCTTTATTGAACAGCCCTCGTAGATAGATAGATAATTTATTCATTTTGTAAATCATAAATTGTACATGAGTGCTATGATATAAGATACGTCAAATTGTGAATTTACAGTGCAATTATTTATACTTGTAAAATAACAAGTCACAACCAAAAAGGATAAGTCACTGTTTGTACAAAATAATGAATTATAAAGATATCTCAAGAATTTTATAATATACACAATTAATTGAGAAATGTAACACTATCCTGCTCTGTTTGGTTTATAACTTGTAAAAATGAACGTGCTTAGTATTTCTTGTGATTTTTGAGTTTGATTTATGAGTCACTCTGTTTACAGTCAAATTTCACTTACTTGTTGTATATTTGGAAACGTTTTCAAGATCATTCGATCTCATCCTCAGCTGTTTGGTGACTAACTGAACATTCCTCTTCTTCCACTACTACGGAGCTCCGATCACTCTGCCATCTGGTGTTAGGGGCACTAAGTTTTAATACTTCATTTAATGCCGGAATTTCAAAATTTATAACTTTATCACGGTTTTTCTTTATGAATATTTTTTCCCAAATATCCAATTCTATGGGTGTATTTAAAGATTTTAACAGTTTAATGTTGTGGCCAATGTTGTGGTTTTCTGTCCAAAAATGGTGTGAAACTGCAGATTTTTCTGTTTCAACTTAATGTTCCTCTGGTGTTCTTTTTGCCTGGTTAACAAGTTTCTCTTGTCTTTTGCCGTCCAAGTTTAGTAATTTTAGAGAATCTTCTCTAAGTTTTTCTGGAATGATAGCAAAGACATCAACATATCTCCGCCAAAATTTGCAAATCTGTGTGTTTCAAAATAGCTATCATTCTGGAAAAACTTAGAGAAGATTCTCTAAAATTACTAAACCTGCAAGATAATCACATCCAGTTTACAATGGAAGTAGAAAGAGACAACACCCTACCCTTTTTGGACCTCAAGATAACTAGAAATCGTCATGGTGTAGATTTTGGAATATACAGGAAGCCCACACACATAGATAATTACATAAAGAAAAAAATACAACCCAGTTTCATATCAAGCTACCATTAGAAGTCTAATTCCCCGGCTATACAACAGTAAGGAGGAATTTTTGAAAGAACAACAACACATAAAAGACATAGCAGTATTAAGTGGATTCAACCCAGCCATCATAAGGAACATGATGAAGAGAAAAGAAAATCTGAAGATAATATAAAAAAATACCACTCTCACACCACTTAAAAACACAAATTGGCAATATAGAAAATTCACCTACCATCCATGGGCTTTTAGAAAACTTGAACGAATCTTCAAAGAACTAAACTTAAAACTAGCACCCCAAAACTAATTCAGTCTGAGGAACCTGCTAAATAAACCACTAAAAAATTCAATCCCCAACAATTTGAAATCAGGAATTTATCAGGTAAATTGTGAAATCTGTGAAAAAAGCTACATAGGAAAAACTTAACCAGGCAAAAAGAACACCAGAGGAACATTAAGTTGAAACAAACAGAAAAATCTGCAGTTTCACACCATTTTTGGACAGAAAACCACAACATTAAACTGTTAAAATCTTTAAGTACTCCCATGGAATTGGATATTTGGAAAAAAATATTCATAACAAAAAACCGTGATAAAGTTATAAATTTTGAAATTCCGGCATTAAATGAAGTATTAAAACTTAGTGCCCCTAACACCAGATGGCAGAGTGATCGGAGCTCCGTAGTAGTGGAAGAAGAGGAATCTTCAGATAGTCACAAAACAGCTGAGGATGAGATTGAATGATCTTGAAAACGTTTCCAATTATACAACAACAAGTAAGTGAAGTTTGAGTGTAAACAGAGTGACTCATAAATCAAACTCAAAAATGAAGAATACTTCACTGTTAATAATGCTTCTGCTTCTAATATGTATAATTCTTGTGATATTTTTGTGCCGCCAGGGAGAGATGATGACAGAGTTATTTCCTCCTGAGATAAATATGATATCAATACAAATACAAGGACTAATCAAAGCAGACTTAGCTGTGCAAATGATAAATAAGTTTCCCACTCTCAGTTTTATTGTTGGTATAGAAGATGCAATAACTCATTGAAACTTAAGTGAAATGTACTCAACCAAAAAATATGTATGCATACATGAAAAAATAAGACAGTAAACTCTAAGCCACATTCTGAGAGAGTTTTGTTTAAATGATGATGACATTGAGGATGACACTTATTAGTGTGACTGTAAAAATATTGCTTTATTTCTAAAACCAATAATTGACTCTGTATAGAACACTAATGCAAAAAAGACTCATTCCTTCTTTTGGTGTAGTACAATAAAGTCAGTGCCTGTTAAGCTATCCTATTATTTGTGTTACAGAATATCTGTCATAAAGTGAAAGTGCCAATATTTAGTTATATTTTAATGTTTCCCAGGAAAGCTTTGTAAAAGATATTTGTCAGATATTTTTAAGATGAATGCATAACAGGCAGTAGAATTTCATTAATAATTTATGTATGTTTGAAGGAAATTAGTAACAGTGGCGTCCAAATTATTTGACAAAACTGCTTGTAGTTGATAAATACGTAAAATATGAAATGAATAACAGTGAAGCAAACATGATCATTTTTGGCCATTTAACCATGAAATATATGCAGAAGTTAAATTATTAAAACAATTAAATACACCAATAAATTTATTGGCTTGAGCAAAGATATTTACGTTAAAAAATTAACATTATATAATGAATTTTGAAATACTTGCAGTCGATTCTGTTTCTAAATTTATTTCATTTTCAGATTTTGGTAGTGCTGACAGATACATAGTGAAATCTAGCAACTGTAGCGTTAACAACAAGATTGTTGATGGATCTAGCTGATGATGTGAATAAAATGTTCACGAAATTGCGATCCTAATCAATTTATAAGAAAATATCCATCATTTAAGTGAAGTTTTTAGGTTACAAATTATGATATTTGTATATATTTTTAGTTGGTGTGTATTGCAACATCACTTACCTTTTGAATTTTTGAGGGATTAGATTTAGGAGCTGTTACTGTCTGCACACAGTGGCAGGGGAATTTTGTCACAATTAAGGGTCGCGGGGCTCAATTTACCTACCATGAAAGTTTAGTAGAGACGTAATCTACCATGTAATATTCAAAAGGGCCTCAACTTAACGAAACCAGTCGCTATGTGATTCATTTGACATTCCATTCTCTTTTATGTCAAGGACACGTCAAGGACACTAAAACAATAAACTCCCATTGAGAAGAGTATATGAAGCTTCAAACCAATCACCGAGAATATCTCATTTCCTTCCTTCCTTCCTTCCTTCACTCCTTCCTTCCTTTCTTCCCTCTTTCCCTCTCTCCTTCCTTTCTTTCTGCCTTCCTTTCTCTCTCTTTTTTCTTCCTTTCTTTCTTTTTTCCTTCTCTCTTTCCTTCTTTCCCTCTCTTTCTTTCTTTTTCTCTCTTTCTCTGTTTCTTCCTTTCTCGTTCCTTCCTTCCTTCTTGCCTTCTTTCTTTCTTTCATTCTTCTTCCTTTCTTTCTATCACTCTTTCTTTCTTTCCTTTTTCTTTCTGTCTCTCTTTCCTTCTTTGTTTCTTTCTTTCTTTCCTCTATTTCTTTCTTTCTCTCTAACTTTCTTTCCTTCCTTACTTCCTTCTTTCTTCCTTTCTTTCTCTCCCTCCCTCCCTCCCTCCCTCCCTCCCTCTCTTTCTTTCTTTCTCCCTTTCCTTCTTTCTTTCTTTCTTTCTTTCTCTCTTTCCTTCTTTCTCTTTCTTTCTTTCTTTCTTTCTTCACCTTTCTCATCTTTCTTTCTTTCTCTCTACCTCTTTTTCTTGTTTTTCTTTCTCTTCTTTCTTTATCTCATTCTTTCTTTCTTTTTCTCTTCCTTTCTCTGTTTCCTTCTTTATCTCTTTCCTTCTTTCTCTCTTTATTTATTTCTTTCATTCTTCCTTTTTTTTTCTTTCTCTCTCTCTTCCTTTCTTTCTTTCTTTCTTTCTTTCTTTTTTACTTCTTCCTGTCTCTATCTTTCTTTCTCTTCCTTCCCTTTGTCTCTTCCTCTTTTCTCCCTTTCCCTTTTCTTTCTTTCTTTCTTTCCTTTCTTTCTTTCTCTCTTTCTTCCTGTCTCTATCTTCTCTCTCTTTCGTTGTTTCTTTCTCTTTTTCTTTCTCTCTTTCTTTCGTTCTTTTTTTCTTTCTCTCTTTCCTGCTCTCTCATCTCTTCCTTTCTGTCTTTCTCTCTTGTTTCTTGCTTTTTATCTTTCTTTGTTTCTTTTCTTCTTTCTTTCCCTCTTTCTTTCTTTTCTTCTTTCTTTCCCTCTTTCTTTCTTTCTTTCTTTTTATTTCGTTCTCTTTCTTTCTTTCTTTCTTTCTTTCTTTCTTTCTTTCTTTGTGTCTCTCTGTCTTTCTTTCTCTTTCTTTCTTTCTCTCTTTTTGTCTTTAACCTTTATGTTTCAACTAGATGTAGATTTGTTTTATAGTAAAATGTTGTTCCTTACGGTTTACAGTTTTCCGAAAGTTGTCCAGGACAAAAAGGACTTCAGAGGGTATTCCTAGAAAATTCAAGGTATACATTTTTTTTTACCATGAAAATATCATTAGGATTAATATGGACAGGATTTGGCAGCGACACCTATGGTTTACTGTACCTAAGCCCTAAGTGGGGCATCCCCGGGAGAAAGGATGAGGGGAGAGGAGACAGAGGGCGGCCGAGAGTCTCTGAAACAGACCACCAAATGAGAGATTCTATGAAATAATAATGGGGATGAAACGGAGGGGCAGGAAATTCCTAGACTTCTTGAAGACATGTCTGAAGTGAAAAGAAATGTCAAACTCTTACGGGCAGGTACACTTAGAGCCCAGTGGTTTCACTATGAAATTTTCACTTCTATAATAATTGTTTATATTTACAATTATTTTAAAATTTACCATATTCGCTATGTTATATGCTAAATACACAACATAAACTGGCCTACTTTTCCATTTTGTGCTTGAAATATCAAGTATATGTGCAATATAACTTTACAACCCAGCGACACAATGTAAGTCCCACCAGCCCACGCGGCAATAACGTTCTTTTACATTCCTCGCTATCCCTCAGGCTAACCACAGAGACTAACCTTGTAATTAGTTCTGTGGTGAGCATGCACTCCAGAGGTCGAGAGCCAACAAGCGATGCACCGTGGACTCACTGGATAACCACAAGGACGCAAAGAGGCATGATGCAAACTGTGGTTTCGTGGCGTGACCACTGGTACTATGATTCAATATTTGCGTAAGACATTTTGTTTAGTGTCATGCACTGTCACTGCTTTTGCGTCTATATGAGTGCGAAGAGAACGAAAAGAACAATAACAAAGCATCGCTAAATCCAGCGGACTTAATTATAACGAGTTTGGTGTGCTCTTAGCGCTATACTCTGTTTCAGCCTAGTTTAATCCTGCTGTAAACAACAAGAGGGAACTGACTCAACTCGCCACGTGTTAGACGCTACGGCTACATGCACGTACATAAGTTTTGCAACACTAGCAGTATATATAGCAGTGCTAACTTCTAGACAATAAATAAATAATTAAATAAATAATAAATAAATAAATAATTGGGCTACACAACTTTTAAATCTGAGAGTTAGCTCATTTCTGAAACAAAAATAATGAACTTCACTGCGTACAGCACTTTTCGTAAAATCGGCGCTTTTTGCATTTACACGATTATCCGGGTGTTGTTAGAGTTCCGGATGATTGCTGTTCCATTCTAGCCCTACGCACACTACTTGCGGAAACACCAATGAGATCACCAGTTTTTTCTCAATGTTTCTTATAGACGATTCCAGGTTTATTTCTTTAAACACCACAAAACAATGAATGATCATTTGGCTGTCGCCACTTTTTAAAGGTTTGCCTCGATTGTGTTGCATTTCGGCTGAAGCACTGGCCTGCTCCATGATGAAAAGTTTACTTATTTTAAATTGCATATACATAAGTGTCCCAGGTTATTCTTTGTATCAGCCCCTCAAAATCCAACCTCTGCGGTCCCCGTCCCGAGGGGTGGGCAACAGGAAGTAGGGGAGTGACTGATGGGGTGATGCACGGTGGGGACTTGGTGTACCCCAGGACCGTTACGTAACCCCGTAACCCCGAAAACTGGCAGAAGAGGCTCTGGTGTTCCTCCTCAGGGACCTACTACGGTAGGTACGGGATTGGCGATCCCGGCGTCCCTAGCCACTCACCCTCAATTCATCCTCCTCAACTCCATCAACTGCGCCACGCTCTGCTACTGCTGATCAGTAAGCATCATCTTCTTCCCTTTCTAGTTTTTTATTATAATTATTAGCACTTAAGGTCTTAGGTTTATAACTCCTGTCTCACCAGCAGGGATCTCTCCTATCTCTATGGTTCTGTCCCACAGTTTTCAGCGCGGCTTCCGACAAGTGTGCTCTCCGGAGGTCTCAAAAGTGAAGGTTGAGCGGACCCTTCGCACTGCCCCTATGTGTAGCCTTAGGTGCGGAGCCCGTCCACACCGTCAAGTACACCCACGTCGCTCCCAGAGGGCCCGGACTGTGTTAATCTCCCGGCGGCCGTGTGCCGTTGGGCTATTATCACGAACCGAATGTGTTACCGCTGACGGAACCCCGGTGTAATCAACCACAAGTCCTCTGAATCCGCGTAGGCCTTTTTATATGTAGCGCGGCCTAGAGTGGGGAGCCACAGGCGGTTATTCCTGTAGTAGGGGCTTAAAGCCGCGTAGTGCGTGGTGAACGGTTTACCCATACGGATAAGCAGTGGATATGGAAGGGTAGCTGTTCTGAGGTAGAAATGAGATCGGTCATGGGTGGGGTCCCCATGACGGCACAGACCGTGAAGATTCGGTGTCTTTATTTGTTTAAGCCCCGGATGGCAGGCTGTCGCCGACGGTTCCGGATGGGGGTCTATATCATAATGTCTCCGCGCAAAACCTCTCTCACTGACCCTTATTTAGTGATGACATTGAGTTGTGATGGGAAAACGGTCAAAGATGTTAGTCCATTTTATATAAAGCGCGAACTTGACAAAATCAGCGGCTCGGTCAAAACGCTACGCGTCTCCGAGACGGCACCTTACTGTTAGAAAGCACAAGTGCAGACCAATCTCACAAACTGCAAAAAGCGACTGTGTTGGGCTCCTACCCTATTCGGGTAGCCCCACACAAAACGCTTAACACCTGTAGAGGAGTAGTCACCACCTCCAGCTTAGATGGTCTTGCGAATGAAGAAATAGTAAGTTGCTTCTCTGATCAGTTTGTTTGTCAGGCGTACCGGCTAACACGAAAACAAGATGGCAAGGAGTACCCATTACGTACGGTTTTTCTTACTTTCGCCGGGACTAAGTTACCCGAGTACATCTATTGCAGCTATGAACGTGCGAGCGTCCGCCAGTATGTCCCGAACCCCATGCGCTGTTTCCAATGTCAGCGATTCGGACATACTAAGGTCACGTGTACCAATCCTGCTCTTTGTGAGCAATGCGGCCTAGCGACACATGACGACCCAAATTGCAGTCGAACACCTTGTTGCGTGAACTGTGGCGGTAGTCATCCCTCCAGCTCGCGACAGTGCCCTAGATTCATGGACGAAAAAAGTATTCAGGAGCTACGTGTAAAGGAACGCCTGACTTTTCCAGAGGCACGACGGCGCTTTTAACAGTTAAAGCCTGCTACCACTACTACTGGATATGCATTTGCAGCTCGCCGTACTTCTAATACCACTGTTGCTGTTCAACACGTCCCTGTCGCCCACGCCTCCACACAGACTGATTTTCTAGCCGTTAAACCCACGTTGTCTCATACTACTTGTATATCCACCAGCACTACCTCCGCTTCAGCCGTACATACTCCAGCCACCAAGCCATCAGCGAGAAACAACCATCCCGTAGTAAATGTGAAGAACCGATCCCGGCCACAGCATAGATCGCGAAGTCGCTCGCCTTCTATGAGATCCCGGTCTCGCTCTACGAGCCGTAGGAGTTCTGACTCCCGAACATCAGCGGAGTCACAGGAAGAATCGTAGGGCCCAAGTCAGCCAAAGTCAAGAAAAAAGTTAAAACGGCCCGTTAAAAACTCTTTATGGAAATAATCCAGTGGAAGGCAATGGTTTCCGAGCTCGCGTTCAAGACCTACAGATATTAGTTTCTCAAAGGTCACCATTAGTTATTTGTCTCCAAGAAACCCATTTGCATCACTATCACTCATTACACCTAAGCACTTTGTTGGCATTTAGGGGAGACTCCGTTGCGGCACACGAGCAGGCGGTGGCGTTGCTATTTTAGTGGTACCTAATATCTCTGCCACCAGTATACCATTAACCACGCCGTTGCAAGCTGTCGCTGTTCGTATACAGCGGGAGAGCATCTCTTTTACCATCTGCAATATTTATCTGCCTCCGCTCTGTGTACTTCAAAAGCAGGATCTTCAGGCTCTTTTGGTTCAGCTCCCCTCACCATTACTCATATTGGGAGATATGAATGCCAAACACAAGCTCTGGGGCTCCGATATTGATGATGCTCGTGGCTGCCTCATAGTAGACACGTTCGATTTGTCCGACCTGATTTTGCTGAACACTGGTGATCCGACATTATTGTCATCCACTTATGGTACGCACTCGGTACTAGACGTCTCTTTCTGCAGCCCGGTATTAGTTCCACTCCTTGATTGGTCTGTGCTTTCCGACCTCTTTGGGAGTGATCATTATCCAATTAACATCCATTTATCGGGTCGCCACCAAGCGCCTTCAGGACATGCTCGCTGGATTATTTCCAAAGCTGACTGGGAAAAGTTTCATTCCCGTATACACCTCAGCGACGATGGTTTTGACACCGTCGATGAAATGGTGGAACATTTTACATGTTCCATCCTGCTCGCCGCTGAATCCAGCATTCCTCGAGGTTCTTCTACCCCACGTCATATCCCTGTAACCTGGTGGTCTGAGGAATGCCGTGTGGCTATAAAAGCACGCAAACAAGCTTTGCGGCTTTTTCAGTTGCACCCGACCGAAAAGAACTTCCTTGTTTTAAACGTTCTCGAGCTGGGGCACGTTTTGTGCTTCGCAATGCGAAACGAAGATCCTGAGAAGCCTACGTGTCTTCCCTTTCTCGTCGCAGCTCCGCCAAACAGGTGTGATCAGCTGTTCGGCGAATGTATATTAAGTATCGCCGGACGGTCATTCCCGGACTTGCCCTTAACGGTACCATCTGCACTACCGAGCAAGATATAGCCGAAGCCCTTGCCACCTCATTCGCTGCTACTAGCCAAACGGCTAGTTATGACGCCCTCTTCCTTCCTATCAAAGAAGCTGCGGAGCAAATAAAACTTAATTTTAATAGCGAATGTAATGAAGCGTACAACCAACCTTTTACCACTGCCGAGCTTGCACGTTCTTTAGGCATAGCTAAGGGCTCTTCTCCCGGTCCCGATGACATCCAGACAGATGCTGCTACATCTTCCACCCGATGCGCTCCCTTTCCTTTTAGGCATGTATAACTGCATCGGGCATGAGCGGGTTTTTCCATCTTCCTGGCAAGAGGGTACTGTCATCCCCATCCCTCGACCCGGAAAGGACCGCACACTTCCATCCAGCTACCACCCCATTTGCCTGACGAGTGTCGTCTGTAAGACCTTTGAGCGAATGGTAAACTCTCGGTTAGTGTGGTGGGTCGAAATCAATAACCAGCTGTCCAAACTTCAATGCGATTTTCGTCGCCATCGCTCTAGTGTTGACAATCTAACACGCATTGATGCTTACATTCATGATGCCCATCTACTGCAGCAGCATGTGGTGGGAGTTCTCTTTGACGTGGAGAAGGCCTATGACACCACTTGGCGGTATGGCATACTACGTAACCTCCACAGTTACGGTATGCGAGGCCACTTACCAGAATTTTTAGGTAACTTTTTAGCACTACGTAGTTTTCGTGTCCGTATAGGGAACAAAGTATCAAGGGAGCGGATCCAGGAGAATGGTGTACCTCAAGGGCCGATTCTCAGCGTCACCCTTTTTGCCGTGGCTATTCACGGCATTACTAGTGTCGTTCGCGGCGGAATTCCATCGTCCCTGTATGTTGACGACTTCGCTATATATTATCGTTCTTGTAACTTAGATCATATAGAGCGTCAACTGCAGTTGACCATCAACCAGCTGGCAGCCTGGGCGCTTTGAACCGGCTTCCGTTTTTCGCCTGCGAAGACACAGTGTGTCCACTTCCATCGTCTACGGGGTATTCACCCTCCACTTGATCTTCACTTGAACGGCACATCCTGCCATTTGTCCCGTACTTGAAATTCTTAGGCCTCTATTTGGACAGAAAATTGACTTGGGAGCATCATATTCGACACCTCCGAGCCTCTTGTGATCGTTCCCTCCGGGTGCTCAAGATTTTATCTGGGGTATTTGGGGGGGGGGGCAATCGGACGGTGATGTTGACGCTGTATCGCTCCCAGGTCCGATCCAAGCTGGACTACGGCTGTTTTATTTATGGCGCAGCGACCGCCTCTAAACTTCGCCTTTTAGACACCGTACATCATACAGGTATCCGCCTTGCCAGAGGAGCTTTCCGCACAAGTTGCGTTGACTGCTTGTATGACGACTCCGATGAGCTTCCACTTTCTATTCGTCGCTTGACACTATTCTGTTCATACGTTGCAAAGTTGGCAAGTTACCAAAACCATCCATCTTTTTAACCAGTTCTGCATCCCGATTTAGCCCACCGTTATATGCACCCTAGTTCTCGGACACGCCCAACCGGAATAAGATTCCGTGAGCTCTCCCGTACACATGACCTCCGAATGCCACGCGTGGAGCGGTCGCCCCTTGGTCGTTATCCCGCATGGCAGTTCCAGCGTGCGCGGTTCGATCTCGCTCATTCCACCAACTCGAGACTAGCTACCCCACATTCGGTATTTCAAGAACTTTTTGCCGAACTACTGGGCCATTACCCTATTTTCCGGGTTTTACTGATGGTTCCCAGTTAGGTAGCACTACGGGTTGCGCATTCGTCATTAACGGTGAGGCTCATAAATTTCGCCTTCTGGACTTCACCTCTGTTTTTTCTGCAGAACTGTATGCCATCCTCTATCTGCTCCTTTTTATTTGTAAGTTAGTTCCTGGCAATTTTATCGTTTGCACTGACTCTCTAAGCGCTCTCCAGGCCTTGCAACAGCACATTGCCGCTCACACGCTCGTTTTAAAAATGCTGGCCTTGATCTCGCAAATGCTTAGTCGCGGATACCATTTTGTTTTTACTTGGACCCCAGGCAATGCGGGCATTTCCGGGAACGAGGAGGCGGACGCGGCTGCTAAGTCCACTTGCCGTTTGCCCCGGAGTTTAACAGCTACGTTGCCATACCAGGATGTACAACGTTTTATCCGTCGCCAACTCCTATCTGCTTGGCAGCAGTCCTGGACAGCTTTGGAAGGCACACAATTCCGGGCAATAAAGCAGAGCGTACAACCCTGGCCAATTTCCAGCAGGGATAACCAGCGAGCCGAGGAGATACTCACCCGGCTGAGAATTGGGCACACACGAACGACTCATGGCCATCTGTTAAGAGGGGAACCGGCCCCTGTGTGTGCTCCGTGTGCAGTGCGCCTCACTGTGCTGCATATATTGCTCGATTGCCCGCAGTATGCTCCTGTTCGCCAGTCTTTGGGCTTGGGGACTAACTTGCTGGCTGTTTTAGGGGACAACCCAGTAGCCCTGGTCACGGCACTGCGGTTTGTTGCTGAAATTGGTTTTAATAAACAAGTCTGACTTGGATTTTATCTTTGTTACTTTTAGAGATTTTAATTTACTAGTCTGGTGATTGGTTGGTCTTTTTGTAGCATTTTACTCTATTGGTCGTGCGTTTTATTATATATATGTTTTTAACCTTTGGAGTACCTTTGTTGGGTGCTTTTATTTTATTTCATCTTTTAGATCAGTTTGTGTGGCTTTTAGCCCGTTGTCGACGGGCCCTAAAACCCACTAATCCAATCCAATTCTTTGCATCAAAACGATATAAATAGAAGAGGTGGGGGGACAGCTATACCAAACTTCTCTACAACTAAACCACTTAGAAGCAACAGCCGTTAGGGTAAAAGTACACAATGCAGACGCCACTTTCATCCCCACATACAACCCTGTGGGCGATATTGACACAGACGTTCTAGACACCCTCACGCACTCGTACACAAAGTAGTCCTAGCCGGAGACTTAAACGCTAAACACCTCCTCTGGAACTGCAAAACAATAAACACTACCGGCAACAAATCCTTGTCTACATTAAAAACACTAACATTTTGCTAACCGGACCAGGGGAACCAACATTCATACCTAGAATACAGAATCACAGGCCAGATATTTTAGATACTGTGCTACACAAAAACATCCCTCACAACAGCAACACACACGTAATCAACGATTTAACATCAGACCATATCCCGGTTTTATTAGAAATCGAAGCCCCCATATCGTTTAAAAGAGGACCCCCAGACCAAACTACAGACAAGCCGACTGGAAGGCATTCGCAACCACGTTGCAAAGCACAATTGCGGAAACTACAATTGAAACACACGATGAACAGGACGAAGCAATAAACAGTATCATCGAAACAATGAAGCAAGCCACAAAGAAACATCCAACTTCAACTAAAAAACGATTTCCCCGCGACAGCATATTAACAATTCAATAAAGAAAAAAAGTTAGACGAAAATGGCAAAAATCTCGCAACCTAATACATCGTAACCAATACAACGAACATATCCGGAAATACACCAGAAATCAATGGAATGGCATGCTAAGCGAAATACAACCTCTAAACCATACGATCTGGCGCATACTGAAATGTCTCACCCGCACTTGTACACACGTCCCTCCCCACCATACCCCTAACGGAAATGCCGAAACTCCCCGAGACAAAGCCGAAGCGTTTGCAGATGCACTTGAAGCAACTTTCCAGCCTAATGCACTCCCATCAGACCCTGCTTTTGTGGCTGAAACGGAAACAATAATACACAACTTGGACCGCATCCAAACACACAATAAAACACGTAGAACAAATGTGGGAGAAATAAAATGGATAATTAAGCATTTACTCTCAAGAAAGGCCCTGGGGCCTGATGAAATTCCATATATTGTAATTAAAAATCTGCCAAACAATGCACTAAAGATGCTAGCGAACATTTTCAATCACACAATCGAAAAAGGCAGATTTCCTCCACAATGGAGGGAAGCCAAGACTACTACTATATCCCAAGCCGCGAAAGAATCCATCGCTACCAGAAAATTATAGGCCATTAGTCTTCTAAATACAATGAGCAAGATTCTGGAAAAGATCCTGTTAAAACGTATTAATACCCACATAATAAAGAACACCATACTTATTAACGAACAATTTGGTTTTAGAAGCCAACACTCGACCACACTGCAACTCCTCCGATTTACTGAATCAATTACTAAACGCTTCACCACTAATCGATCAACAGGTGTCGTCCTACTAGATATTGAAATGACCTTCTACCGATTTTGGCGCGCTGGATTACTCCGAAAACTTATAACACTAGCTGTCATCAAGGACTATCTCTCTGATAGGACTTTTCGAACCAGCATCAAAAACGAAACCACCTCATTAAGACCCATTAGGGCAGGAGTAACCCAAGATAGCCTACTGGGACCAGTCCTATTTAATTTATACATCAATGACATACCGGGAAAAGTGAGAGTGGATAATTATATGCCGATGACACAGCTCTAGCCAACCAATCCAGCGCACGCAAATAAATAGCCAAAAGACTACGTAATGCACTGACTAACCTAGAGCAATGACTTACAAAATGGCGCACAAAAGTATACGCGCGAAAAAGCCAAGCAATAATATTTACTAAGCGAACCAAGCACCGCCACAACAAACATGGCTTAATGCCACTAACATTCCGGAACGATGAAATCAAATGGAAGTACACAATTACATACTTAAGTGTAACAATGGATCAGGGCCTCAAGTGGAAACAACACATTAACACAGCAAGAGCCAAAACAAATGCCCAATTAAATAAACTGTATCCAATTATTAATACTAACATCTCACTAAAACTAGAGATGGGGACAACATTCTACAAAACATTTATTAGACCCATCCTAATATACGCCACCCCCGTATGAGTACATGCAGCCAAGACGCGTATCAAGAGATTACAAACAATGCAAAATAGAATACTTTGTTTTATCACGAGGCTACTAGTACTCGCAACAGTACACCAACTCTACGAGGAGTTAAAAATACACTTCATGGAGCAATTCATTAAAATACTCTGTTTCAATTACTCAAGAAGAATAATAAACACCACTAATACAGCCGCTGGCGGAATATAACACAACACAGGACAAACACGCAAGGCCGCTGTCTCTTTTTTGAAAGAACGATCAATCTCGCGAAGCCAGGGGTATATATACAACAATATCTAGACAGCCTCGTTAACTATCCAGATGTTTTACATTGCTGATCTGGGTTAAACACACACACGCACACGCACACACCTCCCACAGCCATCAAGTCCTTGCGCCAACCTAAGACTAAGTCGGCCCCGGGGAGTGGCACAGGCTCGCACCTGCAATTGAATAGGCAGGCCGCCCGCCGAGTGCGCACTCTCAAATATCGACCGAGCAGATATATGCACTACGAGAAGGCTCATAGAATTTAACGATGCCGAAAGACAGATAATATCAACTGACCATTATAGGCAAAGACAATAGTGCAAATGCAAACTATATTGTCGCGAATGCATTGTTGTGACGAGGCGGTGTGGCGAGGAATTCAAAGAGACGGACAGTACAGTGTGGAGATAAAAGCTCGCCGAAACGGTGGAAAAGGAGACGGATTTCTAGAGAGTTCGTCTTTCTCTGGCGCCGTCTTGATTGTTTGAGAACATTCCAGATAGTGAGTAATCTACAAAATGGGAGCCCGCCCGCCACAGTCAGTAATTCGGTAATTGGACGAGTGCGCGTGAACAGCTGTTTATTTGTGGTCGATTACCTTGCAAGTTGTATTGTGTATGTGATGTAATTCTGGACTGTAAATGTTGATGAGCGTATGTTTCTCCGGAAATAATGAGCAATATTTGTGTTTGTAACCGGGAATTTTAATTTCGTGAAACCACAAGTCCTAATTGGTGTCAGCAGTGAGATTTTGCGACATGGAGGCTGCATTGGCCCACATTCTGGAGAAATTGGAGACGGCAAATAACAACTTGGTCGCGACTATGACCGCGATGATGGCCAAATTAACCACAGAATTGAAGACGGCTAACGACATCCTAACTGCGAAGACGGAGGCAGCAAATTAACATCTGACCGTGAAGATGGCCGAACCGGTCACGGAAATGAAGGCTGCGAACGAGGCCCTCGCCGAAACATTTGAAGAACAGTTGGCCGGTGTGAGGGATGACGTCACGGGGCTGGGCAAGTGGATGGGCCAAGTGGACGAGCGCGTCGAAGACTTGGCGAACCGCTTTAATGACCTAGAGGAAAAGGCCGACAATAACGCCAAATCCCTCGAAGACCTGGCGAGCTGCGTTAACAACCTAGACGGAAAGGCCGACAGCTACACCAAGTCCCTGAACGCCATAGTAGAGGACATTGTCGGCAGACGGTTGAAGGACTTGAGGCCGACGCGCTGGGACACGACACATCTGCGCGCGTCAAACCACCGTAGTACGAAGGCAGGTCCACGTTCGAAGTCTTCCGCCACCAATTCGACACGGTGGCCAAGCACAAGTGGTCACCAGAGGAGGAGCCGCACAGCTAACAGCCAGTCTCCAGGGACGTCATGAAGGTGGTCCAGATAGCGGCGGCGCCCAAAGACATCTGGGAGCCCCGGGAGAACCGCTTCGGGAACCACCGCTAGTCCGCAGCTTACCACAGACAACTGAACACAAGGACGCAGCAGCCAGGGGAGACGCTGCAGGAGTTCGCCCTGGCAATTGAACAGCTGGCCAGAAAACTTTGGTCGACCTCTCACCTGAATTCGTATCTGATAAGCCGCATACACGTTCGTTGACGGGGTACGAGACTTTGAGATACGTCAGAACCTAATGCTCGGCGACTACAAAACAATCCACGAGGCTCTAACGGCAGCATTGAGTATGGAGGCTGCCAAGGTGACAGCTACTCCGACGTACAGAACAAGAGGTATCCGCTACACTGGAGACCGAAGACCAGCCGAGGGACGCAAGCGACGACCAAGTGGCGTGTGTTGGGGGTGTGGACAGCCGGGACACCTGGAGAGAGACTGCGCACACCAGGGAGAGGAGCCGGAAAACGAGTAAAGGCCGTCGTGGCGAGGGCTACGTCGGCACCATCACCACCATCCCCTCGAGTGACACTGCACGCCGTCAGCCGGCTAATGGATGACAGCCTCATCGCAGACGGTTGGGTGAGAGGGAAGCCGAGGCGCGTGATCTAGACACCGGAGCAGCCGTGACAGTCATCAGACCTGCCGTGGTTAAGGGTTTGCCGTCGAGGAAACCGAGCCCATCATACCAACTAGTGACGGCATCGGGTGACACCCGATGTAGAGGGAGGCACTGCAGTTGACCTTGGGACGGAGTGCCGTGCATCTGTGGGTGTTGGTCGCGGAGGTGGCTGAGGAGGTGATACCGGGACTGGATGCCCTCAGGAGCCACGTCGGCAAGAATGTCCTGCGGCTCACTGGAGAAGAGGTGATACTCCGGCAACTGGAAGAACGCCTGGGAATTCCCTTCTTGATAAAAGCAAGTTAAACCTTTAACTTCGAAGGATTTGTGCTAGAGATGACTTTAAATGTATGATGAGTACAAATGATTTACTTGCGTTTATAGTGAAAAATAATTTTAGTGAGTGCCTCGGCCAAGTTAATTAAACTCCTTAAGTGCGTAATTACATTTTCAATGTCGTCAGTTGAACGGAAGGGTTCTTTCCTTTATTAACAATAATTAAAACATTTCTAAGTACAGTGGCTGAAAATAATCTGAATGCCCCAATAATTTCCGTAGAAAAACAAATGATCAAGCAGTTATTTGATGATAATGGAGATATAACCACGTAATGCAGTACAGAAACAAAAAGGTTGGGATTCACGTAAAAGCCTTCCGAAATTGTTCTGCATTAATAGGGCGGTATTACTCATATTAAAAATGATTATACGGCAAGGAATTAATATTATTTAAGGATTTGGCTTTCTTATTTATTTATTTCATTGGTGTTAGTTTTTTTATTTATTTTTTAAACTCCAGATGCAATAATGCTATGTATTAATCTGTGTGTGTGTGTGTGTGTGTGTGTGTGTGTTTGTGTGTGTGTGTGTGTGTGTGTGTGTGTGTGTGTGTGTGTGTGTGTGTGTGTGTGTGTGTGTGTGTGTGTGTGTGTGTGTGTGTGTGTGTGTGTGTGTGTGTGTGTGTGTGTGTGTGTGTGTGTGTGTGTGTGTGTGTAGCTCTTCGAGCCTCCATATTAGGGGAAGTTGATTTCGTATCACTTGAAAGGAACGATTTTCGAAAAATGTCTAAAATGGCACAAAATATTTCTCTTGCCTTTAATACTGCTAGTCTTGTTTACAACTTCGGCAGAATACCATAATATATATTATTAACAAACCTTTGGTTGTTTTCATGATCGCCAAGTGATTCCCCTATTTGTCTACATGTTCTGTGGTTTTACAGTTTGATGTTCTGTGTCAAACAAGTTGTAGTGTAAATGACGCAGCTGTTTCATAAAGCAAATTGTAGAAGCTAGGAATCAAAAGCGATTGTTGGCTACTAGCATCTTCTGCTACGAGCAACTTCTGTGAATAATTACTAAATACCACACGTTTTTTAATTAGTGTTGGACTCCTGAAGAAAGGTAAGACCATATATATACACGTGTGTGTGTGTGTGTGCTTGCGCGCCTGCGTGGGCGGGCGCGTGTGATAAGGAGTAGTTTGAATGACACGGCATTTTGATAAAGTAAATTCTAGAAGCTAGGAAACAAAAGCTATTTTGCCTACGATCAATTGCTGTGATGAATTACCAAATACCACAGTTTTTCTGTTAGTTTTGGATTCCTGCATAAAGGTAGGAACATATATATGTATATAGAGTAATAAGGAGTAGATTGAATGACACAGCGGTTTGATATAGTAAATTCTAGAAGCTAGGAAACAAAAGCTATTGTTGCCTACAATCAATTACTGTGATTAATTACTAAATACCACAGGTTCTTTATTAGTGTTGGATACCTGCACAAAGATAAAAACATTATATGTATATATTTATATATTATAATAGAAGTTCACAAATATACTAACTTTTAGGTTAGAGTAAGATAATACAGGTTAAACGAAGCATGTCTTATAACAACAAGGGTTTGAAGAACAAGGTATAGTTAATATATTGGGCAAACGCTCCAAAGGTGGGACCTGCCTTAGTTCTAGACAGGTAATGGTACATTAAGTACGCATAAAATGTAAATGCTCCTAATTTTTACTATTTATTAACTACGGAGCAGGCACGCTCATTTATGATACACAAGCAGGCACCTAGTGTAGGTATTCTGTACACAATGTACTAAATTCCACTTTTTGCTATTCCTTTACTATTAATTACACTAAGAAACATAGCATTGATTACATTTATAGTAAGTAACTTCGTATCTTCTGCTTAGTATCAGTCTCATTCATGTTAATACACACTAATTGGTTATATTGTATTAGCATAACTTAGTGTAACAAATTAATCCTCTTTGAATTTGGATGAACGAATACAGCATATTTTCATAGAGAACTGCAGTTTGGAAATGATTTTTTTTAAAAAAATGGTTACACGATTTTCTTCTTTGATGGCTCTTCTATGCATATCTCTTGAGCTTTGAAATGACACAGATACCTGCTAACATCAGCTGGCAAACTTGGTATGTCAGATCTTTCTGTAAGATGTGATTGCATTAGTTAGAAAGTAAGGTTCTTCAGAAAAACTTGACGAGGATGTTCCTCATTTTTATTATTTGCTTGAAACAGCACTGTGCATTGATGCCAGCGTGCTCAACAATGCATAACATAAAGCCATGGTCCACCTTCTTGTCTTTCGTGTTACTGAATATTTATTGGACAATTTGGTCAACAGTATCAACCCCACCTTTCATCATGTTATAATTTAATATGTGAGGCATCTTTGTGTCTTATCTAGTGTTCCGTCATTGTGCATTGTTGAGATAAGTACAACAATTTGTTTTCCGCTTAGGTATATATGATAACATGATAATGGTCTAATGGAACCCAAAAATTGCTGAGCTTATTTCTCTGTTCTTATGGGGCAAAAACCAAAATGGGATTTCTCTTTTATCTATTTTCCGGGTTCGTATACAAGTGATGTTATTCTGCAGCATAGGGAAAGCCAGTGGATAGCTACTATAGCAATTATCTATTGTTACATGTCTATTTGTTCCCTTTATTCGCTATGTTAGTCTGCACATGCCTACACAAAATAGTCCTTCTGGTTGTTTGCCACAATATGCTTCCAGTAAAGCAGTATAGATTGACTTAGCATCGCTCAGGAAAAATATTTTGATGCCATATTTTGCTAGTTTGTTGGGAATATATTGTATGAAGCTGCAACATCCTTTGAATGCTTCTAGTTTCTCATCATTGGTAACAAATTCCCCAAGACTGTAACTACCCATGCAGGTTTTTACAAATGTATCCAGAAAGCTCCTAATTTCTGCTAACCTATCTCTTTTGCACTTTATATCTTGAGTTTCTTTATCGTCAAATCTGATACATCTAAGAAAAATCAGAAATCTCTTGTAACTCATGAAAGATCTCAAAAGAATCATTACTGTTCCATCTTTCGACCAAAGTTCCAAAGCATTTGTGTTTCAATTTCCTCTACAATATCTCATGCTATCATTTTAGGGCCTGGAAAGATCTTGACAATATTTTTGGGTCGTATATGGGATGTTCTTTTAGGTGCTTTAGTTTTCATCCACTTTTTTCTTTCTCTTACCAACGAAAAACCAGCTTTACTATCAAATGAATATAGCTCTTGATCATTTTCAACTTCAGAGTTATTATAATGATCACTTGGTGATATCACTTCATCCTCTCCGTCAGAAAACTAATCATCAATATTGCTAAAGTCATCTTCTTTAGCAAGCATCAGTAAAAGATGCCATTCTGATTGCTTCTCTGTCCATTATGTGTTGGCCCTGAAATAAGAAGCACAAAATATTACTGCCTAATAATGCACTATAATAATGTCCATTTCTAAAATACACGTTTCCTTACCCAGCCGCATTGTGTCAAAGTAAAGTAGAGTATGTTATATAATACAGTGTATAAAGTATGCTGCTGGTGCAAAGTACTGCGTAAAATATGCAAATATATGTATACAAAATGAAAATTTGGCATATAAAATGCACCTTTTTGTTTAATGTGGAAGCATTATTATCAATCCTTAGAATTTGCGGATCATGATCTGCCAGTCCATTAGTTTTTGATAAGATGGAGCAAAATTTAATTATATCTGAATTTACAGATATATTGTCCATAGCTGTGGATGAACTATCTTGGATTCTTGTTGGAAAGTTTACTTTATTTATCATTTGGTATGATGTACATTAAAAGCTAAGTTGTACTCTTTGAAAACTCGATTTCAAATAATCCACATTTATTTCATAGATGTGGAACAATTAGGTTGAGTAATGCACGTATACTTTAATAATTTGAAGATTAAATCCACGTTAACACAAATAAATATCACCATTTATTGATTTCTAAGCAGTTACATACCATGTGGTATGAAATCTCATCTTCCGAATTAATTTTATCTATGTATTGCCCTAAGTAGAATAGCTGTTGTTTTGTAAAGCACTTCTGCAAGCACAATGTTACCCCAAATTAACCAAATAAACTAAATTAATGAGCAAACATTACATTTGCTTAGTTAAAGTAAAAAGGGCAATACAAAAACCTTTGAATTTATAAGCTGTAAAAGCTTCCCCAGATACTTTCTTTTTGCTCTTTCTTTTGTACTTAGAGTTACAAGAAATTTCTCGGCAAGAAATTTTGTTAACTTGGGTTAAAGTTCTGTATGTCTAATCAAAACTTTCAATAGCTATAATTCACATATTGCTAAACTACCAGGTATATTCGTAATGCACAAGTTTAGCAAAAGATACTGAGGACCCTAAGCTTCAAATTGTAATTGAGATATTAAGGGCTGCAAGCTTCAAAGCGAGGCCATGAGATATTTTGTAAAATCAGGGGTATGTAATAGTTGTGCAAAGTGATAGCTGAAACATTAGTATTGCTGAATGTGATGATCCTCGCTACTCTTTAACTCGGGGTTAACATCTGCCTTCTTGAAATTGCTAATGTTTCTTTCTCAAATTTTAGTAACTGTTGGTTATATGGAATGGAACCCTGACTTACCCAGGATTACTAATAATTAGAGTAGACTTTGCATGGTTTAGTGCCAATATGACTCTTACTAATTTATTTATTATTGTCAAACATAACTAGAGAATAAATAAGATACATGTTTAGCAGTGCTACCATTTGAAGTACTGCAGTAAATTTCAAGCAATTTGAGCATTTCAACTATCAGGATAATTATAAAGTAAAGGAATTTTGTCATGAGGAAACCCTATATAAATTACTCGAGCAACTAGCATACTTAAGTTTAGGTTTAATGAATGAGGAGGGCCATGAAGTTCTCAATACATATCGACCACTTCTAATCTATTGTACTTCTCTTCATCTAGTCTCCAATCCGTGATAAAAAAAAGAAGCTACCTTCTTAGTGAGACCACTGGTAGATCATGCTCAGACATGAACCAATGGTTAAAAGTTTAACCATGAATGCTGCCAGTGATTTGCAGTCATTTAACAGATGAAATGCTAATTCATGTGCTTTGTGTCACTTCTGCAGCTTGGATCAATTAGTTGACCAGTCTTATAGAGATGTCCTTACAGCTACCAGCTGAGTATGGTTCTGTCCATTTTGAGCAGTCCTGCTTTTAATGACATTCTTTATAATAATCTTTGAATGCTTATGTCCTGTTACACATAACGAATATTCACTGTGTTTCCTGGCAGTCCATTGCTGGATTGCTGCTCTGACATAGCTCTAGGACAAACCCCAGGCAGTGTTCAGGACTCACAAGCCTGATAGATCCCTACATGGCCAAGTCTTCTGCCTTCTCATTGCCATGTATTCTACTATATCCCGGCACTCACATCAGTTTGAATTTGTTTAGTCAGTTTCATTTGGGCTTCCTGAGATTCGAGTACCAGTTTAGATTTGGCCTCGCTAGGTTCAATGGCCTTCATGGCATCTTGATTACCTGAAAGTATAGTAATGTATCTATTCCGATAACCTTTACTGATACTTTCCCATACACTTGCCTGTATGGCAAATACTTCAGCTTGGAAAACAGTCACATGCAGTCCAAGATTATAAGACAGTCTTCTACCACACCCAAATTGTTCTGCTCCAGTTCCTTAATTGATTTTGAATCCATCTATGAACCACAGGTTTCCACCTTAAATCTTGGTACATATTCCAGTCATCCCTTCACTCATTATAGAAGGGATACAGTGAACTTTCTCTATTGTAATCTCCAAGGCATAA
The DNA here is from genome assembly GCA_030765055.1 of Mantis religiosa. Lineage (NCBI taxonomy): Eukaryota > Metazoa > Arthropoda > Insecta > Mantodea > Mantidae > Mantis > Mantis religiosa. The sequence goes on from CM060958.1 coordinate 66,334,213, forward strand.
ATTTATCCATCCTCATAAATATAAAACAATCCAGATGCTTGCTCTCAGATAGATTTAACCCTCTTGCTGCCACACTGCTAAAGAGAGTTTCTGCCTTAAAATATTGCTGATATGATTGACTGTGATAAACCGAGCAAAGACTGCCAGCTTCTATCTAAAGAATGCAATGTTTGTGCTGCTGTAAATCTACACAAATATAATTACACTAGGGAACACGTTTTTTGTACCCGAAACAAAATAGGCTAATTCTTATTCAAAATGACTCGCTGATTCCAAAAAATGCCTCTGAAAATCCTGTATCACGTAACGTTTTTAAGATATTCTTATTCTTTTATATAAAATTACAGAAATGAGGTATGATACCAACTCATATTGGCTTAATTTAAAATAATAGCCATTGACTCTTCTAAATACACCTTAAAGGCAGTGTTACTTCATAATGGCAATTTACTACCTTCAATACCTTTATTTCATGCCATAGGAATGAAGGAGGCATACGATTCCATGTCCATAATTTTAAATGCTTATTAGTTATCAAAATCATGGCTGGGAAATTTGTAGTGACCTCAAGGTAGTTGCATTGCTAACGGGACTGCAGGGAGGTTTCACAAAATATTGCTGTTTTTTGTGCTTATGGGACAGTAGGGCAACTGACAAGCATTTAATAGTGAAAGAATGGGGGAAAACGGAAGACTATACCTCTGAAGCAAGCAATGTTAAGTATGTGCCTCCAGCAGACGAAAACAAAGTTCTTCTCCACACACTTCACATAAAGCTCGGGTTAATGAAGAATTTTGTTAAAGGTTTGGACAAAAGTGGAAGTGCATTTGAGTATTTAAGAAGTATATTTCCCAAAATAAGTAAATATAACAATTCCTTTCTTGGAAGTGTTGAAAACAGTGTTGCTATGATAAATTAACTTTTAAAGAGAGTCGATTAAAGACACTAAACAACACTTACTTTTAAATTTTTCCGGAACATATTTCTGAGGCTTTGCCTCTATCATCAGCCGGCTCTCGACTGGTTCTCATTGGTGTAGCTGACGATATTTTGTCACAGGTCTCCTCTGGTGGCGGTTCAAGGAACTTGCTGAATAAATCTTTCTGGGGGATGTCGAAATTGAATACTTTGTTCCTATTTTTTGAAATGAAGATTTGTTCCCATGTGGATAGTTCTTGTTTTCCTGATGTATGTTTTAGTAGTTTTGGTTCTGGATTTATGTTGTGGTTTTTTTCCCAAAAATGTGTGGCAACTGCTGATTTTTCTAATTGTTTATATTTTATGTTTCTAAAGTGTTCCTTTGCTGTTGTTTCTAAATTTCTTTTTGTTTTTCCAATATAAATTTGACTACAGTCATTGCATTCAATTTGATATATACCAGATTTTTTGTTAGATGGAATGGCATCTTTGATGTTTGAGCAAATTAGGTTTTTTAAGGAGAAATGGTTGACTGGTGCTAGTTGAATGTTTTGTTTTTTGAAGACTTTTTTGAATTTATCATAGGCCCATGGATGGTAAGTGAATTTTTTGAAAATCATATTAGTTTCTGTAGCTGTGAGGGTTGTGGTTTCCTTTAGTAGCTTCTTCTTTTTTGCTAAGTTCACTTTTTTGTCCACTAATGATTTGGGAAAGTTATTTTTTTGTGCTATTTCAATTATTTTGTTGTATTCTTCTGCTGTGAGAGGGATGTTTACCAGTCTGTGTGCTAAACTATTGAAGATTGCCTGTTTGTGGGATCTTGGGTTGTAGCCATTAGCTTTTATGTAGTTGTCTGTCTGTGTTGGTTTTCTGTAAATGCCAAAGTTTAGTCTGTTTTTATTCCTCATTATTTTTAGATCCAAAAATGGTAAATGCTCATCTTTTTCTATTTCTACAGTGAATTTGGTTCTTTTTTCTTGAATATTTAAAAGTTTTAGTGCATCACTGATGTGTTTTTTTGGTACTATTGCAAAGATGTCATCTACATATCGTTGCCAGAGTTCGAACATCCAAGGGAAACCTTTGTTGATCCTTATTTCTAATGCACTCATGTACAGTTTGTCCAGGAAGGGTGATAGGGGTTTGCCCATTGCTAACCCTGAAGTTGGGTGAGAATATTTTGTTTGAAACTGGAAGAAATTTTGTTCTATGCCTAATTTGGTTAGTTCGATGTAGTCTGAAATTTCAGGTGATGCCATTCCAAGTTATTTGAGCCATTTTTCTATCAACGGTGGGAGTTGATTAACTGGTATGCTGGGAAACAGTGATTTAACATCAAATGAGACTAGTGTGTCCTCTTCTATTTGTTCAGTATCCTTAATGTGTTCTATAAGTTCATAGGTGTTTTTGATGCTTAGGCTGTCGAATTTTGTAAGCGAGTTGAATTTGTTTGTTAGCCACTTTGCAAGTTTGTATGTTGGTGAATTTATACTGCTAACTATAGGTCTCATTGTTATGGATGGTTTGTGTATTTTGGGTAAGCCATAAAGTCTAGGTAAGGTTGGGTTATCCGGTTTGACTGCAGTAAACTGCAGTAACTTTAGGGTTAGCAATGGGCAAACCCCTATCACCCTTTTTGGCCAATCTGTACATGAGTGCATTAGAAATAAGGATCAACAAAGGTTTCCCTTGGATGTTCAAACTCTGGCAACGATATGTAGATGACATCTTTGCAATAGTACCAAAAAAACACATCAGTGATGCACTAAAACTTTTAAATATTCAAGAAAAAAGAACCAAATTCACTGTAGAAATAGAAAAAGATGAGCATTTACCATTTTTGGATCTAAAAATAATGAGGAATAAAAACAGACTAAACTTTGGCATTTACAGAAAACCAACACAGACAGACAACTACATAAAAGCTAATGGCTACAACCCAAGATCCCACAAACAGGCAATCTTCAATAGTTTAGCACAGACTGGTAAACATCCCTCTCACAGCAGAAGAATACAAAACAGAATACAACAAAATAATTGAAATAGCACAAAAAAATAATTTTCCCAAATCATTAGTGGACAAAAAAGTGAACTTAGCAAAAAAGAAGAAGCTACTAAAGGAAACCAGAACCCTCTCAGCTACAGAAACTAATATGATTTTCAAAAAATTCACTTACCATCCATGGGCCTATGATAAATTCAAAAAAGTCTTCAAAAAACAAAACATTCAACTAGCACCAGTCAACCATTTCTCCTTAAAAAACCTAATTTGCTCAAACATCAAAGATGCCATTCCATCTAACAAAAAATCTGGTATATATCAAATTGAATGCAATGAAATTTGGAAACAACAGCAAAGGAACACTTTAGAAACATAAAATATAAACAATTAGAAAAATCAACAGTTGCCACACATTTTTGGGGAAAACACCACAACATAAATCCAGAACCAAAACTACTAAAACATACATCAGGAAAACAAGAACTATCCACATGGGAACAAATCTTCATTTCAAAAAATAGGAACAAAGTATTCAATTTCAACATCCCCCAGAAAGATTTGTTCAGCAAGTTCCTTGAACTGCCATCAGAGGAGACCTGTGACAAAATATCGTCAGCTACACCAATGAGAACCAGTCGAGAGCCGGCTGATGATAGAGGCAAAGCCTCAGAAACATGTTCCGGAAAAATTTAAAAGTAAGTGTTGTTTAGTGTCTTTAATCGACTCTCTTTAAAAGTTAAGTGAATATAAATTGAAGGAAGGTATATTTGTCGGTTCTCAAGACTACTTCTTAAAGGCAGTGTTTTTTAATCAAAGCTTAAACGTGTTGAGCTGGCAGCATGGAAATCATTTAAATCAGTGGTGGAAGGCTTCCTGGGCAATAAAAAAGAAGAAAATTATGAAACTTTAGTCTCAGAACTATTAAGGAGCTGCAAAGAAATGGGTTGCCATATGTCACTTAAACTCTCACCTTGATAGTTTCCCTACAAACCTAGGAGCTGTAGTAAGTGATGAGCAAGGTGAGCGTTTTCACCGGACATTTCTGAGATGGAAAGACGTTACCAGGGTATCGCTGGGATTCAGCCATGTTCGGAGACTATTGTTGGTTCCTCAAACGGGAGAGTCAATACAAAAAAAAAAAAAAAAAAAAAAAATCAACAGTGAAACACTTCTGAGATAATTCAGGTATTGGATTTCATCATTATCTTGTGTTTATTTATTTTAATAATAATTAATAATAGTTCCCCAGTGTTATATGTAACAAAAACTTCACTTATCTTTTAAGAAATTGATGAAAATTTCAACCACCGTAAAATCATTGATACTAGTAAGTTAAATTTTGCATATTTTTTTATGTAACATAACACAGTTATTAAGATGTATCTAAACTAACATTATAACTAAACGACAGGGAAAATCTAATGTCTAATCTCCCAACTCTTCTTAATCTTTTTCACTGATATGAAGTATAACTAGACTTTTATCTAAACTAAGCTAATGTTGAAGCTAAACAACTGGGAAAATCCCCCGAATATCCTCAATCAGCTTTTGAAATGGATCAGCTTGCACGTTTTTGCAGTCTTGGCACCACTAGTTCTCCACTGAATATACATCCATTTGATTGTTTCGGATATCGCCCCTTGATAAGTGATGCTAGAGAGACTGACAATGCAACTCAGTGTTGTTGGTATGGATAGTTATTATTGGATCCACAAAATACAGGCTGTGATTTACAGTTTGGTGTGCTGCAAAACCCTATTTAAGCTATTGTATCCACTCCAGCAGTTGGTGGGAATTGTGCCGGCAAACTCTGCATGCTTTTCAATTAATGCAAAGCACATTCTCTTCGACTGTTGGGACTTAGTGTTATCCGTACTTCATTACTGACCATATCAATCAGCCCAAGGTTCTTTGATAATGCAGCTGTGATATTGCTTCCTCCTTACAGTTTTGCATTTGTCAATCTGAACAACATGGCTTTTGTCTTTTTTAATAACCCTTGTCTTCTGTCATCTGTCACATTTAACGGACAAAAGGGACCAAACTACATGAAAGGACATGTACTAGAGCACAATGTGGAAAGAACACTTGCCAAGTAGCACATTATACTATGATAGCTTGCATCCATGATAATCTGCAGCCTTTGTAGTACTAGTGGATCAACATATGTTGAAATTAAATGTAAAGGTGAGTCAATTAACATTAAAACCACTTATTTCTGTTACTTACTTTTGTTGTTTAGTGTTATTAGTCAACTCACCTTTAAATTTAATCTATTACAGCAACACTGTTTTTAACACTTCCATTAAAGAAGATAATATGTTGGAATGCCTACAAAAAGGTCTGACAACTCAGAAAAACAGTTTTTTATCTTTGAGTTCTGTTTGAAATTATTTTATTTTACCTAGTGATGCATCTTCAAATGAAAATGTCTTGTTGTTTTTTTTTTTTTATTTATGTTATCTGCATGAACATAATCATATTTAATGAATTATTAATTTTTAGATGAGTCGTATTTATTACACATCTGCTTCACTTTCGTACCTATTTTGAGGACATGTTTTGCAAATCATCGTTTGCATCTACGGCTCTTATGCAAACGATGATTTGCGAAACATGTCCTCAAAATAGGTACGAAAGTGAAGCAGATGTGTAATAAATACGACTCATCTAAAAATTAATAATTTTTTGCTTCACTGTGGTGTTCCAATACAGTTAAATCTCGATATATTTAATGAAATTTAAAAGAAATTAAATGTTTAAAATTATTCAATATCTTCTTTTTTCAGATGTTACTACGACTTGAAGACCTGGCACTGCAGAAGTACACAGAGCTTATAAAGAAGCTTGTTTTTATAAAGGAGCCTGAAATTCGAAGAGAAGCATCAAAGACCACAGTACAGAAGATATGCTGCAATTTTGGTGAAGTGAAAGGATTGGAAGCCGTCATACTCAGTAGTATTTATTCACACAGTAAGAGTGTTTTACACTGGGAAACTATGAAAAACAAATTAGAGAATACTCTCCAGTATTGTGAAGTTGTAAAACAGAAATGTTACTCCTTAGGAAAGGTAAATGCGGAATCTTTGAAAGAAAGTGCTATAATTTCAAAAGAGCAAATCCAGTTGGAAGAGTTCACATTAGAAGTCATAGATACCAGAAGTGAAACAGGTTTGAGTGTTCCTACTCTTGAACATGACCATGTTATCAACCGGTTTATTTCACATATGTTAGCAGGAGAGAATGAAACAGTTACTCCATTTAAGATGACTCTAATGCCCCATTCCAGAAGTATCACAAAGGAGGCTTGTGCATTTGTTGATTCTAATGTTAAGGAGATTCCAAATAACGACAGATATTCAGCAACTCTTTCTGTTAACAATGAAAAGCTAAGAATTATAGAAGAGTTTGAAAGCATAACAAATGTTATCAAATTGATAGAAATAATGCAAATGACAGTTAAGAAATATTTGGACACAGGCCCATACAAAACATGGGAAGAAGTGCATGTTGATTTCCTGCGATATCTTATCCAGCTACCAGGGCTTCATTTTTTTGCAAATGAACTTGCTGAATCTTTGATCTGTTTCTGGTTAGGTGTTAGGCCAATTGGATTCACTACATCACCACATTGGAAGAAAAGGATGATAGAAGCTTGTATACATCCAGCAGTAACTAAACTGAATGCAAACAAAATACCCATAGATATTTTATTAGAGCTACTACCCAAACTCAAAGATTTGAATACATTGAAAGTAAACACAAGAATCACTGGAGACCAGATATATACAAAGGATGCTGAAGTATTTGCTTGCATGTCGAGGTATTGTACTAAGCTAAAATGTTTATGTATAACATTTGATTTATGTACAGAGCTTTCAGCACAACTTATGTTGGATGATGTGATGGCACGTCTTCCTAGCACACTCACTTCAATCAGTTTTTATGACTTTAAACACCTATTTGATGTAAAATTCCTTAACAAAATGGCAACATCAGAAAGTTTCAATGCACTTAACAGACTGACACTGTATAACATAAGTTCCGATTATCCACTGCACCAGGGTTTCAGGAATCTTGTTGCTGTTGCAGTATTCCATACACAGTTTAGAGAAAGTAAACTGTTTAGAAATGTTGGTGGATGGCTCAAAGAATTGAGGCTCTCTTGTGTTTTACATATTCAATTGAGAATCCTGGCAGAGTGCTGTCCTTCTTTGGAGACTCTTTTATTAAAGTACTGCACATTTTCAATGTCACTTCATACAGAACCGGTTCCAACTTTCAGCGCACTAAAAGAAATACATTTTGTAGTACCAAAATTAATTAGCCAAGACTGTGACACCTGTATTTGGTGCATTTTGCAAAACAGTCCTGTAATTGAGAAATTGGTGGTAGTTTTGTCTGAAGTAAAGTTTGAGACTTGTTTCCAGAAATTTATGGAAACCAATGAAATGAGGCATCTTCAAGAATTTCAGCTATATAAATATAATACCTTTAAAGGACTAATCAAACCAGACTTAGCTGTACAGATGATGAACAAGTTTCCCACTCTCAGTATTATTGGTGGTATAGAAGATGCAATAACTCAAAGAAACTTAAGTGAAATGTACCCAAACAAAACATTTGTGTTCAGAAATGAAGAAATATTGGAAATTGATCATGAACTGCAGCATGCTCTAAGAAATCATATACTAGGCACAATGTTCTGTGGTTTTGCATGAATAACACTGAGCCTGAGTTGTTTTTTTATAGTTATGAAGACAATTGCATCATTTAGTTAATAAGTTAATTTTAACTGACTTGTACATCATTTGCACACAAATGTACTTTATGATTAACTGGATCAATAAATTAAAATAAAATAATAAATACAATAAAACAATAAGATTCCACATACTGACTAAATATGTGAATCAACATTTGCAAAACTAGTCTCCTGAGTTCTGTGAAGAATTTACCAATTTTTTTAAAATAAGTGAGGTTGCAACAAATTATATTTTACTGTTAGCTTACCAAGTTCACTAGAGGTATGTCATGTTAAGACAAAGAAGAAAAAAAATTTGGTATTTAGACATAGGAAACTGAAATACAGTTCAACAACCTTCTGGCATTGATGAAGGTCGTGAAGATCCTCCAAAAGCAGTTAGGCAGGAAAACATTGATGCTGTCCAAAAATAGTAATGCAGGATCATCTTGCGGCATATTGTGAGATTGAGGCATTCCTAGGCATTAATTTCACCAGCATATATAAAATATTGCATAATTATTTAGCTATGAAAAAAGGTTTGCTCCCTTTGGATCTCACATAGTTTAATGCAATCTCGAAAAGTTGCTTGTGTTGATTGGTGTAGAAAAATGCTCCAGAAATACAACGGCAGTGCCTCAGAAGATTTATATAAGATTGAAACAGATGATGAATCATGGATCAATGCATATGAGCCAGAATGTAAACAGAGTCGACTGTATAGGTGTGTCAAGATGAAGCAAATCAAATAAAAGTTGTTCGCACTCAAACCATTTCGAAGAAAAGGGTTGCATGCTTTTTCAACAAAACTGGCCATATGGCAACAGTGCCTTTACAGGACCATAAAACAGTAAATGCCGAATGATCCATGGCCATTAGTTTGCTGGAGGTCTTCGGTGAAGTAAGGAACACCAACAAGAACTATAGGACCGTTTTTTATCAAGACAGTGCGAGCACACACATATCTTGTCTAACAACAGAGTATTTGAAGGCTCAAAAAATCGAGTTTGTGGGTCATTCGCCATACAGTCCTGATTTGGCACCCATTGACATTTTGTACCCATACAAATTACATGGACAACAATTTTCATTAGCAGAAGAAACCCGTGATGCCTTCAAGACCAATGTTTTGGGCTAGCCGCAAGAATTCTGGAATAAATGCTTTGATAAATGGTTCAAACAGATGCAAAAGTGTATTGTTCATAAAGGAATATATTTTGAAAGAAAATAAAGCAGTTTTCAATCAGAAATTACTTTGTTTCAGTTATTGGGCTCAAAGTATAATTAGTGCCCCTTGTGTCACACCTTTTAATAAATTTGGATTTGGGTCAAGGTTAAGGTTTTAATTCCAAAATTGAGTTGATACTACTGACTTGTATTCCCGATTCAATTTGATGTTTCTAAATTGTGTTTTGTCTCTGTATTTTAGGTTTCTTTCAGTTTGCCCTATGTAGAACTTTTACACGAAAATACTTTTAGCTTATTTGGGATATTCCAGATCTACTGACTGGTAGGACTTCATCTTTTGTTTTTGAATTTAACAACTTTAATACAACAGATGACAGTAGGGTCTTCAAAGTTGAAAACGGAGGCCACAGCTCCCAAAACTAGAACCTCTCAAAATCAAAATGTAACTGATGTAGTGTAAAAAACCAACAGCAAATAGTTTTACCAATCCTTAGTCATACTTATACTGAACTTTTTGCCATAGTTGTGAGCTTATATTGTGATATTTGTTTATAATGCAAAAAGAAAGTTGTCACTCAGTTTTGACAGCTCCTTATGCTAATTTGTTTGATTACACAGAAACTGGTGTCAAATACTGAGTAGCGTGTAGCTGTAGTACTTTTTTGCAGATTAAAGGGAACAGAACTTAATATGATATAGTTTAAGTTGCTGCAATATACTGTATGTTAAAAGCAAGTACTGATATTCAGCTTGTATGTTTCTTTTTTTTTTTTTTTTTTTTAAAGAAATATGCAACAATATATGTTGGATACTGAGCATTATTGCGCCTTTATTTTCTAAGAATGTTAATTGTTGAAGTTTAAGTTGCTGCAATATATTGTATGTTAAAAGCAAGTATTGATATTCAGCTTGTATGTTTTTTTTTTAAGAAATATGCAACAATATATGTTGGATACTGAGCATTATTGTGCCTTTATTTTCTAAGGATGTTACTTGTTGATAGATAGAGTCAACATGAAAAATTCAATGCCAGGGCTGGGATTTGAACCACTGATCTCCTGGTTTCCATCCAGTCGCTCTGGCCAACGTGCCGTCCTGACATTAAATACTCCATTTTACTCCTATATTTCCCCGATAAACCACTAAGGGCTCTCGCATCCGAGATACACCGTTTGTGGCAACTTACTATCGTCACTACTTGAATCCCAGGTTTCATCAATTAACTCTTATTATTTTTAGTTCATTTCCATCAACTATATCTATCAAAAACCTTAGCCTATATACGGCTAGTGTGAAAAAATGATTAATTTCCATCAGTTAACTAAAAATAATAAGAGTTAAATGATAAAGCCTGGGACTCAAGTACTTATGACAGTAAGTTGCCACAAACGGTGTATCTTGGATGCGAGAGCGCTTAATGGTTTTCCGGGGAAATATATGAGTCAAATGGAGGATTTAATATCAGGATGACACGTTGGCCATGGTAGCTCAATGGTTTAGAGCGACTGCACAGAAACCAGGAGATCCGTGGTTCAAATCCCGGCCATGGTATGTTGACTCTGTCAGAAACCTTAGCCTATATCGGCTAGTGTGAAAAAATGATTAATTTCCATCAATTAACTAAACCTATTAAAAGTTAAATGATGAAGCCTGGGACTCAAGTACTTACGATAATAATCGCCACAAACTGTGTATCTCGGATGCAAGAGCTCTTAATGGTTTGCCGAGGAAATATACGGGTCAAATGGAGGGTTTAATGTCAGGATGCCACATTGGCCATGGTAGCTCAATGGGTTAGAGCGACTGGATGGAAACCAGGAGATTCGTGGTTCAAAGCCCGGCCATGGCATTGAATTTTTCATGTTGACTCTATCAAAAACCCTAACCTATATAGGGCTAGTGTGAAGAAATGATTAATTTCCATCAATTAACTGAAAATATGTTGATTGTTGTTTCTTAAAGGAGCTTGATTCAATCACTTCACATGATGAACTGTATTCCCTAGGTTAGAAATGGTATTTAAATTGTATGCTGAACACAACCTGCAAGTATGTTCTGGCTAACAATACAACATATTTGTATCTCAAATTATCTGGTGGCTTTCAAAGGATCTCCAAAGATGCTTTGGACAGAAAAAAATTAATGCTGTTGTTGTTGAGAAGGGTACATCATCTGATATGCCTTATAATTAAGTGAAACTTGATTTGCAATGAATATACCGTTTGTAAAAGAATGACAACATAACAAAGAAATTTATTTCCTATCAGTGAAACATACGGCTGTTGATATTAGAGGAACAGGCAAGTTGAAAAGGAATGGTCAGACACCCAGATAGGAGGTAGAGGAACCAAATTGTGTCATGTAGCACAGAAGCAAAAGGGGTTATCAATTTGTAAGATCGGATGTGCTTGCTATAATAAAATGCATAGCTAAAAATTATGGGAAAATATTTTTCTGCTTGCTAGATATATGCATACTCAATAATATTGTTTCATTCTGTTTTTCAAGATGACTACATAGTATTTAGAACCAATTTTACTCACACATTGTTTGAAATTGTTACAGAGTCAGATTGAATGTCAACCCATTGATATTTCAAGCTGAAAAATATGCTTCTTTTCCAATTTATATTCCATCTACAGACAGGAAAGGAAGAAAGATAAACTAATATGTGTTGTATTCTATAATAATGATTAAACTATTGAATGTTCTTGGCAACGGAAAAGAGTCTCATTTGGACAATTTAAAAAAAAAAAAATTTACGTCCTCCAATGCTAAGTCATATCGGACAAATGAAATGGGTGAAATGATGCTCAAATGAGCCCGGTGTCCAGAGTGCTTAGAATTACCCAACATTCATCTTTCAGGATAAGGGAAAACCCCGAAAAAAACTTATCCAGGTAACTCACCCTGACTGAGATTTGAACTCGGGACCTCTTGAACGCGAGGCAGACATGCTACCATCTATGCTACCAGGACAGGCTCATTTGGAAAATAATATCGAGATCTACCATTCCAATAACTTTCTTGCTTACAGCATCATGCATGTGCAATTTCAAGAGACAAATAATATTGGTTGATTTCATGTGACTTTTTAAACGTTAAAACTCATCCATGCAGCTGTACTGGGATTTAAATCAGACTTCTGAGGTAGCTTTGAAGGCATTTAAATCAGAAACCTTACCTATAGATAAGTGGGTGAGATATAGTTATGAAATATTTAATTGTGATGTTTTTGTGAAGCAGAATACGTTAACTCTGCCCATTTGATTTGTCAAAAGCAGCAATAAATGTTAATATTGTGACTTTGTGGGTTCGTGAAATTAAAAAGTTCAATTACACCATTCAAAATGTTCTTTATTTCCAACTTATTCTAATGTCACGATTACAATTTCGTAATGTACACAATTACATTTTTGCCAGTTCGTCTTTCCACGTACACTGGGCACCCTTACGCACCGCACGCCACGACTTACTGAACTCGACTGACTGTCGCCTCCGGTATTGATCGCGGCCCGAAGTTTCCCGAGACTCCTTCTATGGAGGGGGAAAACATTCTCGAAGCTTCGCGGTCCTTCGAGCGGTAGGAGGAGGGGCCACACTTGCGTCTCCCCTCCCTCCGCCAGTCCGCATTATTGATCGGCATCGCGAGTTCGTCGTTTGCGTAACACTGCTCCCTCCTCAAGGCTGGTCGTCCCTAACAGCGCCATCGTAGCTGGCCAGGCGGTCCAGGTGTACCACCAACATCTTTCCTCGGGGCTCCTTCTGGATGCGGTGGACCACGTCGCTAATCCTCTTCACCACACGGTACGGTCCTTGCCATGGCTGCTGAAGCTTCGGGCAGCGTCCCTTGGTCCGGGTCGGGCGGTACAACCAGACCAGGTCACCTTGCTGGAACCCTTGGCTGTTGGCTTGCCTGTCGTATCGGGTTTTCGTGCGGTCGCTCGCCTTCTGGATGTTCTGGCGAGCCATCTCGTGCATGTCGTGGAGGTGGTCCACCAGGTTCTCCACATACTCGGTCGCTGGCTGTTTTACTCCCGGAGGGCTACCAAAAGCCAGGTCACAGGGGAGGCGTAACTCTCGGCCGAACATTAAGCTGGCTGGCGTGATCCACGTGGTTACGTGTGTTGATGAGGGGTAGGCCAGCAAGAACAGTGGCACCTTGACGTCCCAGTCTCGCTGATGACTGGCCACGACCTTCCTCAAGTGTTCCTCTAAGGTCTTGATGTACCTCTCGACCATGCCATCCGACTGGGGATGTAGAGGTGTTGTGCGGGTCTTGTTAACCCCAAGTCTCTCTAGTGCCTCCTTCATCAGGTTGGACTCAAAATTGGTGCCCTGATCACTGTGCAGCTCTAATGGTGCCCAAGATCGGCAAAACTTGCTCCACGAGGCAGTTTGTGATTGTCCTTGCCTCTTGGTTCGGGATGGCATACACCTCCGGCCACTTAGTGAAGTAATCCACGACCACCATCAGGTACTTGTTGCCTCGGTTGGATATTGGGAACGATCCAGCAATGTCAACGGCGATCCGTTCGAATGGCACTCCGACGTTGTACTGTTGCATGCGACCCCGGCTCCTAGTCTGGGGGCCGCGCACACTTGACACTGACGGCACCATCTCTCAGCGTCTGCTCGGAGCCTCAGCCAGTAGTAGCGCTGCCGTAGTTTGTCAATCGTCCGGTTCGCTCCCAGGTGTCCTGAAGTACGGGCGTGCACTTCTTCCAAGACTTCCGGGACCGTACTCCGGGGAAGTACCAACTGTTCTCTCTGCGTCTTCCCATCGGGTGATTCCCATACCTGGAACAGCACGCCCTCTCTGGTCTTCAACGAGTCCCATTGGGCCCAGTAAGAGTTGTAGGTGGCGCCCCTCGGTGCGATGTCCGCCCAGGTTGGTCTCGTCCCTGCCTCCACTTCCCTCAAGAGAGGCCCCAAATCTGCGTCCGCCAGCTGCTCCCTCCTCAGGCCTGCGCTATACCAGCCATCCGCAGGCACTTCCGTGACTACTCGAACTGCTGCGGCACGCTCCTTCTCCACTCTTGTGCATTAGCTTGACTCTTCTGGACAGGGTCTTCGGGACATAGCGTCCACGTTACCGTGGCTCTTCCCTCTGCGATGTTCCGAGGTGAAGTCGTACTCCTGCTGCCTCTGAACCCAACGTGCTGTCTGGCCTTCCAGGTTCTTAAAGCTCAATAGCCAGGTTAGGGCGGAATGGTCAGTCCTCAGGTGGAATGGCTGACCGTACAGGTACTTGTAGAAGTGCTCCAAGGTCTTTACTACCGCCAATAATTTTCGTCGGGTGACGCAGTAGTTCTTCTCTGCCTTCGATAGCGTCTTGCTGTAGTAGGCTATCACCCGCTCATGGCCGTCCTGGATCTGCGATAGGACACCTCCAATGCAATGGTCGTTGGCGTCGGTGTCCACAATGAAGGCGCCACCCGGTTGTGGGAAACCCCATATTGGAGCAATGCACAGGGTTTCCTTTAGGCGCTGGAAAGCGTTTTCGGCATCCTCCGTCCACACATAAGGCCGGTGTTCCTCTGTCAGGCGGGTGAGGGGTTTTGCGATGTAGGAGAACCCCTTTATGAAGCGGCGGTAATAACTGCACAGCCCCAGGAAGCTGCGCAACTCTTTCTTATCCTTTGGGCGAGGCCAATCTCTCACAGCCTGTGTCTTCTCCGGGTCTGTGGCCACTCCGGTTGCTGAGACTATGTGGCCTAAGTAGTTCACTTCCTTGCGGAAGAGCTGGCACTTCGCGTTCAGCTTTAAGTTGGTCGCCTGCAATCTCTGTAGCACCTTACTCAATTTCTCGAGATGGGTTTCAAAGGTTTTACCGACGATGATGATGTCCAGTATAGCAGGCAGGCGTCGTAAGTCAGCCCTTTCATCACTGACTCCATGAGGCGTTGGAAGGTAGCTGGTGCGTTGCAGAGCCCTTGGCCTGTCGAGAATGCGGTCTTCTCTTTGTCTCTCGGATCTAGAGCTACCTGCCAGTAGCCCGACTTCAGGTCCAGGGTCGAGCACCACTGCGCACCAGCTAGCGTGTCCAGGGTTGTGTCAATCCGGGGTAAGGGGAAACAGTCCTTCAGGGTGACAGCGTTCAACTTTCTGTAGTCTACGCAGAAGCGCAGCTCGCCGTTCTTTGTCACCAGGACCACAGGAGAACACCAAGGGCTGCCAGACTCTTCAATCCCTCCCCTGGATCTCATGTCCTCCAGCATGTCTCGTACCGCCCTTTGCTTCGCCAGCGGAACGCGTCTATGTGGTTGCCGAATAGGCTGGGCATCCCCGGTGTCGATGCGATGAAGCACTTTGTCCGTGCTGCCGTAGTTACTCTCGCCTTGGCTGAAGACGCGCTGGTATCGGCTCAGCAGTTGTCGAACTTTCTCCAGTTGTTCTGCGGTCAGGTGGTCGGCCGCCCTCTCCAGTAAGCCTTCTAGCCGGGGCCCCAGGTGTTGCGTCG
The DNA here is from genome assembly GCA_030765055.1 of Mantis religiosa. Lineage (NCBI taxonomy): Eukaryota > Metazoa > Arthropoda > Insecta > Mantodea > Mantidae > Mantis > Mantis religiosa. Next base: position 66,349,528 of record CM060958.1, read on the forward strand.
GCACCGGCTCCTATGCCTTGTCGATTGCTGTTACGCTCACCACGGACTCGCACGTTCCCAACTCCGTCCCGGCCTGGACGTCGTGATCGGTGTCCGTTGGATTTAGCAGTCTCACTGGCACCTCCTCTCGGCACGGCAGCAATGCCCTGGCTACACACAGTCCGTGTACCGGCGTCTTCCGGTCCAGCATCATGTTGCTGGTTCTCTGGCCTTCCAGTCGCGCCGTCACCACCACGCTCCTTGCGGGTACAACCACGTCTTCGTTCAAGACGACCCTGCAGATTCCAAGGCACTCTTCGGGTTGACGGAGTATAACCTCTTCTCCGTTAAGCCACAGGACCTTCCTGCCGACGTCGACCGTCGCCTCGTAGCTCCAGGGGGCATCCAGTCCCAGAATCACCTCCTCAGCCACCTTCGCGACGAACACCCGCAGACGCACGGCACTCCGTCCCAAGGTCAACTCCAGCAGGGCCTCCTCCACAGGCATGGTGTATCGCCCGATGCCGTCACAAGCTGGTATGGTTGGCTCGGCTTCCTCGTCGGCAAACCCTTCGCCACGTCAGGTCTGATGATGGTCACGGCTGCTCCGGTGTCCACCAGCACGCTGCACGGCTTTCCTCTTACCCAGCCGTCCGCGATGAGGCTGTCATCCATCCGCCGGCTGATGGCGCGCAGTGTCACTCGAGGGGATGGTGGTGAAGGCGCCGACGTGCCCCTCTCCACGACGGCCCTTTCTCGTTTTCCGGCTGCTCTTCCTGGTGTGGACAGTCTCTCTGCAGGTGCCCGGGTTGTCCAAACCACCAACACAGGCCACTAGGTGTTCGCCGGCGTCCCTCGGCTGGTCTTCTGTCGCCGGTGTAGCGGACACTCCTCGTTCTCGACGGCGGGATAGCTGTTACCTTGGCCGCCTCCATTCTTAATGCTGCCGTTAGCGTCTCGTGGATTGTTTTATAATCGCCGAGCATTAGGCGCTGACGAATCTCCGTGTCCCGTACCCCGTCAACGAATGCGTTGGCAGCTTTCCGGGATACGAACTCTGGTGGGAGGTCGACTAGGGACTTGCTATCCAGTTGTTCAACTGCCAGGGCGAACTCCTGCAGCGTCTCCCGTGGCTGCTGTGACCTTGCCTTTAGCTGGCTGCGGTACGCTGCGGCTAAGCGGTGGTTTCCAAAACGATTCTCCAGAGCCTCCCAGATGTCCTTGGGCGCCACCGTTGTCTGTACCGCGTTTAGGACTTCCGCGGCCCGTCCCTGGAGGCTGGCTATTAACTGTGTGGCCTCCTCCTCTGGTGACAATTTGTTGTGCTTGGCCACTGCGTCGAATTGGCGGCGGAAGACCTCAAACGTTGACGCGCCGTTATATTTCGGAGGTTTTACGCGCGCCGATGTTGTGTCGCGTCCCGGTGCGTCGGCCTTCAAATCCTTCAACCTCCTGCGGACGACGTCCTCCACCATGGCGTTCAGGGACTTGACGCTGTTGTCGGCCTTTCCTTCCAGCTCATTAACGCGGCTTGCCAGGTCTCCGACGCGTTCGTCCACTTGGCCGATCCGCTTGCCAAGCACCATGACGTCTTCCCTCACGCCGGCGAACTGTTCCTCAAATTTTGCGGCGAGGGCCTCGTTCGCAACCTTCATTTCTTTTATCTTCTCCGTGAGGTTATCGTTAGCCGTCTTCATTTCTTCCAGCTTTGCGGCCAGGTTATTTGCCGCTTCTGTTTTTGTTGTTAACTCGTTCATCTTCGCGTCCATTTTCTCGGCGATGTCATTCGCCGTCTTCATTTCCGAGATCAGTATTCTAATGTCACAATTACAATTGCGTAATGTATACAATTACATTTTTGCCAGTTCGTCTTTCCACGTACACTGGGCGCCCTTAGGCACCGCACGCCACAACTTACTCAACTCGACTGACTGTCGCTTCCGGTATTGATCGCGGCCCGAAGTTTCCCGAGGCTCCTTTTATGGAGGGGGAAAACATTCTCGAAGCTTCCCGGTTCTTCGAGCGCTAGGAGGAGGGGCCACCCCTGCGTCTCCCCTCCCTCTGCCAGTCCGCATTATTGATTGGCATCGCGAGTTCGCCGTTTCCGTAACAATATGTTTGTGTAACAGAATAGAGAAGATAGAAGAAATGTCTAGTCTGTAGGATGTAGTTTTAAGTAAACAGTGGTTTACTTTTACTAAGTGAAACTTACTACTTTAGTTTCTTGCCACTGAAGCAAAGCTTGAGCTAATCAACAAGATATTTATATGTACTTAAATTAAACATAGTATATTTTAAATATGTCAGTAAGTTGCTTTATGCAATGAAGTTTTAGGGACTGGCTACTTTCCTTTACAGCCCTTTTAACATATTTATCTAAATAAATAGGTTTGGAAAGCTTTAATTTCACGTTTAACTATAAAAGAGAGACACAGTTGTGTTAGGTCAACAAGAACCTCATTAATCTAGATTTCCTGTATATCCGCATTGATTTTTGGTTAGTTTTTACCACAAAAGTATGTATGTCTTTGATAAATCCATATGATTATAGGCATTTGTAATGTTGACACTGCAGATAGTGTAGAGATTACCTTAGTCACACAGTTCAAGTTGTTAGTGTTGCGGAACAAAATTCAAGTTTGTGGGAATTATGTTTCTCTCACAAATCAAACTATAGGTTGCAGGGATTAAGTAAAATTCTTGATAGCACTGTTAATCTTAGATGTCTCATCTGAGTATCATATTCTGCTTTTATAGTGACCTAAGTTCTACTACTGTACCCAAAGTTTGCGACTTTTCATGGATTATCTGGAATTTGGTAATGTAGATCACTCCCAGTTCAACTTAGTCCTGATAAATGAGGTTCTTGATTACCAGGTTTTACAAAATCCATGTAGAAGTTCCAGACAAATGGCAGGATATGATTTCTACTAAGAATACTTCTTTGGAAATTAATTTAATTTAACCTGTTTATTGCGTTATGTAATAACTACCAAATGTAGGCCTTTTGTTTTTGTTTTCTCTAATAAATAGTACATGGCAAATTTTTAATGTAACAGGTCTTTAAAACAAAGGAGGTTATATTGTACTCACTTGTAACTGTAATCACATGTAAAATTGCATTGTTTCTTTTGGATATGAATAAGGTATTCTGGTTTATATATGAATTTTCATAAATCTTCTCTGACTCACCTCCAAAATACCATTAGTTACAATTTAAAATTGTTAATTAAGTTGTTGATCACACTTTAAAGTCAAACTTCATATCTTCGACTCCAGATTGCCTTGAAACCGTTGCTAAGACAAATAATTATAATTGAACCACCACTTCATTCATATGATCATTCAGTACCTTGGGGAATAAGGCTTTCACTTTCTCTCTCACTTATAAGAGGAAATACTGTACTCCATCGAAAAATTTGGTGACAATATTTTACAAGAAATACATATTTTGAGACCTTCTGAATGTAGAACAAGTATTTTTAGAAAAAAATGTATGTCACTAACTACAAGTATTGAAGGTTTTATAACAATGGGGTTAATCACATTAATTGATCATCTTTTACGTTAACATTATCTCAGTTTTCTAACATCAGAATATATACTATAGCAGCACACTTATGGAATGACCAGCATGATATTATCTTGGAAATCAATCTCCTTAGGATTGCAAAATACCCAGCTGAACCCTCAATAAGGGAAAACATTCACATTGTAAAAATCAAAGATGAATAATGATCTCCCACCATTGAACCAGTTCAGCAAGTTCATATCACTACAACCATTTTTCTCCATTAATACAACTATATTGTTGTCAGTCACAGTGTGGGAGTGGACATTTCCAAAACCAGATCTGATTTCAGAAAAGTAGGTGAGGTAGTGTAACCATAACCACTGACCAATTGAAGGTTCATGTTAAGAGTGACCAATACAATGCTTCAACCAATTCACAATGTTTATGTCAAAAAACTGAAGCTGCTGACAGTGAAGTAAACTAGGTTATTAATAATAACTAAACACTAGTAACACAACTTCACTTATCTTATTTAAATCCGGGACCGGTTTCAAAGCAAACATCTGTCTTATCCTCAGCCACTCAGCTTGACACTCACCTAGTTTACTTCACTGTCAGCAGCTTCAGTTTTTTGTCATGTTAAGAGACTTACAGAGTCATACTTTATCAAAACTTAAAACTTGACTCACTGTTCCAGTCTCAAAAATGTTCCAGTTTTTAATAGTGACATAAGTGATGTTTTAAGTTTACTAAAGTTTGATCAAAATATCGTATATTATAAAGTTCCATGACAAAATGTATATATATTTTTGTTTAAGAAGACTCGTAAGTTGAAAAAATAGGTATCTTCAAATGTAGACACATTTTACTATAAAACTACAGCACTCTATTGTCTGAAATAGTTAAGGAAATGCAAAATATATCTGCCAATATATCTATTTCCCTGAATATTTGGAGATTTTTCAACTTTGTTTTTACTTATGTGTGATTCCCACTTCCTCTTATTCTCTTTATGTTACCTTTCCCGCTTGTTTTTTCTTGCAGGAAAACCGGCCCCTCCCTTTTATATTCCTTAGCTACTTTTCATTTACTTTCCTTGAAAACTCACTCATAGCTTTGTTTCATTTTTCTTCCTTATCTGTTAATAGATATTTTTATGGCAACCATTTCCTTGCTCATTTTGTCCCTCTGAAATCCCATACCTCCTTTTTTCAGCTGTTTACATCCTTACAAGTAATATTGTCACACCCCAGGGGTAGGGTGACGACTGGGGGTGCATAGCTGGGGATCAGATAGTAGGGCAAGGATGGGGCAGTTGAGAGGAGAGTAGAAGAGATAACACTTAGTTTCCTCACATGATAAGAGACTGGGTTTTAATTATAAATGTTAAAGTACAGAATCCACCAAAGCCTTGAAGAGGCGTTGGGGTGAGATATTATACCTATTACATAATTATTTGGTGAAGCTACCTACGGGGATGTGTCCTGTAATGGTGAATGAGTCCTCAACTGACGGGTGGTGTGATGACGGAGATTAGGCCTGACCCCTACAGAAGAATTCAATTTGGACTACCCACCTGCAGCAAAGATCCACCTTAGACTACCCACACGCCCGCTGAAACCCATGGCTATAAGTATAAATAAATAACCTCGAAGTTGGGAACCTTCCACATTAGATCAGCAGAAATCCTTCTAAAGCTTCTAGAACAATCCACCCGCCATATTGGTTTAAAGTCTCAAGACCCGCTGATTGTTAATCCTTTGTTGCTAGTTTCAATGCCCAGAACTGCTGAGTTCCACATACAAGCGCGGCTATTGCTCCACAAATTGACAAGCTAAGGATTACCCGTCTTTTGTCCTGCTATGAGGTTCAACATCTTTAAACCCACAAATGATAATTAAGTTTTATAAAAAAACTTTATGCTGTTAAAATTCCAAATAAAACCTTAGAATAAATAAAGTTGCTTTATCTCAGCAAAGCGCACACCACAACATATTTTACTCTCCATTTCTCCATATATGACATATATTTGTGATTGAGTCCCTCTTGGCCCTTCTAGGAACATAGCCTATTCTTACCATGGTAAACCTTCCCCTTTGTTTCCGCTACCAGCAGCTGAACATGCCAATGATTGCTATTACTACATCTAACTTTTGATTATAATATGATTCTCTATGTGAAAATGGAGGTGTCAATGATGCACTAGCCCTTGCTGAAAGAGCATTTTTTTTTCCATGAAAAGCAAAGTTCATGACTTCAAATTACCATAATGATGGCTATAATCATGCTTATGGAAGAGAAATTCATCATTTCATAATGATAGCTATTTTCATGCTTATCACTTTTGAGTAGAAATCTGATTCACATTTGTTTATATTTGCATTTATTAGACAATTTATGAGCACAATAGGGTGAATATGTGAGAATATTGCTTGTCACTGAAATTTTGTCATATATGAGTAATTATGTGTATTTATTTTTGCAAATGATTATAATTACATGGCTAACAGTGACCCTCGGTTTAAGGTCTGTTGCGTCTAGTAAAAATCTCAATGGATAGCATTTATTGATATCAAAATGTGTTCTCTATTATTTTATTATACCTTATAAAATATAAAGTACAATTATTGTAGACAGATGTACCTTCTATAATCCTTGACTTATATGGGACAATATGTACAGGATGTGTCAGCTAAAACTACCAACGGAGAGTGTGTGGGGTGAGTGTGTGGTGTTATAGTGCCCGTCAACAACGGGCAACAAACGGATATACCTCTAAAACAAAAATAGGATTTACTCTCCCAGGTTTATTGTTAATGTACTAACACACAATTATATTGTCAAATTAAACAAATTACTATATTTCAAATAAAAGCTATTTTTGTCCAATGTTGGAACACAATATATATGTACAGAGGCCGACAGTAGTATTCGAATAATATAACATGTAACATTGCACGTACTATAAATACTGTAATATTTATTTTGCAGCGTTGCAGCATTGAATTGTTAAACATGTAAACATTAACCTTTTGTGTCTCGGAAACAATATTTAAAATATTACTTTGCATATAGTTATTACACAAACTGTACTGTATTTATTCTATTGTCCCTTTTATTGGAGGACATAAGTATTCAAACGTACCCAATCGAACAGAGAGAAAGATGGTTGGACGTACCCTACATGCCCCTACCACATAACAGTTGTGTTTATGCTATGCCTTGAAACAATGTGCTCAAGTCGATTATGAACTTACAGGTAATATGGGATATAAAGGAAAGGAGACAACAGTGGCAGAGAGGAATATTGTGATAAAGATGAACAAACAAAACAAATCTCTATCAGAAATTGTCAAAACCATTAACAAAAGCAAAACTACAGTGTTCTGCATAATTCAACGCTTCAAACAGAGAAATACTGTTGTAAATGCAGCTAGAAATGGCGCTCGTTCTAAACTCACCACCAGAGACAGGAGGCAAATAATGAAGATGGTGAAGCAGAATCCGAGTGTCACTGCATCTGAGATTAGAGGATGCCTTGACCAATATTCTGGCACTGCGGTTCACACCAGAACAGTTGAATGGGTTTTAAATAGTACTGGGTGCAATGCTTGCAATCCTGGGAAGAAACCATATATTAATAAGGTGAATAAGAAAAAGCATATAGAATTTGCTAAAGAGTATCTGGTGAAACCAACAGAATTCTGGGACAAGGTTCTCTGGTCGGACGAGAGCAAATTCTCCTTACAAAAGAGTGATGGACATCTTAAAGTGTGGAGACTGCCAAATACAGAATGGGAATCTAAGAACATGGTAGCTACTGTGAAACATGGTGGCAGAAGTGTGATGGTATGGGGCTGTATAGCTTCATCTGACTTTTGGAAACTGGTGTTCATAGATGGGATCATGGACAAATTTGAATATAAGAGGATTTTGAAAACAATCTAATTTATTTATTTATTTAGCATTTAATTCCTGTACAGAAATATTTGCTTTTTCAAGATACAGTACAAACAATACAAACTAGAAATTCAAAAAATACAGAATTAATTCTGCATGCAATAATCAGATTAAATTGTATCAATGTCAACAAATACAGAAAACTTACATGAATTGTCAACCATTAGTATCATAAAATTATTCTCATGTAATCATTTACTCTACTTAATCTGGTGTCTAAAATATTCAAAGAACTCTTGAGTACTATAGAAGCACTGATTTATTAAAAATGATTTCACATCTCTTCTGAATCTTTTCTTATCATTGTTTTTGATTTTCTTTAAGATTAAGTTGTACATGTGAACCCCTTCATGAAGTACTGAGTTAAGTTTTTTGTTTGATCTGTATCCGATTATATGTAATTTAGTATTATTCCTAGTATAATGTTCATGAATAGTGTTATTTGTTTGAAAATATTGTATGTTGTTTATAAAGCATACGGTTTCTAAGATATACAGACATGGCAAAGTTAGTATATTATTTTCCTTAAAATATTTCATACAGTGAGTCCCTTTACTTAGATTAAACATTCTTCTTATTATTTTCTTTTGTGTTACAAATAAATTTTTTATTTCGGTAGCTGATCCCCAGATAAAGATACCATATGCAAGATAAGACTGCACATATGAATAGTAAATCAGCTTTAATGTTTGTGTGTTACAAATTTTCCTTAGCACTGATATTATGTAGTGGGCTTTATTAATTTTTGCAGTAATATACTGAATATGCGGCTTCCAGCTTAAAAATTTGTCAATAATTACCCCCAAAAATTTTGTTTCATTGGTATATTGTATTACCTCATAAAAAGGGTGCAGAGATGCTGGGATTAGGGCATGATTGTTACTTCCAACAGGACAATGATCCGAGCATATTGCTGAAATTGTAAGGCTTTGGATCATGTACAACACTCCTCACACTTTGAAGACACCTCCCCAATCTCCAGAATTAAATCCTATAGAGAAGATCTGGAAGGAACTCGAGGAGCGTGTGAAGAAGCATCACATCAGAAGCAAGGACCATCTGAAAGAACTTCTTCAAACAGAGTGGAGAAATATGTACTCTGCAGTCACTAAACAACACATACACACAATGTCTAAACGATTATCAGCAGTAATTCAAAGGAAGGGGTTGATAACTAAATACTAGCTGTTCTCTGTTCGAATACTTATGTCCAGATGTAATGTCCATTTTATTTCTCCTTGTAGTGCAATTTAGTTTCAGTTGCTATTTATGAGTTTATATGTTTAATGGAAGACTCAAGTTTATTTTGTACCAGTTGTATTGACGTATGCTTACTCTGTGTAGCTTTAAAATAATATAAGTAATAAATATGTTTACATTCGAATACTTATGTTGGCCTCTGTAGATATATTCATTATGTGGTTTAATTGATGCTCTTCTAAACTATAAAAAGTATTTTCTAGTATATACTTTACAAATTTTAATGCGCACTTAGTTTTATTCTTTTTGATAAATTTCTGAATCAGTGTTTCGCATTATTTCTTACACATTGGTTCTTTATTGTACCCCTAAGGATTAATCTTATAATACTCATAAAGATTTATGAAAATCTTCTCTTTTTGCTCCTCTCTATCCAATATATTATTAACATCATATACCTTTGAAAATTAACCTACATGAATGCTGTTTGTGTCTTTTTCTAAAATTCTACCTTTTTGGGGTGTGTGTGTGTTTGTGTAGCATAAATATCCTTTTCTAGTTTATTTCTTAATATTTTCCATAGAGTAACTGTATACTTCATGAGTGAATAAATGGAAGTGTAGTAGATGTACAAGGGTTCCTTTATCCACAATATTTCCTGTCTGTTTCCTTATATAGATACTGTCGCGAACCCGTATCTACGATCGCGCTGCTTGTTTACACAAAAGGAACTGATAGGCGAGCGGTGCGAAAGCCAAGAGCCGGCAGACAAAGATAATGTGCAGATAAAGGTCTGCCGAAACAAACAATCTGAAATAAATGGAAATTTCTAGTTACTTCTTGACTGATAAGTGACTGTTCGGATTCTGGTTTATTTTCGAATAATCTAGAAATTATCAATGAGGTAGTTAAAGAGGCGACGACTGGCCAAGAGTCGATTTGCAAGTTGTAAAACGAGGGTTGTTGTTGTTGTAAAGTTGTGAAACAGGAGTGAGTGAGTCGCGAGAGGTAAGCAGAGAACAGCTGAGAGTGTTGTAAACTGAATGCTGTTGTCATCGACCTTGGAAGATTGTGTTATGATATGTGATGTAATTTTGCTGCTATGGAGTGTATTTCTATGCAAATAAAAAACATTTAGAATTTCGGCAAATTGGACTTTTAATTCTACGAACCCACAAAGACACAATACCTTTAATTTTCTTATTGATCAGCCTGTATGGTTCCCAATTCAGTTGTTTGTCAATGGCCAGCCGTAGAAAGTTTCTGTGAGTTATTTCTAGGATAATTTCTCCATTTTTTCTTTTCCTCCTGTTTGTGCAGCTCTTTTGTAATTAAAAAGTTGTATAGGCTATCTCTTTAAGATTTAATACTATATCCAAACCTGCATAATACTGGTGCACTATTTTTACTCATAGTTTAGAATCTGCTTTTGCCTTAACTCAGTTATTGGTTTGGCTTTTATTATTAGTGTTGAATGTCATGTGCATATCCCAAGTCTAAACCAACACTTTTTGAAATTAATTCAAGTGTGTCTTTACACATACCAAAAATAAGAATGCAGAACCTGTTGTTTAATAGTTTGATAGCATGATTTTATTTTTCTATAGTTTTGTCTTCATTTCTGTAATTTAGATAAGAACTTATCCAATCCTTTGCTAATTCCTGAACTCCATAATTTTCTAGTTTATTTGCTAATAAATCTATATGCAATCAGAAGCTTTCAACAAATTTAGGATGATGTCAGTTACATTTTCTTAATCATTTAAAGTTGTTATTGTAATAATATTTCCTTTATTTATTGCTTATATAGTTGTTTTTGTTCCTGAAAACCAAATTAGTATTCTGATATTGCACTATATTTTTAAAATATGTTATTGCTTAGACGTACACTGGAGTTACTGAGAAAAATGCAATAAGCTCACTCTTTAAAGAATATGTCTATCGCAATTATCCTCCTTCCATATGGCATGAGATATTTGAAATTCTGTTTCAGTTAAAAACGTGTTATTTTAAAATGGGTACAAAGATTAAATTGGGGTTAATAATTTTGCAAAATGAGAAGAAACATTGCTGCATCAAAACTAACATATCAAGCATGAACTACGATGGGTTGAAAGGAGTGGTGTAGCGTTAATGTTGTCTCTGTTGCCACCTGCAACAACTAGTAGATTGAAGAAAGTATATCCAAATTGATAGATCATGCTCAGACATGAACCAATGATTAAAAGTTTAACCATGAATGCTGACAGTGATTTGCAGTCATTTAACAGATGAAATGCTAATTCATCTGCTTTGTGTCATTTCTACAGCTTGGATCAATTAGTTGACCAGTCTTACAGAGATGTCCTTACAACTACCAGTGTCAAGTTGTAACCCACTATCCAGCTGAGTATGGTTCTGTCCATTTTGAGTAGTTCTGTGGTCCCGCTTTTGATGACATTCTTCATAATAATATTGATTGTGTTTCCTGGCAGTCCATTGCTGGATTGCCCCTCTGACATAGCTATAGGACAAACCCCAGGCAGTGCACAGGACTCACAAGCCTGATAGATCCCTATATGGCCAAGTCTTCTGCCTTCTCATTGCCATGTATTCTGCTATATCCCGGCACCCACATCAGTTTGAATTTGTTTAGTCAGTTTCGTTTGCTCTTCCTGAGATTTGAGTACCAGTTAAGATTTGGCCTCCCTAGGTTCAATGGCCTTCATGGCATCTTGATTACCTGAAAGTATAGTAATGTATCTGTTCCGATATCCTTTAATAATACTGTCCCATACACTTGCCAGTATGACATATACTTCAGCTTGGAAAAAAATTGCACGCAGTCCAAGGCTATAAGATAGCCTTCTACCAGACCCCAACAGTCCTGTTCAATCCCTTGATTGGTTTTGAATCCATCTGTAAACCATATGTTTCCACCACAAATCTTGAGACTTATTCCATTAATTCATTCATCCACACATTCTGGAAAGGATACAGTGAACTTTTTTTCTTGTAATCTACAAGGTATAAATTTATCCATCCTCATGAACATAAAAGAGTCCAGATGCTTGTACCTAGGTAGATTTAATCCTCTTGCTGCCACACTGCTTAAGTTTCTGCCCCAAAAATTGTTACTGTCGATATAATTGACTATGATAAACTGCCGGAGTCTGTCTAATTGATGCAATGTTTCTGATGCTGTAGATCTATTTCTGAAACTTCCTATGTGGTTACTACACAAATGATTTGTAACACAAACTTCACTTATCTTTAAAAAAATTGATGAAAATTTCTTTAAAGATAAGTGAAATTCACGTTACAAATAATTATATTTGAGTAGTATTTGTTGTTTAATTTTGCAAACTTTATTTTTTATGTACCCTATGGGGATGCCTTTTATGACAATGGAAAGGGCAAATCTTCTTTCTAATGGTGTGTTTCTTGATCATTAAGAGGGCTCTTTTGTTATTTGAAGGACCAACCTTCCAACCCTCACCATTATAGTTTGACCATACATAGACATGAGGGCGGTTCAATAAACAATGATCACAATTTGTTTTTGACAACGTACCTTTACTCATCCTCATAATTTTGATGGTGCTTCTCAAAATAGTCTCCCCTGAATGTGATGCACTTGTCCCAGCATTTCTGCCAGTCTTCAAAAACATGCTGGAAACCATTTTTTGAGAGATCCTTCAAAATCGCCTCCGCAACTTTCTCTACTGCTTCTGATGATGGGTAATGCCTCCCACAAAGACATTTCTTCAAGTTAGGGAATAGAAAAAAGTCACATGGGGCTAAATCCGGACTATAGGGAGGGTGAGGGATACACTTCACATTGATTTTTGCAAGATATTCAGCAACACCATTGGCAATATGTGGCCACGCATTATTGTGTTGCAGCATCCAGCCTGCTTCATGGAAATGTGGTCTTGCACCTGATATGGACTGCAATGTTTTCAGGACGTCCCTGTAGTATTGTCCAGTTACTGATGTGTGCATGTACAACATGCTGATAAACCATTCCATGAATATCAAAGAATGAGATAACCATAGCTTTCCCAGCAGAAGCAATCACTTTTGCTTTTTTGGGGGTTGGTGATGAAGGAGATTTCCACACTGAGCTTTGCTGTTTGCTTTTAGTATCAAAATGATGTAGCCAGGTTTCATCAGCAGTGATTATGTTTGAAAGAAACTCTGAATCTTCCTCTAACATCAACTTTAACTACATGTTACCTCCACTGTAGTGGTAGGCGATACTGAACATGTCTGGACTTACCTGGTTCTCACAGGCGGCAACCAGGAGTACCAACAGTGAAACTACTATGGCGTGTTTGTTTCACATTAAGCTAATATATTAAGATTGAATTTTAGTGCAAAAAATTATGGCCGTAAAAAGTTATGATCATTTTTTATTGAACAGCCCTCGTAGATAGATAATTTATTCATCTTGTAAATCATACATTGTCCATGAGTACTATGATATAAGATACGCCAAATTGTGAATTTACAGTGCAATTAACCATACTTGTAAAATAACAAGTCACAACCACAAAGGATAAGTCACTGTTTGTACAAAATAATGAATTATAAAGATATCTCAAGAATTTTATAAGATACATAATTAATTGAGAAATGTAACACTATCCTGCTCTGTTTGTAAAAATGAACATGCTAAGTATTTCTTGTGATTTTTGAGTTTGATTTATGAGTCACTCTGTTTACACTCAAACTTCACTTACTTGTATATTTGGAAACGTTTTCAAGATCATTCCATCTCATCCTCAGCTGTTTGGTGACTAACTGAACATTCCTCTTCTTCCACTACTACGGAGCTCCGATGACTCTGCCATCTGGTGTTAGGGGCACTAAGTTTTAAAACTTCATTTAATGCCGGGATTTCAAAATTTATAACTTTATCACGGTTTTTCTTTATGAATATTTTTTCCCAAATATCCAATTCTATGGGTGTGCTTAAAGATTTTAACAGTTTAATGTTGTGGCCAATGTTGTGGTTTTCGGTCCAAAAATGGTGGGAAACTGCAGATTTTTCTGTTTGTTTCAACTTAATGTTCCTCTGGTGTTCTTTTTGCCTGGTTAACAAGTTTCTCTTGTCTTTTGCCGTCCAAGTTTAGTAATTTTAGAGAATCTTCTCTAAGTTTTTCCGGAATGATAGCAAAAACATCATCAACATATCTCTGCCAAAATTTGCAAATCTGTGTGTTTCAAAATAGCTATCATTCCGGAAAAACTTAGAGAAGATTCTCTAAAATTACTAAACCTGCAAGATAATCACATCCAGTTTACAATGGAAGTAGAAAGAGACAACACCCTACCCTTTTTGGACCTCAAGATAACTAGAAATCGTCATGGTGTAGATTTTGGAATATACAGGAAGCCCACACACATAGATAATTACATAAAGAAAAATGAATACAACCCAGTTTCACATCAACTAGCTGCCTTTAGAAGTCTAATTCACCGGCTATACAACATCCCACTGAGTAAGGAGGAATTTTTGAAAGAACAACAACACATAAAAGACATAGCGGTATTAAATGGATTCAACCCAGCCATCATAAGGAACATGATGAAGAGAAAGGAAAAACTGAAGATAACAACAAAAAACAGCACTCTCACACCACTTAAAAACACAAATTGGCAATATAGAAAATTCACCTACCATCTATGGGCTTTTAGAAAATTTGAACGAATCTTCAAAAAACTAAACTTAAAACTAGCACCCCAAAACAAATTCAGTCTGAGGAGCCTGCTAAATAAACCACTAAACAATTCAATCCCCAACAATTTGAAATCAGGAATTTATCAGGTAAATTGTGAAACCTGTGAAAAAAGCTACATAGGAAAAACTTAACCAGGCAAAAAGAACACCAGAGATACATTAAGTTGAAACAAACATAAAAATCTGCAGTTTCACACCATTTTTGGACAGAAAACCACCACATTGGCCACAGCATTAAACTGTTAAAATCTTTAAGTACTCCCATAGAAGTGTTTATTTGGGAAAAAATATTCATAACCAAAAACCGTGATAAAGTTATAAATTTTGAAATCCCGACATTAAATGATGTATTAAAACTTAGTGCCCCTAAACCAGATGGCAGAATGATCGGAGCTCCGTAGTAGTGGAAGAAGAGGAATGTTCAGATAGTCACAAAACAGCTGAGGATGAGATTGAATGATCTTGAAAACGTTTCCAATCATACAACAACAAGTAAGTGAAGTTTGAGTGTAAACAGAGTGACTCATAAATCAAACTCAAAAATGAAGAATACTTCACTGTTAATAATGCTTCTGCTTCTAATATTTATAATTCTTGTGATGTTTTTGTGCTGCCAGGGAGAGATGATGACAGAGTTATTTCCTCCTGAGATAAATATGATATCAATACAAATACAAGGACTAATCAAAGCAGACTTAGCTGTGCAGATAATGAGTTCCCCTCTCTCAGTTTTGTTGTTGGTATAGAAGATGCAATAACTCAGTGAAACTTAGGTGAAATGTACTCAACCAAAAAATATGTATGCATACATGAAAAAATAAGACAGTAAACTCTAAGCCACATTCTGAGAGAGTTTTGTTTAAATGATGATGACATTGAGGATGACAGTTATTAGTGTTACTGTAAAAATGTTGCTTTATTTCTAAAACAAATAATTGACTCTGTATACAACACTAATGCAAAACAGACTCATTCCTTCTTTTGGTGTAGCACAATAAAGTCAGTGCCTGTTAAGCTATCCTATTATTTGTGTTACAGAATATCTGTCAGAAAGTGAAAGTGCCAATATTTAGTTACATTTGAATGTTTCCCAGGAAAGCTCTCTGAAAGATATTTGTCAGATATTTTTAAGATGAATGCATAACAGGCAGTAGAATTTCATCAATAATTTATGTATGTTTGGAGGAAATTAGTAACAGTGACGTCCAAATTATTTGCCAAAACTGTTTGTAGTTGATAAATACGTAAAATATGAAACTATTAACAGTGAAGCAAACAGATCATTTTTGGCTGTTTAACCATGAAATAAATGCAGAAGTTAAATTATTAAAACAATTAAATACACCGATAAGTTTAATGGCTTGGGCAAAGATATTTACGTTAAAAAATTAACATTGTATAATGAATTGTGAAATACTTGCACTCGATTCTGTTTCTAAATTTGTTTCATTTTCAGATTTTGGTAGTGCTGACAAATACATAGTGACATCTAGCGACTGTAACGTTAACAACAAGATTGTTGATAGATCTAGCTGATGATGTGAATAAAATGTTCACGAAATTGCGATCCTAATCAATTTATAAGAAAATATCCATCATTTAAGTGAAGTTTTTAAGTTACAAATTATGATATTTGTATATATTTTTAGTTGGTTTGTATTGCACCTATTGAATTTTTGAGGGATTAGATTTAGGAACTGTTACTGTCTGCACACAGTGGCAGGGGAATTTTGTCACAATTAAGGGTCGCGGGGCTCAATTTACCTACCATGAAAGTTTAGTAGAGACGTAATTTACCATGTAATATTCAAAAGGGCCTCAATTTAACGAAACCAGTCGCTATGTGATTCATTTGACATTCCATTCTCTTTTATGTCAAGGACACGTCAAGGACACTAAAACAATAAACTCCCATTGAGAAGAGTATATGAAGCTTCAAACCAATCACAGAGAATATCTCATTTCCTTCCTACCTTCCTTCCTTCGATCCTTCCTTCACTCCTTCCTTCCCTCCTTCCTTCCCTCTTTCCCTCTCTCCTTCCTTTCTCTCCTTTCTCACTCTTTTTTCTTTCTTTCTTTCTTTCTTTGTTTTTTTTTCTTTCTGACTTTCTTTCTGCCTTTCTTTCTCTCCTTTCTCTCTTTTTTCCTTCTCTCTTTCCTTCTTTCCCTCTCTTTCTTTCTTTCTTTTTCTCTCTCTTTGTTTCTTCCTTTCTCGTTCCTTCTTGCCTTCTTTCTTTCTTTCATTCTTCTTCCTTTCTTTCACTCTTTCTTTCTTTCCTTGTTTTTTCTTTCTGTCTCTCTTTCCTTCTTTGTTTCTTTGTTTCTTTCGTTCCTTTATTTCTTTCTCTCTTTCTTTCTTTCCTTTCTTACTTCCTTCTTTCTTCCTTTCTTTCTCTCCCTCCCTCCCTCCCTCCCTCCCTCTCTTTCTTTCTTTCTCCCTTTCCTTCTTTCTTTCTTTCTCTCTTTCCTTCTTTCTCTTTCTTTCTTTCTTTCTTTCTTTCTTTCTTCACCTTTCTCATCTTTCTTTCTTTCTCTCTACCTCTTTTTCTTGTTTTTCTTTCTCTTCTTTCTTTATCTCATTCTTTCTCTCTTTCTTCCTTTCTCTCTTTTTCTCTTCCTTCCTTTCTCTGTTTCCTTCTTTATCTCTTTCCTTCTTTCTCTCTTTATTTTATTCTTCCTTTTCTTTTTTCTTTCTCTCTCTCCTCCTTTCTTTATTTCTTTCTTTCTTTTTTACTTCTTCCTGTCTCTATCTTTTTTCTCTTCCTTCCCTTTTGTCTCTTTTCTCCCTTTCTTTCCTTTTTCTTTCTTTCTTTCTTTCTTTTCTTTCTTTCTGTCTCTGTCTTCCCGTCTCTCTTTCGTTGTTTCTTTATCTCATTCTTTCTCTTTTTCTTTCTCTCTTTCTTTCTTTCGTTCTTTTTTCATTTCTCGCATTCTTTCTCATTCCTGTTCTCTCATCTCTTTCTTTCTGTCTTTCTCTCTTGTTTCTTGCTTTTTATCTTTCTTTGTTTCTTTCCTTCTTTCTTTCCCTCTTTCTTTCTTTCTATTTCGTTCTTTCTCTTTCTTTCTTTCTTTCTTTCTTTCTTGCTTTGTGTCTCTCTGTCTTTCTTTCTTTCTCTCTCTCTCTCTCTCTCTCTCTCTCTCTCTCTCTCTCTCTCTTTCTTTCTTTCTCTCTTTTTATCTTTAACCTTTATGTTTCAACTAGATCTAGATTTGTTTTATAGTAAAATGTTGTTCCTTACGGTTTACAGTTTTCCAAAAGTCATCCAGGACAAAAAGGACTTCAGAGGGTATTCCTAGAAAATTCAAGATATACATTTTTTTACCATGAAAATATTAGGATTAGGATTACTATGGACAGGATTTGGCAGCGACACCTGTGGTTTACTGTACCTAAGCCCTAAGTGGGACATCCCCGGGAGAAAGGATGAGGGGAGAGGAGACAGAGGGCGGCCGAGATTCTCTGAAACAGACCACCAAATGAGAGATTCTGTGAAATAATAATGGGGATGAAACGGGGGGGCAGGAAATTCGGCGGTTAATCTATCCAGCATTCGCCTGGGGACCTGGAAAAATGCTCGAGAGACCTCGTGAGTCAGGTAGGTCGGCCACGGGAATTGAACCCGAGCCTTTAAAATGGAGCCCACAGACGAAACCACCTGAGCCATCCTGCTCGGTAAAATATCATAAACATATAGCATTTCAACCACATTCAAAATGGTTAGTTATGTTTAGTAAACTTAACCATGTAAAGTCTAGTTTGATGTAAGGGTTGAAAAATCGTTGTATCGCATCCTTGGAAAATGCTACAAATTTTAGTTGTTAGCCAATTTTTTTAAATTATGTTATTCATAGTCTCGATATCGTACTTTTTGTGTGGATATACAATACCTTCTCTATTCATTACGACTTTGTAGAGACAGTAATAAGTTGTTGAACATACAGAAAGCCATTGGATGAACATTCTTCAATTTAAAAATTATATATAATTTTGGAAAATTATTGCAAATATCCAGGTTCGACTCTGGATGCACCTAGGGAGTGTACCGTTCCAGGAGCACTTATATATCGATCTTCATCTCAGAGAAGCACTCAACATGAACGCTTTCTTGACTCCCCCTTTTCTTCTTCATAGCTCTGCTTACCCTGGGCAGGTGACACTTTTCACGCCATTTTCTTCTTTCCTTTATAAGCTCTTGGGAGCTAACTGTGCTGCAATTAAAGTATAGCGAAGGAGAATTTAAGAATTTTCTACCACTTACTATTGTTTATAGCTTCTACGAATGATATTTAGGATCCTATTTGAGTTAATTGTAATAAACGTTTGCATACTTGAATGGGAATATCGAGAAACCCCTCATGTCAATTTTTTTTTTACAGAATTTAGTTATATATGACATTGTACTTTAAATATATAGGCCGATCATAATCAGAGGCGTAACGTACCCAATACCGGCCCCTAAAATATAATGTATAACCGATCAGTAACTGACATAACTTCAAGAACAGCTATATTATTGGATGCCAGAGTTAGTCACATTCACAATACGGCCAAGGACCTGTTTCCATAAGTTCTTACTTTGCTTTAGTTCTGAATTCATACCCGCGTCAATTGTGTTTTCCTTACGCCACGAATTGAAAACGGCGCGTGCGTTCAAATGTGCATAGCTAGTTTCGTGTCGCAATATACTTTTGGTTAGGCACCTTCAATCTCCAACTCCTTCCCTCCAAGCTGACGACGATTTCTGCCCTCCAAGCAGCCAACATGATTTACAGTAAACAGTCATTTTAGATGAATAACACAACCATTTTGTCCAAATTCTTTGTCCTGCTAAAGTTAACTTTTCTTAATACTTAATCTCTGTTTCATATAACCTTACCCCGCTGACATGTATCACTCCGGGTGCAACTACCTTCCCCCTCACCCTAATTGGCTAATGCTTTCGCGCCATAGGCCATAGGGGGTGCCTTCCCTTCACATTTAAACCTGCAGTAAACGTCATAATAATTGCCAGGAAGATAGGTAAAATCATACAAATAAGAATATGAAGGCATGCAAAAATACAAGTTTATAATGAAACTGAGCAAGTTGAAACTGAATGAATGAGAAAGGAAACTGAAACAAGTTTATAATGAAAGGCCTTCGGCCTTTTCCACTAGAATTTTTTTAAAACCAGCACACATACCTTTGAAAAAATGCTTGTCTTTCAGTCTTAAAAGTCGTGTCACGCCATACTTGTCGTGTGTCCTTCATTCACCCAAGTCTCGTCAAGGTATCCCGACTTGTATCCCGGTACAGTCTGATTGTCCTTAAATAACGTCTTCGCCACACAGCAATATCGCCCCTGGAGTGGGAAGTTTTCCTGTTGTCTCAATTTCATGTCGCGATGTTCCTACGCATCTAACACTCACACCTGTAAGTTCAGAGCACATCTGTTCAACTTCTCTCACTGACAAAGACGGATTCCTCTCTGTAATTGCATTAAACACATGCACCACAATTCTTTTGTCTACGCTTTGTAAAGGTTTTCCCTTGCTATGCTTCAGCGAAAAACTGGTGGTAGACTCTGTCCTTATACATATAATAAGTATACGCGCAATAAACGATCAATAAAATAATTTAGCTCTCGCACTCGGCACAACATACCTTCGAATGGTGATATATGACTAATCCAGTTCTAAACAAGGTCAGTGATAGAAGTCATGTAAATAAATATGTCATCACTACCGCTAAAGGACGTGCTATCGTGTAATATGAAAGGCGGGCTGAGAGCAAAGGAACCTCCTCTTTACTTTGTTTAAGAATTAACATGCATTTCAGATAAATCAACTCTTGTTGCGTAATATATTTATTCAAACAGTTACGAAAATATAAATTTAACAATTCTCTTCTAACATATAAAGATATATCACCATGCTAAATAACGAACTAATTTTTACTGCACAACAGTCTATACTGCAATAGCAGCCAATGAGAGGATAAGGTCACGTGACCTTTAAGAGATATGGGGCAAGCTTATATGACACAAGGATTAGTGGAGAAGGACCTGTTTTCCTGCAGCATCTTTGGAGAATGGGCCCGCTGGCTGTCAAGGATTTTGTCTAACAAGAAACTTTTTGGTTTCATTATCTGCATCTAATTGACAATCTACACGATCATTTGAATAGTCTGTGATTGGCCTAATTATATTTATAGCGTTTGCTATTTCGTTTTCACTTTCATAATTATTATTGGTGTTCACTTCAGAAATGCATTCATTTGTGATGCTTTAAACTTCTGTAACTGTTGAGCTAGAACTACTACTGTGAGAAAAAGAATAATTTATTTTCACTAATTTGTTTGTTTCTTTTTCTAATTCACGCTTCTTCTTTCTTTTTTGTGCACCACTTAGATGTTCGTGCTTAACTTTAAAAGGTTTCATTTTACTGAAAAAGTACACAGTTAAATAGAACCAGTTAAAATTTTAAGCAGTACAGTTTTGAAAGTACCACACCACCTTTAAGGATGCACCTAGTTCCCGCGAAGAATGCTCCTTTGAATCTGAGTTGGCTGTTGACTGAACTGTCAGTTATTCACATCTTAATGTATAATTAACATTGTAGTCGAATGAGAAGTGTGATAAAAGTTAAATGTTTATAAAAAAAATGTGCATATTACAATATCAGGATCTCTAGATATCAGTAAAGAATAAATTTCTGTCTAATGTGATATTTTGGTATTTATTTTTATTGTTGTAACTATGCGCCGCTTGTTTGTGTCGAGAGAGAAACATGATGCAAACCAGTGTTATCAGAGAATTCGTAGTGAAGGACAAGCATTGTTAACACACACAGCTGTACTAAACTCAACTAAACGTTGACCGATTCTAGAAAACTGTTTGGAATGATCTGACCATTAACTTTCTATGCAGACTGACAAACTTTGCTATTTTTGATGTACATATTTCAGAATTTATATCTGTATATATTCAAATTGTTGTATTAATTAATAAGAATAATACCTAATATTTTTTCTCTTTTTCTGTGGGCCCCTAAAATACCGCCCCCCGCATTGTAGGTCCTGCAGGCCCTAAAGTTACGCCCCTGATCATAATGTAGAGAAACCCATGATGTTCTGATATATTCTGTGCTGTTATGCAGCCACTGTGCCACCGAAACTGAAGAGAAACCCCCACATGTACTTAGAAAGAATATGGGCTTTCTCAGAATTTTAATTTACCAGCGCTGTTTCAAACAGAGAAAATAATAATTGGGCTCCTGTTCTTTGATTTAATCGACTGTTATTGTTGATAAAATGTCACGATAGTGGTGATGGTGCAGAATGTGAGGAAGAACACACATTCCAACTGGCTGAACCATTTGTAATTCCACCAAACCTTATGAGTCAGGCTTATCAAGATAATGTGCCTATAAATAAGAAGAAAATGCAAGAACTAAGAGGATTTGTGCGATTCTGAACAAAAGATGAAATCATTCAGAGCTTCTACAGCGACATATACAATTGGCCAACATTTGTCAAAGAATGAACCTTGTGTAGAATATAATGCACAGTTTGCTTCATGTTTGTCCTTGTCAGCTATATAGTGTGGGTTAAGTAATTGATAGTAATTTATTTCTCATCTTTCCTTTTACATTAAGAAATGGAAATACAAAATCAAGATTACAATTATAAAATCCATACTGAAATATGCCATATATTCCTAAATCCTGAAAATCCTATCATGTTGCCCACAATTGTATAATATTTGGGTCCCCATACACCTAACCCTAGGTTTTTGTGTATTGGAGGCCCTCTACTCCTTTTTACACTTTCTGCCATTTCACCTATCCCACTCTACATTTTTTCTTTTAATTGTTCTTAGCCAGTAATTTAGGTTTAGTAGATTTAGGTTTAGTTCACAATTTCTTATACATCTGTTGACTTTAGATACGTTCAAATGACCTATTAATTGATTAGAATTTTAGATATTGTAAAGAAATAACACAAATAATAAAACCAAAATGATAAATCTATTCATTAGGACACGACCAGCCATATGATCTTCACCATATATAGTGACTTAAGACGAAATTAATATAACAAAATGTATAATATGCTGAGGAAAGTAGAATAGTAATTTGTAATTTTGTAATTTATTTCTCATCTTTTCTTTTACAACATCAAATGGAAATACAAAATCAAGATTACAATTATAAAATCCATACTGGAAAACGCCATATATTCCTAATTCCTGGAAATCCTATCATGTTTTACAGATTTTGCCATTTCACCTATCCCACTCTATACTTTTCATTTAATTGTTCTTAGCCATCTCTCTTTAACTTTCCCTAAATAATTCCCTACATTTCTCCTGTTATTTTCCCCTTTTATTGACAAAATTTTTCTAATTACTATTTCACCCCCCAAATTGTCCCATTTACATAGTCAGGCCTGCTCTCTCCATATCTTTGTTTGACTACAATATAATATTCAGTGGAAGTCTGCATTCTCTTCTCCACACAATGGCCATTTATCTAGCTCCCTCTCTTGACCTATACCTTTCAAGTTTCTCACTCCTGTTCTCGCCCAAGCAAAACCTTCTCGCCCTAACTTACTATATATTCTTCCCTCCCCCAGGTTGTTTTTATTTCTCTATATAATCTCAGTGAGCTTTTGTCACTTGTATTGGCAAAAATGTCTTGTCTGTCAATATCTTCTAATCTTAGCTTAACTTCTTTCCAGAAGCCTCTATACCCATACTCTGCATTTATCCAAGAATGACCCATACCTATTTGCTTCAACACGTCATTCATTCTATGTGCCCAAGACCCACCCCAGTTACTTCTCTTTTGAATATGAAAACATTCTTTAATTATATTGCTATCTTCCAAGTTAGTGATTATGTATAAATATTTCATTGCCCTTGACAAGATTTTAATTTTGGTTGAATGCCTGGCTAGTTCTAATTGTGCTGCCCCATTAGGTGATGCTATTGGTAATCCCAATATATATTTACAAAAGGATCTATGCACTCTATCAGTGTCTCTCCAAGCCTCATCTATTCCCCAAACCTCTGATCCATGTAACATTCTATTTTCTACTATTGCTGTATAAATCCTCTCCAACCATTTGACATTTATATCTGGCAGTTTACTGTAGCATGATCTTATCACCCTCGTGGCCATTTTACCTTTTGCCACAGACATCCTTTTTTGTTCTTTCCAGCTGCTATCTGAACTCAACCTTGTACCCAAATAATCAAATCTCCTTACTACCTCTATTTCTCTTCTATCAACCTCCCATTTATCATGCTTACGCAACCTGTATCCTTTTTTGAAGACCATAATCTTTGTTTTTTTTTTTTATTTATTTAGCATTTAATTTCTGTACAGAAATATTTGCTTTTCCAAGATACAGTACAAACAATACAAACTAGAAATTCAAAAAATACAGAATTAATTCTGCATGCAATAATCAGATTAAATTGTATCAATGTCAACAAATACAGAAAACTTACATGAATTGTCGACCATTAGTATCATAAAATTATTCTCATGTAATCATTTACTCTACTTAATCTGGTATCTAAAATATTCAAAGAACTCTTGAGTACTATAGAAGCACTGATTTATTAAAAATGATTTCACATCTCTTCTGAATCTTTTCTTATCATTGTTTTTTATTTTCTTTAAGATTAAGTTATACATGTGAACCCCTTTATGAAGTACTGAGTAAAGTTTTTTATTTGATCTTGATCCCAGTATATGTAATTTAGTATTATTCCTAGTATAATGTTCATGAATAGTGTTATTTGTTTGAAAATATTGTATGTTGTTGTTTATAAAGCATACGGTTTCTAAGATATACAGACATGGCAGAGTTAGTATATTATTTTCCTTAAAATACTTCATACAATGAGTCCCTTTACTTAGATTAAACATTCTTCTTATTATTTTCTTTTGTGTTACAAATAAATCTTTTATTTCGGTAGCTGATCCCCAGATAAAGATACCATATGCAAGATAAGACTGCACATATGAATAGTAAATCAGCATTAATGTTTGTGTATTACAAATTTTCCTTAGCACTGATATTATGTAGTGGGCTTTATTAATTTTTGCAGTAATATACTGAATATGCGGCTTCCAGGTTAAAAATTTGTCAATAATTACCCCCAAAAATTTTGTTTCATTGGTATATTGTATTACCTCATTGCCAAAAGCGATTACAGGAGCTATATTAGCTTTATTTCTATTTGATAGTGAAATATGCATACTTTGTGTCTTTTTAATATTAATATTAAGTAATTTATTATTAGTTAGCCAATGCATCATATTTGTCATCACAGTATTAGCATAATGTTGCAATTCAGAATTATTGCAGCCTTTGATAATTATATTAGTGTCGTCAGCATATAGAATAGTTTCTGCATGGGGAATATTAAGTGGAAGGTCATTAATATATACTAGAAAAAGCAGTGGTCCCAGGATAGAACCCTGTGGAACCCCACATCTCACAATTTCAATATTGGAATTAATATTATGACCATTTAATTCATTATTAACTACAGATAAGTTAGTTAAGTAATAATTTATGCATATTTATTACAAAATATTGAGAAAGCCCTTGTGTTCACTAAATAAATATTTACATAATTTCAAGAAAATGGATCAAGAAAGTCTATAGTGTAATGGTATGCTTCCCTCTATGATCATTTCAATGAAAAATAAGGACAAAAATTAACTTTAAGCATAATTTTAAGAAATGGAATGTTTGTTGTATCTCTTGAAAAAATGAGTTTTTTTTTTTTGACAGGTGAGGTTTCTCGATAGTCTGATTCACTTAGTTTTATTTCACGTACTTTTATAAGAAAGAAGATTTATGCTGACCTAGAAATTCCATACTGACATCACGAGAAACAAATGAAAGGAGATAGTGTTTTCAAAATAACAAAGTCTTGGAAAACTTTAAATAAATAACAACCCTGTAGCGGTACATATTCCTGAAAATCCTTTGCACCATATCGAGTTGATGAAGATTTTTATTTGTTGACGTTGTGGTGTCAATTTTTAGGTAGATTTTCTGATATTTTGTTTCTTCTTATCCTCTTTCCCAGTATAGCATTTACGATTAATTTATCGGTTCTGGTATTGAAGTGTCCGTAAAATAAGGTCTCCAAGGCACTGGAGCCGTGAGGAACGCTATTCGTGAGATCCGGCAACACCGGCGTGTATCTTGGTTTCACACCTTCAAAGCCCAACGAACCCGTTGCAACCATTAGTCTTGGCGGGGCAGCCGTTTGCGATGGAGCTTCCTATCACTTCCGCCGCCAAGTGCGAGTTGCGTGCAGTGATCCATTTTTTGAGTGCCAAGGGCACTACAGCCACTGAAATTCATCGTCAGTTATTGGAAGTCTATGGGCCACAGTGTATGGATGTCAAAAACGTGCGAAACTGGGTCAGAGACTTCAAAGACGGACGTACAGACGTCCATGACGAACAGCGTTCTGGTCGGCCTTCTGTTTCAGCCGAAAAAATTGCAAAAGTGGATTAAGAAATGCTTAAAGATCGGCATGTGACAGTTCGCGAGCTGTGCAAACTTATTCCTGAAGTCAGTAAGACTACGATTGACAAGATTTTGACTGAACATTTGCCTTATCGCAAGGTGTGTGCGAGGTGGGTCCCCAAAATGCTCACCGAAGACCATAAACGGCAATGTGTTGAAGTGGCCAACCGATTTCTGGGGTGCTATGCAGAACAGCGAGGAACTGTTGGATTCAATTGTCACTGGCGATGATACCTGGGTGCACTACACAACACCAGAAACTAAAGAACGTTCTCGTCAGTGGCGGCATTGGAATTCGCCGAAGCCGTGAAAGTTCAAACAGACATTTTCTGCCGGCAAAGTGATGGCCAGTGTGTTCTGGGACAGAAAAGGTGTATTGTTGTGCGAGTTTATGCCTACCGGCACAACAATAAACGTCGCTAGTACTGTGAGACTTCAAAAAAAAATTGCGACGTGCCATTCAAAATCGAAGGAGGGGAATTCCGACGAAGGGAGTGGTTTTTCATCATGGCAACGCTCATCCCCATACTGCACAAGCAACGGCTGATCTCCTGGCCCAGTTCGAATGGGTCATCCTCACCCATCCCTGCCCGCCTCGGTAGCGTAGATGGTGGCATCTCCACCTCACGTTCAAGAGGTCCCGAGTTCGAATCTCGGTCAGGGTGAGTTACCTTATCCTAAAAGACGAATGTCTGGCAACTCTAAGCTCCATTTACCCTGGACTGATTTGAGCATCATTTCACCCAATTCATTCACCGTCCGATATGACTTAACGTTGGAGGACGTTAATTACAAATAAAAAAAATAACCCATCTCCCCCCCCCCCCCAGTTGATACTTAGCACCTAGTGATTATCATCTGTTTCCTGAGCTGAAGTTACACCTGTGTGGAACACGTTTCCAGACCGACGATGATTTGATAAACGAGGTTGAGCGCTACCTGCGCAACTTGGCGGGAGAGTGCTATGACAAGGATATACAAAAACTGCCACAGCGCATGCAAAAGTGCATCGATCGCAACGGTGATTACGCTGTAAAATAGCTGTCAGTTCCGCCTTTCCATCAATGTAACATTCATTGATAAAAAACATGTTTTCTATATTAAATAAAATTGTATACCTTATTTTACGGACACGCCTCGCAGGTTTCATTTCATCCTCGTGAAATAATACTTTCTTTATTTGTTGAAGATTACTTTTAATTCTAAAACACAATAAACACGTTTAAGACACACTTTTATACACATCGTTCAGAGAAATACTTTCTTCATCGCCGAAAATTTTTTTCTGGTGTATCCAGAAGTTTTTTCGTCTCTATATTTAAATTCTTCACTATCACTTTACATAGAAGTTATATAATCTATTTCAGGTCTTTGAGCGTGCATGTTTTTCTTTTATCACTAATTACATTTATAGTTTATTAAACAACTATTTTAACGTTTCTTAAATTCAAATTAACATTTTAAATTGAGAAACAATTCTTGCTTGGGGCTGTCTTTAAATAATGGTTTCAACACTAAACAATGAAATGGCTAATCCATAAAATGGTATTGCAAATAAAGTATATTTTAAGGAAATCTGTATTTTTTGTGTGTGTAATATGTATTTCCATATTTGTTATGGTTTACCAAATATACAAAATTTCTTCCGAAAGAAGAATACCTCAGAGGCTATTCACAGAAAATTCAGGATGTATTTTAACTGTCATAAATGACCTAATATTTAGATAAAAATCATTGAAATCAGTTTTGAGAACATCCGATCTTTTCAATAAACTTCCATGTAAAGTGTAGTTTGGTGTGGAGGACTTTCTTGAAAGTCTTCCTGTAGCATCTAAATACATAGTTCGCTTATTTCGAACAGTTCATTTTAGAGTTACGTTGTTCACGCACACATGGACATATTCTAAAAATGCGTTTTTGGGGTTCAGGGATTTCAAAACTGCGAAATCTTCACATCAAATTTTTGTGTGGAATAAAATACTTGGTTTACTTACTGCAGGAAGGAATAGGGAACGGTACACCGTCTTGTTCGCATTCGACATCATGAGGATTCAAAATTTGAAACAATATCCCAAGGTTAGCTATCCCTTGTGATGCCCGCCTCGGTAGCGTGGTGGTAGCGTGTCTGCCTCACGTTCAAGAGGTCCCGAGTTCGAATCTCTGTCAGTGTGAGTTACCTGGATTAGGTTTTTTCTGGAGTTTTCCCGTATCCTGAAAAGACGAATGTCGGGTAACTCTAAGCTCTAGGGACCCTGGGCTCATTTGAGCATCATTTTACGTATTCCATCGATATGACTTAACGTTGGAGGACGTAAATTACAAAAATAAATAAATAAATAATCCCATAAGGAAAATCACAAATTTCTTGCAAATGTGCAACCAATTGCAATCTAAAGGAACTAATTGCTCGTCCTGAGGCGCCGGATCTGAGAAAAAGCTCCGATTGAGACCACTGCGCTAACCAAAACATAGGCACCATCCCCAAAGACAGGACGCAGCTAGAGTCTGTTTAGTTAACTCGTGTGCACGTCGACCGCTGCCTTTGACGAACCCTTATAATCGTTTTACAACACTGACCCTCCTTCTCCCAGATCTTTCTGCAAGGTTGCCACCTTTCTCGATACGTCATGGGTATCGTACGAGGTTTCGTCTAAATAAATTATCTCATGTCCATTACTGCGAGACTTCCTTTGTTATATATTCTACTAGATTCCATAATAACTCTTATCTTATTCAAAGTGCGGTATGTGAAACCCAGCTCCTTTAGGAGACCGTGCAAAGTGCAGTGCCGATAAGAAAATCACAAATTTCTTGCAAATGTGCAACCAATTTATCTAAGGAGGACGCTCTCCCTTTTGCACAGAATCTATAAATTTATCGACGAATTAAATCGCATGTGAAATTATCTACTTTAGAGAAACGTTCCCTTTTGTTTTCACATTTGATCGGCGTCTTTGGTATTCCTTTCGTCACAATATTTCTTACTGTATTTCTGTGAATACCCAGAATTTATCATCAGTTTCATTGCACGACCCCTTACCAAGATTATTTGTCAGCACATATTTATATGTGTTCAAAACAAGCGCTTGAATTTGCTTAGAAACAGTTCCCGTTATAACTTTGTTTTTTGAGGCGTTTCCAGTAATATAACTCGGCCCAGTCATTCACACTATTGTCATCACTTTGATTATTTTCACTTGACTGAAAGTAATCTACTGCATTTCCCTCCCACGGTCCCCACATCATGACACACAACGAATTTCTGCACGTAATGAAACAGATCACCTGGAAGTTGGAACTTTCGCAACTGAAACTCCCCGTGGAGTAAACATTTAACTGTCATTTCCAGAAAATCAGGGTTGCTATTGGTCCTCAACGACAGTGTTCCATTTCTGAAGTGTGGAGACAGATTTATGATGGTCATTAGTGGGCGGTAGGGTCCGTTTCCTTTGAGACGCAACTGCACTCGCGTTGACTAGACAAACTTTACCACCAGGAGAAATGTTTTTGTAAAGGCAACCGAACATTTTAGAAACAGTTAAGAGCGTAATATTTTATATCAGTCTGACTACAGGTTAGCGAATAAATAATTGAAAGGCTGAGTGCAACAGTGGTCTAACCCTATCTAATGTCGAGTTTGAGTTGGCCCTGCCATCTGTTGTCATTTACCTTGAACTACCTATATACACTGAAGAAAAAGGAGTTATTTTTTGTGCATTGGCTGGCAGCAATTTGATTTCTAGCTCACAAATTATAATAACTGTGCAACTTTGCAGTAGGGTAAGGGCGCCATATTTCGGATACCATTTTTATTTTTGGGTATTCTACATGTTATAGCACACAAATAGACACGAAATTCTGTGACAACGTTCTTTATTCATATTAGCTTACAGTCCCTTGGTCAAAAAATGTCTTATAAAGTAAGTTCATATGAGATATAATGAAAACCATTAAGGAGCATTTGGATTAGGTTGCAATACTTTTGTGGAGTGCCATAAGCTAGTTGAGAAAATCTTTTCATAAAATTCCTAAGACATTTTTTTCCAGCCATACCCCTACTCCAATCAAATGGATGCTTTACATTGTTGATCAAAATTAGCTGGAATGCCATTCGTCTAATGTCGCTTTTTCGGAACCCAACGTGAACACAATTTCTGGTACTTCAAGTTCTCGGTCACAATGCGATACAGAACACTGCGAGAATATTGAGGAAAATAGTCGCATAATGATGAAATTGTAAAGCGTCTGTTTTCTCTCACCTTTTCGTCCACTTTCTGCACCAAATCTTCAGTAACGACCGAAGGATGCCGACTCCGTTCTTCATCATGCACATTTGTGCGACCATCTTTAAATGCTCTCACCCATTTCCTTACCATTCCATCACTCATAATGTTTTGTCCGTAAACTTCACAGATCTCACGATGAATATCGATCGGTTTTACACCTTTAGCACTAAGAAATCGTATAACAGCCCGTACTTCACAATCGGCGGGAGTCACGATTGTCGGAGGCAACTTAAACACTCAGTAATCAACGTATACAATGAAGAATCAGACTGTAATGGCGTCAGTGTGTAGACAAGAGATGTAGGTAACCTGCGCGGAACGCCGACCGTAGCGCTGCGGCGGCGGAATCGCAAAACGGTACTGACTTAAAAAACATGCCTCGTAGAAGAAGTGGTCGTAGAATGCTCTTTTATGGTAGCAGCGTACATTCAACTCGTAGAGAGGACTTGAAGTTGTGGTTGGGATACAACTTGTGAAGGCGAGCATAGGCTTGGGTAAGTTTGTTGGTGATATGTGTACTCCATGTTAGCCGACGATCAAGATGGACGCCAAGATATTTGACTGCACGATCAGAAGGTAACCAAGAGCCGAATATTTGCCAGAGCAGCTGGCCGGGGCAAAGTGAAAAACTTGAGAAGGCACTTGCTTGGGTTAAGTGCGACACGCCAGGGAGATAACACTTTATTGAAGGTTTAGAGAAATATGATGATATGAACAACATTTAGCTCTCACTAAATCTCCCCAAATTAATCAAATTTTAGAATAGTTTAAACCTCCCCATTTACCGCTTTCTGGTCTCAAAATATTGTCGCGAACCCGTATCTACGATCGCATGACTTGCTTACACAAAAGAAACTGATAGGCGGGCAGTGTGAAAACCAAGAGCCCGCGGACAAAGATAACAGGCAGATAAGGGTCTGCCGAGGCAAACAAACTGAAATAAATGGAAAATTCTAGTTACTTCTGGACTCATAGAGTTTGTTCGCGTTCTGGTTTATTTGCGAAACATCTAGAAATTATCTGTGAAGTATTTAAAAAAGGCGACGAATGGCCAAGACGGGGTTGCAAGTTGTAAAATAGTTGTGAAACAGTGTTGTGAAATGAGAGACAGCCAGCTGTGTTATTGTAACGAGAGCTAAGGATGTAGTCCGCTGTCACTGTTTGTTATTGTGTTTGACCTTGGTAGACTGATGGTGTATGTAACGTAATGCTGCTGTAATCTGTAAGAGAATTTCTACGAAAATAAAGGAGATTGTTAATTTCTGCAGCTCGGCCTTTTAATTCTACGAACGCACAAAGTCACAATGAAACAAAAAATCTGCCACATCTGAAATAAAGTGTGAAAAGTAACCTTTGATAAACATACTGGATTAAAATGTGCTGACATGAACATGCAAAATATTTAAATAAGTATCGCAATGTTAGCTGACGATACTGTGATCTTTACTTCACACGTTTTCATTGTGACTATTTATGAGCTTTTATAATAATTTAACTTCTGGATTTATTTCATGGTTAAATGACTAAAAATGATCTGACACGATCGATTTATCAGTCTGTTTATACCTAATATTTCGAAAATGTTATTTCGTTCTGGTTTCTAAATTCCGTTTGGTCCTTTCAATATAATCGTGGTCACAATCTAAATAATTAAATTGATAAATGCCAGATTCTTTTTTACTATCGGAATTTGATATTTGTTTAGAGAAATGTAGCAATTTTTTCTATTATATTTATTTTAAGGAATCAAAGTTATACAAAATTCTTTAAAATCGTTTGAAAATGTTTATTAAACGAAGGATGGTAGGTAATGTTTAAAAATTATACTCATCTCTATTTTTAAGGGTAGAAACATCATTTCCATTTTTATATCATTTTTAAATCTTTTTATGTATAAAATATTTATTAAAACCATTAATTAAAGCACTATTAATGATGTGTTTATATTGGCTATGAAATACCTCGTATTCTGGGGTATATTTATTAACCTATAAATCAAAGTATTAAAAGTAAAAAAGGGTTACAATTTTATTTTTATATACATACGTAATTATCAAAAAGAGCAGATTTCCTGTAAATATCAAAAGTATAGGTTATTGTTATTACTTATTACTTTTAGATCTAGGAAAGGAAGACCAATTAATTTAAGTTTATGTAGTATTTGTTGTTTCACTGTTGCTAGCTTCTCTGTTTTACAAATTAATTGTTTAACAACAGTTTGAACGGATGATTGGGGTGCTAAATATCCATGCTTTACCTAACTTTTGTGAGCAAATAGAAAGCTATCCGAAAGGAGAAGAAAAAAAAAATAGAGCATTATTTTGCCGATCCACCCTAGAGGGGCAATGCCGCGGAGAGAACCACATATGAAAAGGGAATATGCAAAAAGAAGACGGAAGGAAAATCTCATTTGATTGGTGGAGCAGCCAGTTGGAGTTGCCATGGAAACCGTCTTCCCGTCCCAGCTAGCTTTGATCCTGTTATCGCCGTCCCAAAAACCTATCTCACAGACGAGAAGTCTATTTGAAGAGCAACCCCAAGGGAGCTGAAGACCTTCTGGTGCTCATTACAGTTTCCGGATAATTCCACCCTTCCCGGAATTTTCTCTTGGGTAAACACCGCGTAGAAAAACATCGTTAACATAAAAGAAGCTTTCTTACAATCCAACTCCATCCAAATAATAATAATAATAATAATAATAATAATAATAATAATAATAATAATAATAATAATAATAATAATAATAATAATAATAATAATAATAATAATAATAATAATAATAATAATAATAATAATAATAATAATAATAATAATAATAATAATAATAATAATAATAATAATAATAATAATAATAATAATAATAATAATAATAATAATAATAATAATAATAATAATAATAATAATAATAATAATAATAATAATAATAATAATAATAATAATAATAATAATAATAATAATAATAATAATAATAATAATAATAATAATAATAATAATAATAATAATAATAATAATAATAATAATAACAATAATAACGACTACAACAACGACGACAACGACAACAATAACAGCAATAACAATGAACAAGCCAGAACAGGCTTTAGACCGCAAAACTCTTGCACTAATTAGACAGACACTAACAGATACAAAGACCTGGCCACTTATATGATGGCTTTGAAATGTCATTCTCTTTGCATGACTAAGAGGTAAGAAAATATGATGTACTGCACTGCACTCCCATAACTTTTTCTATTATGTGTTTCAAATAGGATGATGTTTGTCCTTCAGCGCTACTAGGTGAACAACCAATCGGAGTCCTGCGGTGTTGTCGTACTGCATTCCCCCTATGTGGTGTGTGATGAGCGCCAAACAAATCAATCTCAAATAAATACTATTCGCGCTAAGACAAACATTCAGATTTTGCCAAAATTGTTCCATCAGGAAGGAGAGAGTAATGTATTTAATATAACCGTAAAACCCCCATATTTTTAGCTCAAATAGTTTTCCTAATACAAATAAATAAAGTAGATACCATTATATTATAACAATGCATTGCGACGCAAGCACTGTAATGAACATCATTATTGGTTGGCATGTATGCCAAATTACTCAGAACTGAAACGTAAACATTTGACATGACGTGATAAAAGCAAGGTGTTTGTTAAATTGGATGAGAGGAAACAATACACTTCCTGCTGGTCTGGCAGAACGTGTCTGTTCACATTATATCTTTGTTTATGAATCGTTCGTAATTTCTATCTACTCTAGAGTTCAAAGCAGTACTATTCAGTTACTCTTCCATGAAAAAATGTATCAGCTGGATCAATGAGATACGATCTACCTTTCCCCTTACAATCGAATAGAGTTAATGTGGGCTCAAATTATGTTGCAAATAGAAATAATATTTTTAAACTGACGTTGAACGACTTATTTACGAAGAAATAAATAAGGAACACAAGGAGACTGGGAAAACTCCGTGAGGCATCAGATAAATTACAAGAAGACGACCTTTGGAAAGAAATAGTAGTAATGAGATTTTGGAACCTATCATAAATTTGCAGTACTCAGACTTTGAAGACAATACCAATGACGATTTATCTCTTAACGTAAGTAACATGCACCGCTGGTATTTTCGTTGGATTAGAAAAATAAGTAATTCATAGACTATAATTAATGTCAAACTAAATATTTAAACCATTTGAGTAATATACGAATATCCACAAAGCAGAGTGGATTTAGGAAAGGACGGTCATGTGTTGACAACGTATTTATCCTTAAGCAAATTATAGAAAAGAGAATAGAACTTAATTTGGAGACTCACCTTGCCTTCGTGGATTTTGAGAAGGCTTTCGACCGAGTAGAACAGAATAAATTATGGCAGATATTAAAGACAAAAGATTACCCAGAGCATTTGATTAAAATCATACAGAGTTTATACGTAGATAACATAATGGTTATTGAAGTAAATGGGAAGTTAACAGAAGAAATTAAAATAAATCAAGGACTTAAACAAGGATGCAGTCTATCACCCATTTTATTTAATATATATCTAGACGATATTTTAAACAAATGGAAATTTAAAGTAAATAGTGGTATTAACATAGGACAAAGAACGTTAAATATATTAACGTTTGCTGATGATGTAGTTTTAATTTCTGACAATGAGGATAAGCTGCAAAAAGCTATGTATGAATTGAATAAAATCAGTAAAATATATAATATGAAAATTTCAAATAAAAAAACCAAGGTAATGGCATTCCACGGCAAATACCCGGTAAGGACAAAACTTCTAATTGAGAATAATATTACTGAACAGTTGTAACATTTTAAGTATCTTTGATGCGACCTAAGTTATGAAATGGATCAAGATATAAATGAGAAAATAAGTAAGTTTCAAGCAGTAACTGGAACAATTAAGAGAACACTAAAAGGTAAAACAAGAAGAGAAACTCAATTAAAATTTTATTCTGTCATGGCACTCCCTGTCTTGCTATATGGAAGCGAGACATGGACATTAAGAAACAAAGATTTTAGTAAAATACAAGCAGCAGAAATGCGTTTCCTAAGATCTTTTAAGGGATGTACAAAGGAAGATCAACTTAGAAATGAAGACATAAGAAATGAATTAAACATCCTTTCTGTTTTATTAAAATTAATGGAATATAGAGAAAATTGACTCCAACATTTAGGAAGAATGACTCCAGAGAGAATCCCTAAACAAATAATGGAATATAAACCGAAAGGACGAAGATTAATAGGACGACCTAGGAAACGATGGATCGATGTGAGACTGGAACAGGCTATAGCCTAATCCATGGAGGTAGAAGAAGAAGAAGAAGAAGAAGAAGAAGAAGATGATGATGATGATGATGATGATGATGATGATGAATATCCACGTTACAATTGTGATTTCAACAACTGCATTATTATAAAACTTTGGAAAATTCAGTTTGCGTTAGTGCCAAGAACACTCGCAGGTGTGCGAGAGAGAGAGGGAAATATTAAAAGAGTGGGGGTAACGAGGTGGCAACGCTGAAGGCTCTAACGCATCTCATTTGCTACAGGGGAGAACTCTTCCCATTTGAAATACATTATAGTCTTGTACAAACTAGTCTTACATTTATTCCACTCCTTCATGTTAATCGAGTAAACTTTTGTAGAATTAACTTGTTAATTTTCTTGTAGACTCTAATCGATTTCAAAATCTTTAAACAGCTGGTCATTGTGTGTTACAATTGAAATTCTGTTTTCTCTGCATGGCCAAGAGATCAATAAGATGAATGGTGACTTCGTGTTTGAGAAAAATTTAAGTATAGTACCCGGGGCTACTGTTTGCCGTTGCGTCCATATCAAGTGGAGGGCTGAGAAGAGCAATCGAGGCAGCCAAGGGGCCCAAATGACCTTGTTGTCGACGGGCCCTTAAACACCACTCACTCACTCACTCACTCGAGGCAGCCAATTCTTATTGCAATAAATGGGGTTTCAAAGTGAATGAAAAAAAACCCAAAGATTATGGTCTTCAAAAAAGGATACAGGTTGCGTAAGGATGAGAAATGGGAGGTTAATAGAAGAGAAATAGAGGTAGTAAGGAGATTTGATTATTTGGGGACAAGGTTGAGTTCAGATGGCAGCTGGAAAAAAAAAAAAAAAAAAAAAAAAAAAGATATCTGTGGCAAAAGGTAAAATGGCCATGAGGGTGATAAGATCATACTACAGTAAACTGCCAGATATAAATGTCAAATGGCTGGAGAGGATTTATACGGCAGTAGTAGAAAATAGAATGTTACATGGATCAGAGGTTTGGGTAGTAGATGAGGCTTGGAGAGAGACTGATAGAGTGCATTTGTAAATATATACTGGGATTAGCAATAGCATCACCTAATGGGGCGGCACAATTGGAACTAGGCAGGCATTCCACTAAAATTAAAATCTTGTCAAGGGCAATGAAATATTTATACAAAATCACTAACTTGGAAGATGGCAATATTATTAAAGAATGTTTTCATATTCAAAAGAGAAGTAACTGGGGTGGGTCTTGGGCACATAGAATGAATATCGTGTTGAAGCAAATAGGTATGAGTCATTCTTGGAGAAATGCAGAATATGGATATCGAGGCTTCTGGAAAGAAGTTAAGCTAAAATTAGAAGATATTGACAGACAAGACAATTTCTTCAATACAAGTGACATAAGCTCACTGAGATTATATAGAGAAATAAAAACAACATGGGGGAGGGAAGTATATATAGATATATGTAGTAAGTTAGGGCGAGAAGGTTTTGCTTGGGCGAGAACAGGAGTGAGAAACTTGAAAGGTATAGGTCAAGAGAGGGAGCTAGATAAATGTCCATTGTGTGGAGAAGAGAATGCAGATTTCCATTGTATATTATATAGTAGTCAAACAAAGATATGGAGAGAGCAGGCTGGGCTACGAAAATGGGAAAATTTGGGGGGGGGTGGTGGTGAAGTAGTAATTAGAAAAACTTTGACAGTAAAAGGGGAAATTAACAGGATAAATACAGGGAATTATTTAGGTAAAGTTAAAGAGAGATGGCTAAGAACAATTAAGAGAAAAATGTAGAATAGGATAGGTGAAATGGCAGAATGTGTAAAAAGGAGTAGAGGGCCTCCAATACACAAAAAACCTAGGGTTAGGTGTATGGGACCGAATTATTATTCAATGGCGGGCAAAATGACAGGATCTTCAGGATTGAAGAATATACGACTTTTTCCAGTATGTATTTCTATTTGATGTTGTAAAAGGAAATATGACAAATAAATTACAAATTACAAAGGACAGTAAACTTCAGCTAACAAGTAACATCTTCAAAATGGTTGATTCTCCAAAAACTGTAACTGTGTGTTTTAATAAGATCTTTCTGTGCAGTAAGATTTTGTCTCTCTCTTATAGTTAATCATGTATACAAAGTCATCCATTGGTCTTGTTCCACGAGTTTCTTGTCCCTTATTTCTTCCATTATCATTTGTTTCAAGTTTGTAGCAAGTAGGAAATAGTGTCTTTTGGGTGCGGCTGGGAGGTGGACGTGCATTTTTCAAACGTTTATCCCCTGGCGTCGTTCAGGGACCACCCTTTTGGTTTCACCAGGGGGTGGAATCGC
The DNA here is from genome assembly GCA_030765055.1 of Mantis religiosa. Lineage (NCBI taxonomy): Eukaryota > Metazoa > Arthropoda > Insecta > Mantodea > Mantidae > Mantis > Mantis religiosa. The sequence continues at coordinate 66,387,348 of CM060958.1, forward strand.
TAAGGGTGATGGGCCCATGGGCAGAGTTTGAGTGTGTAGAATGCGTTCAAGCTGGAAGGGGTAGAGGTCCATGCTTGCACCCGTAGTCGTCCGGATGTGGTCGCCCTTAGGGAATTTCTTTTCATGCCTCCCAAGAATCACTAATAGAACCAAAAGCATACACTGTGACCTATTTCGGCGTTCTGACCTGGGATGCGGAGGCTCCATCCGGTTCCCCCATGCTTCTTCCTTTACTAACCAATTACAAGCGAAGGGAACTCGCGAGAAATTGGCTGCTGGCACCTCCAGTTGTTGAGACCCATATTGTTTAAGCTCCGAGTTGGGATGGAGCAGAATAGTGCAATAAACTCTGATGACATATTACGCGGTGCGTTCAAGTTGTAACACCCTTTTTTCAGGAATGGGACCAGATAGGAACTTCTATTTTTTTTAATACACGTGGACTCTTTGTGAATGCGTGACAGAGATGGTAGAACTGTAGTGGCAGCGACGAGAATTAGGACTGTTTTTGATACTTAAAATGGCGACGTTTTCATTGCAAGAACAGCGTACAATCGATGTTCCATTCATACCGTCATCACGCGTCAATATGTCCTAACAATTTGCCACGCTTATAGCCTTGTGATCATCCGTCAGCATTCGTGGCACCCAACTGGAAGACACTGACACTTTTTGCATTTTCAGATCCTAATGCAGGATTGTGTGCACAGATCCCACGTAAATGCTAATTTTGGAGGCGATGTCTGCAACGCTTAATCGGTATTCCTCCAATACAACGTTCTCCACTCGCTGTATCATGTCGTCAGACCGGCTGTGACTGTCTTGGTTTGTTGTCGCACGATGTTCTGCCTTCATAGAACTGTCGCAACCAGGAACGCACATTAAACCCATCCATAGTACCATCACCACATGACTCACTCAACTGGCGATGCAGTTCAATAGGTGCCACACCACGAAAATGGAGAAAACGAATGACTAAACGCTCTTCTTGCAATGAAAACTTCATCATTTTAATTATCAAAAACAGTCCTAAATCTCGTCACTGCCACTACGTTTTATGCACTGTACAGTGATGCCTCTGTCTCGCATTCATAAAGAGTTCAAGTGTATTTTAAAAAGTTCCTATCTGGTCCCAGTCCTGACAAAAAATATGTGTTATAACTTGAACGCAACTCGTACTAAATGAAACATATTTAATAATATTTAATTACAGCAGAACACAATTGCCTAAAAATTAAATACGTGGTTCATTAATTTAAGATATTAAGGATAATTTTAATGCTGTGAGTCTTATATTTAATATTTTTGACAAAAATCCTGCGTTTTAATTCATTTCTACCGACTAGGGTGGGCGAAGACTTTGAGATGTGGACTTCATAGCTGTTCTTCCTGTTGGGTTGTTTGTGTGTGTTTTCCTAAGCCCTCACTTATTATTTGGTGCAATATCACTGCTAACCGACAGTAGTGACATATTCAGTAAGAAGGAGCCTAAGTTCATAACTACTGTCACCTAATGAAGATCCACGTTCATGGCTTTTTACGATAACAATGCGTGACAGCACAAGCATTCAGGCGAGTCAGTATTTATACGCCCTGTTTCTGCTACGACGTTAACTGACACCTAGATCGGATCATCATTGTTTTGTTTAACAATTAGCTCTGTGAAGGTAGTGCTTAGCAATTCCGTTCGTTCTATGTAAACAAACTGCCCTTTTTGTTTAATTAGAAATGTATCTTGACACTTAAGGATGTTAGATGATTCCTTCAGTAAATAGTTGGAAGTGATTCTCTTGGCTTTATAATTTAGGAGGACGGTGTGACAAACTGCCTCTCTCCTGATATCGGTGCCTATACTATAATCTGTGTGGGATAAGAAGCCACGGATTTCTAGAAGAAGAAAGTAGTACTCACCCTCTCGCCCGCACGCATCGTTGTCGCAAACCTTTCAGAGCAAAGGTGGAAGGGAGTTTACTAGAGGAATTTCCACACCTGAGGAAGCATTGGTGGAAGAAAACTGAAAACAAGGTAAGGTTCTGACCGGAAGGATAAGGAAGAACCCTGGAAAAACCCCTATCCAGGCAACTCACCCTGACCGAGATTCGAACTCGGGACCTCTTGAACGTGAGGCAGACACGCTACGATCACACTACTGAAGTGATCCAACACATCTTAGAGACTTCTTTGTAGAGCATTCGAATGATGCACCAATTTCAGGTTTTTTTCTCCATTACAAAATGTATTTTTCTCTGCTTATGCCAGATCTCCACTGACCCAAATAACTAACAAATGACTGACTATAATAAATCATGTTTTTTTTATTTTATTTTATCCATCGATCAGCAATTATGCTTTACAGATGTTTGTTATGAGATACATAGGAACAGGACACATAACAATGGAGGTAGCCATGAACGACTCCTCTAACTAAATATGAAGGATAACTGCAACACAAATTGAAAACTTAAAGTCTGATGGTAGTAATCACGTGTCTGAGTCGTCTGTGCTGGAGACGTCACTCAGGAGATCTTGGGGCAGTCTGCGCTTCAGGCGAGTTGGCTGGCGAGTGCGACAGCCGAGACGGTTGGTAACAGCTCCAGGGACCTCCTGGAGATGGTAAAAGAATGGACGTGCCAGGCGTCGGATGTATTGGTGAACGGGTAGAAGACCAAACTCATGATGAAGCTGCTGGTTTCGGATGAACCATGGAGCGTTTGTAACTGTACGAAGCACCCTGTTTTGTAGTACCTGCAGTCGGCGGAGATTAGTCTTACTGGTGCCACCCCAGACTGGAGCTGCATAGGTAAAAATGGGACGGACTAGAGATGTGTAAAGAAGCAGGGAGGATTCATAACCAAGTGAAGTGCGCCTGTTGAGTAGAGGGTACAGTTTTGATATCCGAGCAAATGCAAGCGTAACAGACCGACAGATGTGGGCGTTCCAAGTAAGTCGAGTGTCCAGTAACACCCCAAGGTATTTCACTGGCACATTGCTTGGTAACCATGAGAGCGGTTCCCCCAGCAGCCGTAGTGATGGAGGATCCCTATAAGGTCGTAAAGAGAAGATCTTAACCTCTGTCTTCTTAGTATTGAGGGAAATGCGCCAGTGAGAGAACCAATGAGCTAATTGATCTAGGGCAATTTGCAGTTTCTGAATGGCATGAAGAATATTGGCGTGAGAATAATAGAGAGCAGTATCATCTGCGTATAACGCCGTACAAACTGGAGCTATATCAGGAAGATCATAAGTGAATATATTAAAGAGGAGTGGTGCAAGTACTGAACCTTGAGGTACACCTGCTAAAATAGGCCGTCGGGTGGATGTGAAACCAGCAATGCGCACCACAAAGGTTCTATTGGTGAGAAAACTTGCTATGATTTGTATCAGATAATAAGGGAGACCAATGCGATATGTTTTAAGTAGTAGTCCACTGTGCCACACCTTGTCGAATGCCTGGGCGATATCTAGGAATGCTGCTACGGTGTATTGCCTGTTTTCGAAACCTTGAATAATAGACTGCGTGATTCTGAGCAATTGGTGAGTGGTAGCATGCTTCGGGCGAAAGCCAAACTGAAAAGACGGAATTATCTGATTATGGATCAAAAAATGAGAAATACGTTGATAAATAATCTTTTCAAAAAGCTTAGAAAGTGTAGGTAATAAGCTGATTGGTCTGTAACTTGAGGGAAGATTTTTTGGCTTGTTGGGTTTGTGGAAGACTATAATTTCCGCATGTTTCCATGTAGATGGAAAATGACCAATGCGCAGAGCAGCATTGAAGATTGATGATAAATAAGCTAGGGCTTTGTTTGTCAAATTCTTCAGCACAACGTTAGGGATAAGGTCATGACCGGGAGACTTTTTAACGGGAAGACGATGGATAAAGCGGGACAATTCACGTGGAGTAGTGAACGAAATTCTGTTGTGCGCTGTAGGACGAAGTTGGTACTCAAGGAGTTCCCTGTCCACGGAAGAGGGAATATTAGAGTCAAGACAGGTGTTAGGCGTGAATGTACGCTCGTAGTGAGTAGCTAGAGCGTCACACTTGGCAGCAGAGTCACTCAAAAGGGTCCCATCAACCTGAAGAGGTGGAATCACTGTCGGCTCTCGGAGAATCCTCTTAGTGATGTTCCATAAGGTATGATCTCCGGGACGGATAGTGGCTAATTGTCGCTGGTACTCCTGAAATCGGTGTTGCTCTAGTGCGGTCCGTACTTGTCGAATGAGACTATTTAATCTTTGGCGCAGCCAGGGTAGACGCTGACGTTGCCACAATCGACGGATGCGATGTTTCTCTTGGATGAGTTGAGTAATATGGATAGTCAAGGAGGGGAAATGGCGAGGTTGAGGACTGCGGATAGTAGAGGATCGTACACTGGAAGAGAGCGCAGAGGTAAAATGGTGAACGGCAGTGTCTATGGCATCCGCAGTACCCAGTTGATAAGATGTGTGGAGTGCAGCATCCAGGTGTGTGCGAAAGATGTCCCAGTTGACAAAACCATCGATGAGTCGCGGGATTTGTGGCAAAATATTAGGAGTGAGGTTAAATGTGACCAACACTGGACAGTGATCGGAATCGAGCGCTGGCAGTGCAGAAATCGATGCAGGTAATCGTATATTGCGATGTACCCCAATGTCCAAAATGTCAGGAGCTACCTGTGGGTTGCCAGAATAGTAAGTCGGTTCTGTAGGAGCCAGTATGTGAAGACCAGTGGCATTAATAGTGTCAAACAGACGCCGTCCATTCGGGTTTGTGACTCTACAGCCCCAAGAAGTGTGCTTCGAGTTCAAATCCCCTAGCAAGAGAGTGCAGCTTTCTGCTGGGAAAAGGAAAGAGAAATAGTGAGTATTAAGCTTACTATTTGGGGGCTTGTAAGCACTCATTAGAACGAGATCGTTGCTATCGCGAAGAGAGAGTGTAACGCCCACTACCTCAAAACCGGGAATCACAGGTAGGAATATTTCATGATGAGTCAGAGAACGTTTAACTAGCACAGCTACTCCCCCAGAGGCGGTAGGTGCATTCCGATCAAATCTATAAATCTTGTAGCCTGGAACAGAGAAACGTTCATTCGGGAGAAGATGAGTCTCGGTGATACAGGCAGCATCTATACTGTGCAAGCTGAGAAAGGCAGCGAAGGAGGCACGTTTAGTGCGTATGCCATTAGCGTTCCAGTTCAGGAGAGTGAGTGATGAAAGAGATGGCCTATTACACGCCACCATTTCGGAAAATAGTTAGAAGAGCGTTTTGGAAACATTGTGTAAATTGCGGTAAGAGAGGAGTGAGGAACGTGGATAAAGAACTTAGAAGTTGAGTGAACAGGCTAATTAGCAGAGCCGAGAGAGATGAAGAGTCAGAGGGATCTTGTTGTGCAGTAGTACGCCTCTTCGAGGAAGCAGAAGTTACACTGGCATAAGTTGCTGGTGAAGAAGTTGGAGGTACTGGTGATGCAGCTGGGGGTTGTAATGGTTGCTGTGCAGGATTGTCTGATTGTTGTAGGGGACGAGAGCGATGAGAATTCCCAGGCTGTTGCCTTGTGTTGCTATTTTGTGTTCTGAATTTCAGTTCTAAATAATGCCGACAACCTTGGTAGTTAGCTGGATGGTTTTCATGACAATGAACACACTGAGCTGGAGTGTCTCTCGGTTTAGTGCACTGTGAGAAGTGATGATTCTCTAGACAGCGAACACACCTCGGGGTCAGCTGACAATAGTTCTTTGTGTGACCGTAATTCTGACAGCGGGTGCATTGCGGTATGTCAGTGTTACGACGGCGATGTTCCACCTTAACAACACTGTAGAACAGGCGAGTTAGGTTGAGTATAGCTTTACCATCATCGCTATTTAACAATTCCACCGCACAGAGAGGAATGGGTTGTTTCGACCGATTCATAAGTCGAGTGACCTTCCGCACTGGGTAGTTCTGTAAGCACAGTTCGTCATAGATTTCCTTATCAGTGAGCGAAGGAGGGATGTCTCGGATAATTACCGAGAAAAGCTTATCTGTCGGATTTCTGTAAGTGTAGTATTCCTGTTGTATGGAGCTGAAGTATGTAGTAAGTTTACGGAAATCGTCAGAAGTAGAGGGATGAACCTTAAGGATAGACCCGCGAAGCTCTGTGTGAAATTCAGAGGTAACATTATTTTTTAGATCTTGTAATAGAAGTTGATAGTTACCAATGTTGCGCAAGCAAATTGGTGGAACTTTTTCCTTAGGTGTCTCGGAGTTGCGTGTCTCGTCCATGGCTGTGTTGTTTTCTAGTAGTGCGAAGCGGTTGTGCGTGGAAACAGAGTAAGCATAGCGCGAGGCACTTGTTTGTTCTGATGGGGGAGCTGTACAGCGACGCTTACTCGGGACAGCTGTGGCAGCAGCAGCGTGTGTAGCAGCGCGACCAGAGCTGGTTGCAGGTGAACTGTTAGATGGGGCAGTCTCATGCATGATAACGTCACTCGTAGTTTTAGCGGTAACTATAGCAGCAGTTGACGTGGTAAGATGTAATTGTGACGGGCGTAAGGGTGATTGACGCACTGGTGAATTAGGATTAAAAGTATTGGTGCGAGAAACCTGGGTTGGCTGCGTAGACATTGGTTGAGCTTGCTGTAGAGGCACTGGTAACTGTGGGAATTCACTAGTGGTATTATAAACCATATCGATAGCTGAGCGTACTAGATGGCCGGTAGTTTCCGGCGTGAGAGACGTAATAGGTGAGGAAAGAAAAGAAAAAAATAGAGAAAGAGAAAGAAACACACCTGTACCCAAAGGGCACTAGTACACGTCAGTAAAAGAACACTGTTTGCACTGATTGTGAAAATACAATTCACTAGAAGATATCGTATTCCACAGTTAAACACAGTTACACTGTAAACACTCACGGAAGCAGCGCGCACAAAACACGTCTGTCTGCCGCGACTGTCGGTACACGACTCTGCTAAGGAGATATGAGTGGGTTAACTTTGTATGACCAATGCAGACGGTGTACTATTTACAAAATGGCGAGTTTGAGGTTAGCAAAGGATTTTTAATAATGTCTTATTAATCCACTTATTATACCCACCTAATTTTTAGCATACGAGAAAGTACATTTAGTAGACACAATCTACTTATCTTTTATATATTGAGAACGTCTTTTCACTTCAGAATATTGATAAACATTGGAGAACGCTGACAAATTAAAAACGTTTGCTTGTCACGGCCTCCTGTAACCCCCCAATAAATCATGTTGAATTAACAAGTTGAACTCGATACGTCCACGGTAAGGACTGTCTCAATGGGCTACATGTCCTTATAAAACAAAATTATTTTTCACCGGCAATGGAATGTGATTGTACTCGGCTAACTTAATGCAGACCCGACTAACTTACGTGAGACATAATTATGTCACCCACCTTACATATTATTCACTGCTTTGGAAAGAAAAAAAATCGAGTGGGCAAAATAGAATACAATACAGCTAGTGAGATGCATGCAAGACTCATCTGCCATAATATTTATTTGAACTTTGACCAAGTAAAGAAACCTTCTAGTAATATCATCTAAGTCACTTCCGCCGATATGACTGCTCTGATATGACTGGTAAAATTACAGCCGGCAAGAAATTGAAATAAACTTCCGTAATTCTTAGAGCATTCTTGAAGCCAAAACTATCCTTAACGTACAGTTCAGACAAAATGTCATTTACATTGTTTCCACTGCTTAGAAAGGGGCTCTCCTTTGTTCTTGCGCTGTTTGTCATTGGTTCAAGTCTGAATATTTTTGTAGGTACCTCCGCGAACTAAACAAAAAGAGACAAAAACGGCAACAACAAAAATAATACTCTAAAGTAATTGATCCAGAACACACACTGAGCTTTACCTTTGAGATATACAATGACAGCTACTGAGTTAGCGAATCACTCATACCGGACCACAAACCGATTGTTTGGTATTTTACGTAACTTGGGTGCCTTCTTTATAAGATTAAACGCTATTCATAATAGAAAATAGTTATATTAGTATCAGTAGGTTTTATAAATGTGTATAATTTCCCTCCAGATATGCCTCAATGCGCTCCATTAATTTGTTCCGCGTTAACCTTTGTTCTAGCCACATTTCCTTGATCAGTTTCACGACGTCAAGGGCGTAATTACATTGCTCTCATTTCCGTGTGTATCATGCTGTAATTCTATTACGTTGATCAAGTGATCCTTTGAAGTGATAGTGGGTTCATTACTGTTATCCCCACTACTGCTATATGGGTATATACTCTTTGTCTCGCAGTTCCCTTGCTGCACCATGCACTTCACGGTTATTGCTCTTAAATGCAAAACTATTCATTTAAGTACGTGAGTGATGCAGTTTAGTCAGATATAGAATATATTAAAATGTCTTAGTTTGTGCTCGTATGACTGTTCTACGAATAGTTATTACATGAGTTTATCTTCTCTTTATTTCTTCGCACACTTCATGTAAGCCACTATCGGTTCATTTCGCTTCCAATTTATTCGATTACTTCATATTCAGGTAAACGTTTGCAAAAGTAGTTTAATGACACGTTTCATTGCAGTTATAAGCTGGGTATAGAAAATCGAGGTGATAGTCAAATGTAAATAATGCTCTCTGGAGCTTTAAACTAATATATATTTAAGAAAATGAGTTGGTGAGACACAATTTAAAGTTTAGAATTTTGAATTTTCATAAAAGAAGATAAAACAGTGCAAAGAATGGTTTCGAATTTAAATCTCCAGGGTGGAAGAGGAAGACCAAGAACCACATGGAATACAACAATTAGGAGATTTATTGATTGAGTGATACACTGGCTTTGGCATTCCATGCTCTTTCCATGACACCGTGAGAAACAACGGAATGACTATTTCAAAACAAGAAAAAAGTATTGAAAAATATAAATTAATAACACTTATAGTTGGGAAATTTCTTTTCCTACAAACTGGTTATTCATAATAAATTGTGCATTTTAAACCAAACTACTTCTATCTTAATGTTTATTCTTATAAGATTAATTGAACACAATATGCACATATGAATTAATACAGTGGTATAGCGATAGTCAAGTGTAGACCGTCAGTGAATGAGTCCTTGATTGGCATGAAAGTATGTGATATTGTCCACAAAACTGACCACAAAGAGCACAGGTACATATTTCTAATGCCAGGTGGTGTCCTCGTCTGCAGATCTTGTGATGCAATCCATGTGCCGCGGTTCTCGTATATACGTGTCGTAGCTCAAAGTTAGGCTTCTTCTATTCTGCGGTGTTCATGGCTGATGTTAGAAAGAAATTCGAATCTATGTTTGCTGCGTTTTCTTCCTTTATTCTGATGTTTTCTTCATACGCCGATGTAACTTGAAAGCCATGGGTCTGTCTTATCTGTTTTATAAAGTAGACTGAGTCCGCCAGTAAGTATGTTATCCTTGATCGGATTGATTGATACTTGGTGGGCTCTCTTGAGGAAGGTTGCTTTCACTGCCTCGAGTCTCCCCATTTTGCAGTTGTTAGGCATGCTCATATTTTGTTGATGGCATAGCACACGATTGGAGCTATTTTGATGTGGAAAAGTTGTAGTACTGTGCCCATAGAGAGTTTCTGGACCTTCTTTAAGTCAAACATGGCCTCTATCGCTGCCGAGCATCTTTCCTCTATATCCATAGTAAAGGATTTGGCTGTTACCTGCAGTGTAAGTCTCACACATTTATAGGAGTTGACAGTTTAAGATTGTTTACAAGATTTAAAGGTACCTATACCATAAAATTGGTATATTATTCCTTTTTATCTGACAAGAAAATATCTAAAAAATGAAGCATTTTAATCAAAACCGTTAGTCTTTTTGAGAATATGATACATTTCTAACAATTTTCCATTTAAATGATTTGTGTGGAAAACTTGTCTTCACAATCTTTTGAAAGGTACTGAAATTAAACAGGAAATTTGGATTCATCTGAAAAATCGTTTTAATTATGTTTTCCAGAGATACACATACAAAAAATTCCTTTTCTAAAAATCTTATTCTTACATTTATATTACCTTCTCCACTAAAAACTGTTCCTACATAAGCTTATTCTTTAACCCACTTATTATTGAGATAAACTTTCATTATACTTTTACACATTTTGTTTTAAGTACATATAAGAAGGATAAAATAAGCTTGATAGTCAGGTTTTTCAAATCCAAAATTTAGTGATTCACTTTTTAAATATCAAACTATTGCTTTAATCTTCTTAATTTGTAAACGTGTTTCCTTCCTAAATCTGCTCACCAGCTATCCTTATATGCTAGACCTTTTCGTTGTTCTAAACACTTTCAATATGTTGCCATCTTCTTTTCTTATACAACTCTGCTGCATTTTAAACATCTATCACTATCCCTCTCTTGCAAGCCTCCTAGCTCAGTCCTTACGACTCCCTTCAGTGTTAATTTATTCAATCCTAATAATCCCTTACAAAGCATTTCATATGAATTTTCTACATTCTTACTTATTACATTTGCTACAATAAGTCATTTTTCTTCTATTATTATTTCTAATACTTCTTCGAGCCGTTTACCGACAAGTCTGGCAGTTTATATTTACAATTTCTTACTCCTCTCATCGCCATCCTCCCTTTCAGGGCTACCTTCATCCCATGCACTCCCCATTCCTCACTGTAATATAGTTGTACTCCTAGATAGTTAAATACTTTTAGCACCTCAGTTGCTAAGGAATGATTTCAATTAAGCAAGAAGTGCTTACAGATATAAGGCATACAAAAGCAGAATTAAAATGTTTACGAGTATTCGTGGTGACCAGCTTTTGCATGGAAAGGAGAGAAAAAGAATCGAAGCTTTCTATGTAGTATGCCCTTTACTTGGTAAACTCAATACATACAATGTGAAAATCTAAGAAGTACTAACAGCAAAATATTTTAAAACCTCGTGAAAATAATATTTCATTAGCATTTTTATTTTCACATTTTTCCACAGTACGTCTTCTGATTGTGTTAAACTCAGGAATTATGAAGAAGGTTTCATCGTGTATCCAAAGAAATCTCTAGTTGTATATTCAAATTTTTCCTCAATATCTCAAGTACTTAGTTAAAATTATGTGAGCCATTTTTATAAAAATGAAGCAATTATTTCATGTAAAACAGCAACTTGAACTGTGATAGTTTTCATTAATATCTTAATGAAGTATCTCAAGTATCTAATCAAAATTATGACAGCCATTTTCTATACAAATAACAAACACATTTTATAATATTAAAGGGTAGTTTGAGTTGGGAAAATTTCTTGAAAATGTTAACCTAGCAATCTCAAAAAGTACCGGACTGAAATATGTACCTTGATGGTTATTTAGTTTTTTGTTTGAATACACACATTTAAACACAGCACATAGCACGAAGGTGTCGTTGAAGGTGAACCCTGCTGCATGGAGCAGGGCACTTCGACTTTTGCCATCCCGGGACACTGTCCCTTACTGGCATTATGTGGACGGTGGGTAGATGGTTGGTTTTTGCTCTAATGTTTTTATGTTTGTTAAGAAAGAGACGAGATAGAAAGATAGAAATGGTATATGATGGGGCTGTTAAGATTTATGGTAAGCCTAGGGTGGTTCTTAGGTGTTTGTAGGTAGCACCGGGGTCTATGTCATATTCCCCGAGACCCCCGAGAAGATGGTTGAAACTGTATGGTAGGTTAGAATAGAACTTGTGTGAAAGATTTAAGATGTAGTTGGTGAGAGTGGAAAATCAGAGGTCATTGTGTATGTTGATGTTGGGGATATACCAATCAGCAACTGTAGCAATTCTGAGAAAACGGTTTTGCATACTCACAGCATACCCATACATTTTGTGACTTTCGAGGCAACGGATAGAATGTGTGCCTTCCACGTGAGACGCATGTCGAGTTGGACTCCAAGATATTGGGTCTGATTGCTCCAGGGAATGTCTTCTCCTGCTAGGTGGAGTTCTGGAACGACTTGGATTTGGCGACGGGTGAAGGTAACTGCCTGTGAATTTGTGGCATTTAAATACATACATTGTCATAAAATGCTCGTCTGTACCTCTCTCTCTCTCTCTCTCTCTCTCTCTCTCTCTCTCTCTCTCTCTCTGTGTGTGTGTGTGTGTGTGTGTTTGTGTTCATGAAAACTGATATTACAATTTTATGTAGAATGCAATACTTAATTCACCGTGGGTGTATGGTAAAGAAACTAAAAACCGCCTTGTTTACTTCGACAGTATATAGCACTTTAAATAATCGTCATATCGGATTCTTATAGTTATTCATAATTGTTTATAGCATTAACTTATATCTATCTATCTATCTATCTATCTATATATATTGTAATTTACGTCCTCCAACGTTAAGTCATATCGGACGATGAATGGAATGGGTGAAATGATGCTCAAATGAGCCCAGGGTCCATAGAGCTTAGAGTTACCCGACATTCGTCTTTCAGGATAAGGGAAAACCCCGGAAAAACCTCATACAGGTAACTCACCCTGACCGAGATTCGAACTCGGGACCTCTTGAACGTGAGGCAGACATGCTACCACCACGCTACCGAGGCGGGCCTTAACTTAAATATAATTTACGATAACACCGTGATCACATTAAAATCATGCATTATGCATTTGTTTAATACAACTCGTTAACTTTATAAAGGGATAAAAGCTGTGCCATGCTTCTCCTAATGGCTAGAAAAGGAAGTTGCTGAATAAGTTTTGAGAGAGCAGTATATACCTCTAGAGATACTATTTTAAACTATTCTGTTTTTGTCAGCAATATTGTTCAACTTCTTATGTAACTATTACACAGATCTCAGTAGTGAACAAGCCATTTAGGGTTCGGTCTTGTATCGCATTAACCTGCTTTCTTGTTTATTAAAATTGTCACGGTCGTCTCCCAAAGGGTAATGAGCGGATCACTTGGGGACGTAGCTCCGGTCCAAGGAGGAAATTCACGGGGTAATCCTAAAACCTGAAGGATTTTGTGAAGTAGGTGTGCTGGGAAGAAAAGGGCATAAAGGAAAATGAGGCAGTGGAACCTTTCCAGACAAGCCCCAAAGAAAATGCAAGCTGATGTACACTGAAGCATTCATTTTATTTTTATTACAATCACCTATATTGAAATAAATATGGCCACTGGTGATGACAGGGATTCGTCATGACACACTAATAAAAATATTATTTTGTACGAAATATGTACTTTTAGATGGCAGATGGATTCGTTCAGCAACACACTCTATTGGAACCACGAGTTCGAAAATCCCGGTAACTGTAGCGTCCATACTATCCACATAATACTCATATACAGTAGAATGATCTTAAGCCAGTGTCAGCGGTTTCAAGGGCAGTGCTCTGACTGGTCACATACTACTACTTGCAACGTTAACACTACTGGTTAATGAACTCCCTCAATGTGGAAAACCATACCGTTCCACCATATGCGGAAACATACGAGGGCTGTTTAATAAAGAATGATCACAACTTTTTTTTGACAACGTACCTTTACTCGTCCTCATAATTCTGATGTTCCTTCTCAAAATAGTCTCCCCTGAATGCGATGCACTTGTTTCACCACTGCTTCTGATGATGGATAATGCCTCCCACGAAGGCGTTTCTTCAAGTTAGGGAATAGAAAACAGTCACATGGGACTAAATGCGGACTATAGGGAGGGTGATGTGAAATGTGTAGTGTTTAACGCCCACTTTTACTACATACGGCACCGCAGGCGATGACACTGATGATACATGAGATGAAGATGGAGCACCGGTGGAATGAGATGGCGGGGGAAACCGGAGATCCCAGAGAAAACCCGCCCCAGCGCCGTGTTGTCCACCACAAATCTCACTTTGCGGTCGCCTGGGATCGAACCCGGGCGGCCTTGGTGAGAGCCAAGCGGTCTAAACACTGAGCCACGGCGCGGCCTAGGGAGGGTGAGGGATGTACTTTACGTTGATTTTTACTGGATATTCAGTAACAACATTGACAATATGCGGTCGCGCATTATCGTCGTGCAGCATCCAGCCTGCTTCGTGGAAATGTGGTCTTTTGCGCCTTATACGGACTTCCAATATTTTCAGGACATTCCTGTAGTATTATCCAGTTACTGATGTGTGTGCAGGTGCAACATGCTGATAAACCATTCCATGAATATCAAAAAATGAGATGGCCATAACTTTCGCAGCAGAAGCAACCACGTTTGCTTTTTGGGGGGTTGGTTATGAAAGAGATTTCCACACTGAGCTTTCCTGTTTGCTCTCAGGATCAAAATGATGTAGCCGAGTTTCTACAGCAGTGATTACGTTTGAAAGAAACTCCGGATCTTCCTCTAACATCAACTTTAACTGCATGTTACCTCCATTGCAGCGGTAGGCGACACTGAACATGTCTGAACTTGCTTGGTTCACACAGGCGGGAACCACGAGTACCAACAATGAAACTACTACGGCGTTTGTTTCACATTAAGCTAACAGAATATAATATGGTTGAATTTTAGTGCGAAAAATTATGACCGTAAAACACTTCTGATCATTCTTGATTGAACAACCCTCGTACAATTAATGCGAAAATAACTTGTGTGCAATAACCATTTCAGGATGCCAAGATTTCACAGAAAATGAGTAGAGATTGTAAACCAATGAAAAATGACAAAAGTAACAGCACTAAACAATGTAAATTTATTTTAGACATTCAACAGGTGATTTTAAAATAATGCATGGAATTGAAGAGTATTATGTAACTAGCATTTCTTGCATTTGTTACATTTAACAAAGAGGATATATTGTGCGAGAAAACATCAAATAGTTCTGTACAAGCTATTACTTTGCTTATACAAGCTTTTCCAAAGAGTTAAAGGTTTCATTTCACAAATATTTCAAACATAACCTAATTGTTTAAGATATATTGTGTATATGTATAACAGGAATATCTCCACATTCAATACGGTATTATGATAGTTAGTTGCACATTTGGTTACAGAAGTACTAACGTTACAATTTTAAATTAACACATCTCTTTTATAGATTCTTTATACAAATAACAGCTCAAGTTACTTTTCCTTTCACGTGATAATTAAAAATTACTTGCTGCAAAAGTATTTTCGCCCATATATACACTGACTATATGAGAAATTCGGACGTTTAAATTAAGATAACAGGCACAATAACTACATATATTACAACATTCAGACACAACACCTAACCTGCAGGTGTATTATGTTTTCGTAAAATACATCCATTAGAATGAATGTCTTAAACATTACTAGATCGTTCAGGCTTGTAGTTAGGTCGAATAAAGGTCAGGCAGTGACGCTGCTCTGACTATCGAATAATGTTACAAATAATTAACAAACATAGATTACAAATATACTTTTACAAAAAGTTAATACATTCTTCTATCTTCTACACAGAGCCATCTGAACATATATGCACAGTTTTATAAGATGGCGTAGTGATGTATTGGTTGGTTACATATAATAAACACAAAATATACATCGTAGCACCTATATTTTGATATTTCTTTGGGTAAAGACAAATATAGTTTTATCATTATTTTAATATTATCTGTACCACACTGCAATAAACTTACAATTAGTTATAGCAAATGTAAAACATTTCATTAACAGTTCCATTGCGCAAACACTTCTCTTTGTAAAATTTTCTGAAATGCTTTTGTACTGCCACATATACAACATTGTTTACATAATACATTCGTGCACATACTTTACGCAACTTTTCCAGCATGTAATGTAGATTTGGCATATTACTGAAACAGTAGGCTAAACTGTCACTACATATACGGCATATTCACAAATGTTTAGTGTATATAGTGTAAAATAAGAACAGCTTTCATCTTCATATGCAGATGCGATGTAAAAATGTAAAAGATCTGTGTAAAATAGAAGTACAAAGGTTTTAAAAACAATATCTATATATAGCTATGTACGAATGGTCCTCAAGCATTTCAGTGAAATGTTGCACGATATTTTAAAAACTTTTGACCTTACTGGATTAAATAAATACGATTAACATTTTCTGTGGGACTTAGATACAAGCCTCAGAGAAATTATATACTAGATAGAATACTAAACACATATTATTTACATTTATTGACAAACAATGCACTATCGATATACTGTTCTTATATTTTGAAAATCTGAACTTCAGTTCTTTCTCAGTAACCATTTAGTAATACGGTTTGTAAATGCATATTGTTTCAGAGTTTTGTTTGTATTATATAGATATTTATCATAATCTTTACATAACAAATAGGTTTTGACCATATCACAGTTAACACACATTATTTTATTATAGACATTGTTAAATGTGAGTATATCTTTCAAGTCTGAAATCACACGAAATCTCCAATATTCGCAGTGAATAACATCTTTAAACAAACAGGAAAAACAAAACAATACCGCAGTACATGTATGAAAAAGAAGCACTCTTTCTGTGCAGTTAACCAACCAGTCAAAGTAATGAAGCATTATTTCCTAGCGGCGAAGAAGAATGTCACCGATCGCACTTTTTATGTTGGAGCCGCGATAAGACAATGCCGGGCGCGAACGAGACAGACAGCTACGCGCGGGCAGAAAAGAGACAGATAGAGAGAGCGCGAGTGCTGAACGCTTGCCGAGAGATAAAGAGACAACGTTTAACGGCAGAGGTTCTACTCCCATTAGTCCTAGACCCGTAGGACCAAGGACCCGGGCCTCCTTCTACCCGGGAGCGATGGAAAACTCCGGGGTCTTTGCATGGGGCAATACCTTGAGTCTAGAAAGCCCCCCACCCCATCGACTACAACGTCAAGACGGGTGGAAGTGGATACGCCACTTACGCGCGTCAACCCCGCAGGGAAGACTACCGAAAACCTCGGTGGGGCCACCTGGTGATCTAGCACACCTTCTACTAGCTCTGCAGGCTAGTACCCGGGACTTATGAGGCAACCCTCTACCCCCTCCGGGCGGCCATAGCCTGGTCAGAGGTAGCCAAATTTCCCGTGGGTGTCGCGAACACACTGCCCCCTCGAGTCCAACCCATTCGAACAACTCCCCGACAGGAGGGGCTCGGCAGTTCGGCCCGAGGTTCCTCTGGTAACGTCAGAGGTACCACGAATGCTAAGGGTCCGCATCGCCCGCAAAAAGAGACAGAGATAGTCTGAAATTTCCTGTTGCATCGCGATTGTTACCGAGCGATCCACCGAGTTCTAAAACAATGAGTAGAGGTATAAAGACACCGCGGCTGTCAGAACGGAGTCAGTTGCTAGTGAGTTGTTAATCGTGTGTGTGCAGCTATTTGAAGTGTACCGCAAATAATTTCTTTCATTTGTTTACGTGTGGTGAAGCAACGAGAGACCTTGTAGACTGCGTTTGTGTATGTTACATAATTTTGCTGCCGTCAGGTTGTACAAAGTGTGTCTCTACTTGAAATAAACAGTATTTTAAATTTCAGCAAACAAGACTTTTAATTTTACAAACACAGCAATGTCACAATATATTCTTAAATCCCAAATGCAAAATAACCGTTCTTCATTTACTTACTGAAAAGTTTTCTGTTTTCACTTCCAGTCAGTGTGAAATGCTACAGTATTTAAATTAATAATATTTAGGCAACGAGAGAATAAGTTAAGACAGTGAACACGAGGGAAGTTTGAAACTGAGCTGTGGCAGTAGTTCTAATTTTCCATGAGTGTGAATACATCGTATTAGCTGAAATCTGTCTTTTCGCGAAGATACCAAGCAGATCATGACGTATAATGGAACTTATTCTACCAATATGGCATCAGAACGTTTCTAAAAGCAGGAACGTCAGCGAAAGGTTAAATAGGTTAGGTTAAATTAGGTTAGGTTTAGGTTAGGTTAGGTTTAGGTTAGGTTAGGTTTAGGTTAGGTTAGGGTTAGGTTAGGTTTAGATTAGGTTTAGGTTTGGTTTAGGTTAGGTTTAGGTTAGGTTAGGTTTAGATTAGGTTAGGTTAGATTAGGTTTAGGTTAGGTTATATACTGACGTAAGAACCATCAGCGTTACATAATGATAATGCAACCGTTCCTGCACTCCTGATAGGAGTGTGCATTGCTGGTGACATTGAATAGACTGGTCAGAGTGAAACCGTTATAAAGTGGTCCATGTTGCTCTCGACTGCGGGTGTTTTATAACTTCCGTAATGTAATAGGAAGGGCAATGCAAAAGAAAGTGTCATTACTGATATTAACTTGTCGGGATGAGATTTTCACATACACGCAACGCATAAGTAAATAAGCAATATCAATCGAATGCCACATACGTTTTAGGGAACTGAACAAAGCGTTAGGTACTACTAATAGAATTAGGGATGAGTCGATACCAGTTTTTCCCGATATTCGATACTGATACACGATATTTTTACAATGCCCGGTGTTTCGATATATATATATATATATATATATATATATATATATATATATATATATATATATATATATATTAGTTCAAAAATACCAGCATTTTCATTCTTTTGTGAGTATGTGGCACTGAAATTATGATAACTTGGAATTAATTTTAACTCGAAATTAAACTTGAAATTCTGATAAAGTTTTAGGACAAGGCATAGAACACTAGTGCTTGTATAAAACTCCTTTCAAAAGACTGGATGCAAGGAATCTTCCTTGAGTAATCTGGTGCAAGTAATTTCAAAACCTAATTTTTCAGAATCCAGAAATAATATATTTTAAATGCATCTTACGAAGGCATCCTTGAATATGGAATTCAATTCAGTGAAGAATAAATCAGCAAGTATGATTTCTGTAGGACTTATGTAACTATCGTTGTATATCTTTTATAATTAAATATCTAAAATCAAAAAAATTTGCATGTATTGATCACGTTCTCATGAAATAATTCTCTACGTAAAATTCTGGTTTACTGACTTTATATAATTTGGAGTGCAGCATATTGGTATATTGTTACCGTGTGGCATTGTTGTGTTGATGCCACAAGCCGAAGAAACAATGGCTTGGGAGGTATAAATACTCCGCAAGGTGGTGACTCCGGCCACTACACCGGGCAAGAACAGTGCCCAATGTACCCTCGCAGCGACACCACTACTGCCCGGGAGATCCAGGCAGTTCAACGTGCTACTGTCTCTACACCCGCACAACTCACCGCTGCCACCAACACACCCACACAAGAATTGGTGCAGACTCTTCTTTACGAGGTAAGAGGCCTCAACCAACACCTCGACTCCATGGAGGACAAACTCGCCGCCGCAGCCAGCAACTCCAACCCCTTGCGTGAGGACCTCCAGGATCTTCACTCGGAGGTGCTCAACCCGGGTCCTCGCCTTGGGAACCTGGAGGAGCTCCTGAACACCAACGTCACAGCAATCTCAACAGCTCTAAACACTCATCTACAGTGTTCCACGGAACTTCTGGACAACCACATTAAAACTGCACAGGACCAAATCTCTACAGCTACACAACAATTCACAATACTTCAAGAACAACTCACCAAGATCAGCAATACAACATCACAACATCAAAAACTCCTGGCCAAGATAGAGTCCAACATCAGAGATACTTTGAACAAACAGAAGAATGTCCTTGATCTAATAGACCTGGTACATCAAAAACTTTCCATCAGGACTTCACACAACTACAAAGCAGTATGGAACTCCTGCAATCCCGACTAACAAGTGCCGCATTGGATGCATCAGAACATCAGAGACCCCGACGCCGCGAGGCGTCAATGACCCTCCCCCCAAGCACAACAGGTGTACAAAGACTACATTTCAATAAAGATTCCTCTAACTTCTTCTGTCCTCCCCTTTAACCTTTTTCACATCCACGTCACTCCGCAGGCTGTGGTCAGGGCCTTGGGTCATGGCCATGAGCCTGGTAAGCCAACCGAACCTGCGCTTTTTCCCAAGTGCAGGAGCATCAACCGACACTAACGGAGATGCTTTTGCAGGACTCCTCTACCTTTCCTGATCTTCTCTTGTTACCTCTTCTTTCTCTTCTTCTGTCCCTTTCCTCTTTGTTAAAAAAAGAGAAAGAGCGGCAGTTGTGTGTTCGACAGACGACGATTGAAGTGTACCGCACTGACTTCATTCATTTGTTTTCGAGCAGCAAAACACAGAGTCAGCCTTGAAGACAGCTGATTGTATATTTCACGTCTTTTTACTGTAGCAATAGTTGTTTTAAAATTTATACAAATCGGCTCTCCGAACCTACGTAACCCATGCAGTCACAATAACATTCTCGCCGCTAGGATCGCTAGGATCTTTCGAATTAAACACACAGAAATTCACATGTCTGCAATAGTGTTTACTTAAAGATAATTACAGGTAACACTAGACGCTATACATTTTTATATTATTGTCAATTACACATTAGGCTAATGATAAACATGTTTAATTCCAATCCTACAGTTTTTAAACAGAGAAAGGGCCAGGTCATTCGTTTACTTATAACCTAATATTTTACAGAATTGTTTTAAAAGCACTGTATTTATTATACAATCATAATTACACAGTTAAAATCCCTTTCTCTATCTGATATCTTGTTTTCTTATATAGGACATATAAAACATTAGCTAGCATTAACAAACTAATGTTCAAGCAAGGTAAAACAGTATTCTACAGATATAAAAGCTTGGTTTACTGTATTAGATGCTTGAACACACAGTCTTGCACAGCACAACAGCAAACAAGCGCCGTAAAGTATGATATATTATCTCCACTTTGTCGGGGAGACTGCAGTAAATCTAACTTTATAGTCACTTTATAACCCAGCCGGAGTCTTTGAAAAGATAACACGTTAAAAGCGAACAACGATGGGGTGAACACATTTTGTGAAGAAGCATTCACATAAACACTTGGATAGTATTTCAAGGTTATCAACAAATGGTTCTGTCACATCCTTGGAAACAGTAAACAAATGTAGTATGTATTTCTTGGAGATAAAAGGGATAACAGTTGCAGATAAATTTAAAACAATTTGAACATCATATACCATTCCACATACCATATACCATTATTCAACTTTTTCACTTAATTAAATATTGGAACTATATTTAGAACCGGCGCCGTCCTTAGTTTATGTGGCGATGTAAACAAAAACACGCGTACGTGTGCGACATCATTAACTGTTTAGCCTTGAAACTCTTCCAGATGAAAAATATAGTTCACTTATCGTTTATAAAGACCAAATCTAATGCAATATATATATATATATATATATATATATATATATATATAAACAACTTCGCATTATTACAAATTCAACAATCAAACATTAATTAAATACTATTTTATTTGGTATAGTAAGCGTAATTGGTAAGTGTTAATCAGAGTTCACGCTACACTTACGCAGTTTAAAAGCAGATGGAAGTGGGAGAATCTGCAGTACAACAAGACTGCTATCGTATGTTATGAAACATCACAGAGAGAAACCGTTAAAAAGTGGCGAAAGGAAGTTGTGAAAACGGGCAGGCTTTCCATCCTAGCAAAACATCGAAAAAGAAAGAAGCCAGTTGTGGAACGTGAACATGATGAATTTGTTAAAATTTCTATTCGTCGCTAGATGCATAGCTTCTTTGAAAGAAACGAGGCACCACAATTATAAAAAGTGCTTCAAGCAGTAAACAAATAATCCCCATTTTCTGAGCTTTAGAAATAAGAGCTTCCAAACCGTTTTTCTCGACATAAGCTTTCAATTTGTGAATAGAAAATGTATATAATTGTTGAGCGTGAAGATATATTGTTGTGGGCAGGAATTATCAAAGAAAAATTCGGAAGTGGAATTCCTCCTTTAAGAAATTCCTTCATTGTCAGACTCCAATTAGGCACGTTTAAGCATTTTTTTTTTTTTTTCAGTTGCATGCCAGTAGAACATTCAAGTCATTGCCAAAGTGGCCACACGTACTTATTTACCACTTTCATTCCGCGGACAGACCCGTGAATTAATTTTTGATTTATAAATGAGATGAGGTTATGTGAAGAAATCAACTATTTGAGTAATTGTTTAAGAATTTAGTCGCTTTTTAACATACAAAAGGAAAAATATATTACACAGTACACACACCTTTGCATTTAATCTTATCGTAAAAGTGCTATCGCATAAGCTACACAGAACATCGAAAACCGCAAAGCAAAGCTTTGCATAGAATTTCGTTGACAGCGCAAACATTTGCCACGTGTTGGATAAAATAGCGCAACTATTCCCTCCAATCACAATCGCCGGCGGAATAATAAACTTTGGCGCTTTGTTTACATCGCCACATAAACTAAGGACTGCACCGGTATATACTGTAGCAGACATTTTAAAATATTCACCTATATATTTTACTTCCTTGACAAAGACAGTTAAATTCTTCATAATAAAATGAGTTCTAAACTTTAAGAAATACATATTTTTCCACTGCCGCATTTTAATCACCAGTTAATTGATTCAATAAATGAACAAGCGAATGCTTTTCAATAGCTACACCCAATTTTAAACCTTATTTGCTCGGAAACATTTTTGAGCACTTTTTTAGTGTTTAAAGTCCTTCTCGTGATGCAACTTTTTACTAATGTGCCTCAAAGTGTTACACTTCCTCCCAAAAGAACATAAAAATACGATATACATTTAAAAAGGCTCCATTAATTTTGGGAAAATCAAATATTTTAGGCAATACAAAATATAATAATACTTCCACTGGAATTAGGGGCTAATATAAAATTATGATATGATAATTTCTTTTCTGGACTTCCTTAATGTCGAACCTGAATTGTTTATGTAAATATTTATAACAATATAATGTGTGGAATATTATTATATAATCAATTTACTCACTAAAATTTAATACGTAAATAATTATGCAATTTGAAAATTTGAAACCTGTTGTGTAATGACTGACTTAAATTTTAACAAGGTATTACATAAAGTAAATTTTCCAAATTTCACCCGTTAGTTACCAAAAAGCAATGTAAGAATATAGGCATATTTTTAAAAATATAAGTTAAGCTTTTTAAACTTATCAAATAAATGCTTTTATTTCTGTTTTAAATAAACATGAAAGACTCATTACATACAATCAAAACCAGTCACGTTTGAAAGATCAATGTAAATAAATTCAAAATTTTTGATAGTATTAATGTAAAATAAAAAGAGATAGTATAGTTGTTTTCTGCATTTCTAAACGCTTGTTTATTCTCTAGACTCTGTTATTTTTCAAACTTCTAAATGACTTTCCCATTCTGTATATTTTAAAGGCCTGATTCCTGATCATGGTGACATTACATGGATTTATATATAAATCCGTAAGCTAATATGGCCAGCATTAATCAAATAAAAAGTGGACTACTGACTTCTAAGCTATAGTTCACAGGTGAGGTGCTACCTAATAGTTCACCTATCTCTCCGTCGGGTACCTTCGGAGGCAATAATTCGGACGGAGAGACGGTCAAAACATTAGGTCTTCACCGACCATGTATATCTGTTTTCTATTGAATGATTTTAGATGTTGCAGAGAAATCTGAAAAATTTTAGACTGAAAAATCTTTATAAGAATAAACTTCGAGATGAGTTTCTAATTTGCTTAATAAAACTGATCAGGAATTGAAGCTTTCCTGGTGACAGTGTTCCCAAATTCCCTCAAACTTTCAATTAGATTTAACCTAACAGTTTAAAATACCAGACGCTGTACAGAATTTCTGATATTTCAAGTCCATTATTGTTTCAAGTGGCAGTAATCTCTTCACTTTGTAAGATATTTAAAATCAGTTATATTTTTATTCAGAACAAAAGCAGCTTTTGGGAAATACCGTTAATAATACACACACAAATATACATATAGAGTTATTTTTTAATTGTGACTGCTGCTTTTTATTTAAAAAAATAACAAAGCTCAAGAATTGCATGTTTGCTTCGGGTTTGTTTAAAGATAGGATGTAGAAAGTCAGTTGTCGATAACCACCAACTGAAGACATGTACCCTGTCCCGGTTTCATCACAGAGTCATAGGCCATGGCTGACGATCTGTGGACGCGGTTCTCCTTTACTGGAGGACCTTCACCATGATCTTGAGCGTGTCGTGTGGTGTTGCCGTGTTGAAGACCACCTCCCCCGTGTCTTCGGCCGTATAATCTGAATATCGAACCTGGTGAACCGTTTCCAGCCCTAGACTCTCCGCTACACGCTGGGAGAAAAGTCCTGTGGCATCTTCTTTCAATACCTGCCATTACACAAAATTAAAGCTATGATATTGCCTTGACATGATCATTCTATGTTTATCATGCACATTTCCTGGCATATATACAATGCAGCAATATTTTTATTTTATACTAAATTAACAGATGATAAAGAAGGAATAGGAAACTTAACCAACTTATCCATAAAATACTGTAGACTAAATTGCTTCATAAGGACACATACAAAAAGCAACGATTAGTAGGGAAGTTCAATTTCTCTCACCTTTCCAGTGTTAAGGTTGTTGATATTCTATGGCCACGTTGATTACTTTAAAATGTCACTAGAGTTTCATGGAAAGGCTAAATATAACTGGTAAAAGATGAAGGGATCCCAGACAATGAGAGAGGAGATGGAGCTGGCAGTAAAGGAATTTAGATGACTGTTCAGGATGCATGAAAATACTGAGTTATAGGGCGTTTCAGACATACCAAAATCCTTAAATAATGGGTGAATAAAGGAAAATAACAGAAAGGGCTAAATGTAGCAGAAAAAGTCTCACAAGACTATGTCCTAAAAACACACCTTTTCTTGAGGTGTCAGTAGTATATACTTTTCATTTGTTATACGGGTGTCAAATTCTCACTTATCAAAGTGTTTCATTTTTGAACGGTTAGCATAATTTTCATGGCTTCAGAATAAAGGAGAATGAGGCTCGTGAGTAAACTCAAATTGCTGATACTATCAAGCTACATAGCTTCTAACATTCACGATGAAATGTTGTGATGGTTGGTGGGGAACCTTGTGAAACACATCGCTGTATTTGTTGACACTTGGTGGAAGAGATGAGAAACTGATGGCTGCATGTACGTGTATTTTTGTACCTTCGTTTAGGCTGAGGTGACAAAGTGATAGGGGAACATTAGAGTTTCCGCCATATTGGCCTGTATCGGTAGCGGCAATATCGGATGAGGCTTTCCGCTTAGAACTAATCCTCCAATGACCCACCGACTCGTCTGACTGGCCGAGGTGCTGGCAGATTATGTACAGCCTGAGTGCTCTTGCTGCACGCGGCACGCGGCACGCCTTCAGGGTTATCGAAGGAGCCCTGTACTCATGCTCTTGGCCGACTAGCTCCGCTTCGGCTAAATCAGGAGGACTTTATTTGCTCCGGTGTCGCTGTTTATCCCTGCTTAGCTCGTCAGGTTTCTCGCCAGTTTGTCTGTTTAATAACCTCAATTACGGATGATAGCCTCTATTTTGTTGAGATGCGTCTTTACTGTTAAAATCTCAATAGAGTCATTAAAGTATTTATTCATTCTTTAAAGTATCCTGAAAAACTCCTGGCGAATTAGCTTCAGCAACCGGAGACGTGCACCTAACCGATTTAAGGCTCTGAGTTGATGTCTTTTATCAATATCCAAACAATTTCAGCAGGAAATAAGAAATAAAGCTAAGTAGAATTTGGCAGATAATTGGGTATATTAAAGAGCCAATTCAGTCAGAAATCACTTCGTAAATGGTTCACGCCGCTCAGCACTTCCCAAGAGGCTCTCTAAACAACGGACTGAACCTACAGATCGATATTGGCAACATCGATGCTTTAATTGCGTTTTTCCCCTTATTCCCAAAGCGGATAATCCTGAAAGTCACAACCCTCCTATAGCTTCTGAGGTTGTTCACGTCCAGTGCCGATCCCACTGCTCCACATGACATTTTGTATCCAGCGCACTAAACAGGTGCATTTATCACTACCCTAGCTATCTTAGGCTAGACTCATGCATCATAATATGTTATCCCGTATAATACGTAACATATATGTATAATATAATATATTATATCTGATGTTGCTATTATGCCACACATATCGGTACTGCACAAGGTAACTACACAGTTACTACTGTGGATCACCGAATCTAACCGCGGTCTATCCTGGTCATGACCTGGCTCTTCGACAAAATTTCCAAGTGATTTGCGGTGGAACGGACAACTTTACGGGAGAGAGTCATGGTCGGATATCCACACCATCAACCCAGAACATAAAAAAATGCACTGTTTCACCATCGCCATACCGTAGTTCACACAAATTGCCCTACCACCCTAACCCGCTTTACTAATCCATTTTTTCTTCGTCGCTTCTCCACTCACAAGGAAACTATCACTGTACTCACACAGCTACGCACCTGAAAAAATTTGATGGTATAATGTGTGTTGTATATAAAAGATGTGCACAAAAAATCTGTTGTGGAGTGGAACCAAAACGTCCAAAACTGAAGCTTGGAGCGTGCCGCATGCGACCACATGCAAGTAGCTGCTAACATCCCTTGTCAGCTCTGTGTATTCTGACGGCGGTCTTTACGTATGCCATGTGCAGAACGCTGCCATTCAGGGGTAAACAATCCCTTCCGTACAGTATTGCGGTATTATTTCTACGAGGGCTGTTCAATAAAGAATAATCATAATTTTTACGGTCATAATTTTTAGCACTAAGCTTCAATCTTATTATATTCTGTTAGCTTAATGTGAAACAAACACGCCGTAGTAGTTTCATTGTTGGTACTCCTGGTTCCCGCCTAAGAGAACCAGACAAGTTCAGACATGTTCAGTATCGCCTACCGCTGCAGTGGAGGTAACATGTAGTTAAAGTTGATGTTAGAGGAAGATCCGGAGTTTCTTTCAAACGTAATCACTGCTGATGAAACTTGGCTACATCATTTTGATCCTGAGAGCAAACAGCAAAGCTGTGGAAATCTCCTTCATCACCAACCCCCCAAAAAGTAAAAGTGGTTGCTTCTGCTGGGAAAGTTATGGTCATCTCATTCTTTGATATTCATGGAATGGTTTATCAGAATGCTGTACCTGCACACACATCAGTAACTGAAAAGCACAACAGGGACGTTCTCAAAACATTGCAAGTCCACATCAGGCGCAAAAGACTACATTTCCATGAAGCAGGTTGAATGCTGCACCACGATAATGCGCGGCCGCATATTGTCAATGTTGTTGCTGAATATCTTGCAAAATTAACGTCAAGTCCCTATAGTCCGGATTTAGCCCCATGTGACTGTTTTCTATTCCCTAACTTGAAGAAGTGCCTTCGTGGGAGGTATTATCCGTCTTCATAAGCAGTGGTGAAGGCTGCGGAGGCGATTTTGAAGGATCTCTCAAAAATGGTTTCCAGTATGTCTTTGAAGACTGGCAGAAACGCTGGGACAAGTGCATCGCATTCAGGGAAGAGTATTTTGAGAAGAACAATCGAAATTATGAGCATGAGTGAAGGTACGTTGTCAAAACAAATTGTGATCATTCTTTATACGTATTCTGGACTCACTTTCGGGTTCTTCCAGCTATACTTGCACACTTTTTTTGACACACAGGTCCCACATAGGGTAGAGATAATGCCATCAAACTCTCAAGCGCGTACATGTGCGGGCATAACACTTCCCTTGTAGAAGGGTCTCTTGTCATTTCGGCACTCAACAGCACACTTCATTATCTCCGCTATTCTGTAAATGGAGTACTGCCTGTGGATGTATGGATGTAAATAAACTGCAACAGAAACAGTTAAGTCAGTTCAACAGTCACTTTCCCTATCTTCGCCCACATCGCAAGCGACACATCTACAGACTACAAAGAAATCCTGGAAATCATTACGATACAAGCTGCACATAACTGAGATGAAGTTTACTACCATGTGAAAGCAGTTAATTCAAGCCAAGAATGTTCTCCTTCACGTACCAATACTCAAGACAACCTCATGGATCACAAAATGTGCTTCAGTTGTGCTCACTTTGGCTACAGGAACTCGCACAACCCACTCTTCTTCTAACAAACATACCACTAATATCAATTATTAAAAGTTCCAGTGGTTTTACGGAGCGGGTTGCCTTAGGTAGTTTCGTCTGTGACCCGCATTCGGGAAGCTCGGTGAGGTGGTTCTGCCCGGTCGGAACCTGGTGGATGATCTCTCAGTCACTCAATACCTCATAAGGTTAATTGTAGTTGGGTGGGAGCTCAAGGATTGAGGGATTTCAGTCATTTGTCTGGTGTTTCTGTCGGCGTAGCTCGGCAGGGCTGGGTACGTCCTGACTCGATGTAGGTTCGTGAAGGAAAACACCTCGACTCCTAGACGTAAGTGGATTTATTGTGATCCTTGACCTATCATGGCTGTTCGCCACCTGTTGTAACGTTGCGTCTCAGTTGTTTATCGTCTCGCGTCACGTCTCGCATAGGTCGCGGAGTGAACGGTGATGTCTTGTAGAGTATCGCGGCGCGAAATGTCATGTTGCTGTCCGCGAAGTTGAGTTCCTGCTCTGTTGCGGTTGAATATACTAAAGAATTAGTACTTAATATTCTTTGACACTTTTCTCCGCGTGGGTTGGTCCTTCACGATCGTTACTTAGCGCACATTCTCAGGTGAAACATATCACTTCCCGGCGCGAAACGACGAAATACAACGTATGGAGTGGAGATAATCTAGCACGTCGGAACGTCGGAAGACAAGTGATTTTTGTTGGCGGAGCGCCTTTCTGCCATCGTTCAAATTTCCTCCACGCATACCGACTTTTGGGAATGTTCATAAATCACGTGACCAATAATTTATTCCTGATTGGTGCAAACTTATTCCCACTCTTAAGACTAGTTTAAATTTGGTGTGAGGACGCAAGACGAATGCGTCGCTTTCTCTAACGGCACGCTTGCTAAAATTGATGCGTAAGCATGCGTTCTGAGCGTTGGTTAAAATCTCAAAGCCTGTTGTCAGGAGCACGCATGGCCTTGTAACAATGGGTCGGTTTGCGACATTCTGGCACCATGTTTGCCTTTAGGGCAAGGCAGACAATAGAGTAGAGTTGTTTGGTTACAGGAATTGCAAAGGGAGTTTACTGACCTTCGCAGAGTGGCCTTGTCACTGTGCCCGTCTCTCGAATATATGTTCACGTTATATTCATATATTCTCTGGTATAGGTCATTTGTATTTATTCGTTTGTTTATGTTATGTCTTTCTGTTATCAAGTTATATGTCATTTCAGTGTTTCTAGCTCACAGGGACTGCGTCACCGGGTTCGATTCCCGTAGCCGACCTATCTGATCCATGGGTTTTTCGGGGTTTTCCCGGGTCTCTAGGCTGGGTAGGTTAATTATATCCCTCGAATTTTCTGCCTCTCCAGTATCATTATACCTCATCTCTCATCTAGTAGTTTCTTTCAGATTAAAAGTGACGGGGGAGTCTCGGCTGTGCATGGAGGGAGGATATGCTGTGAGGAACACTTTCTTCTCCGGCGGGACGGACTCCAGTCTCCGAGCCAGCTTGGTGAGCCGATTCAGAAATGTGGCAGGTGGTTCCCGTAGGGGAGGGGATCCGTCCCCTTCAGCTGCCGTGGTGCGGGCGCTGCGGACCCTTAGCACTCGTGGTACCTCTGACGTTACTATAGGAAGCTCGGGCCGAACATTCGAGCCCCTCCCTCTGGGAGTTGTTCGGATTGGGTTGGTCTCGAGGGGGCAGTGGTTCGCGATGCCCGTGGGAATCGGGTACGTCTCCAGACGGGGTTGAGGGAAGCCATTAATATTCCCGGGTACTAGCCTGCAGAGCTAGTAGAAGGTCTGCTAGATCGCCAGGCGGCCCCACCGAGTTTATCGGTAGCCTTCACCTTTGGGGTTGGCGCGCGTAAGTGGCGTATCCACTTCCATCCCATCTTGTGTCCTTGGACCAGATGGTGTGGCTTGTTAGTAACCCAGGTCTTGTCGTATGGAAAGCCCCACGGAAGACGCCGGGCGCCCTTTGGAACAGCTCGGATACTCCCTGGTTGATAGAGGACCGGGTCTTGGTCCTACGGATCCAGATCTGATGGGAGTAGAACCTCTGGACTCAACAACAACTGTGGCAGGTGGTATGCCGGTTGTGCCAGCCTGCCTGGAGTCTTTCTTGCACTGGAGAGGGGTGGCCTTCGGTGTTCGAACCTATCTCGTGACTGTTTCGGAGTCACGGTAGGTGGGATGACGATTTTCTTGACCGCCGGGGAGATTCTATCTAGTAAAGTGTAGGGACCCCGCCTTCTGTATTATAATTACTCCTTAGGTTCGGTCCCACTTGGGGCATAGGTACAAAAGACAGTCTGGTCGAGGTGCCGAATCCCCTCGGAACAATCCAATCCAATTCACCACTTTTCATGTGCTACAGTCAGGACCTTCTGTCACGACCGGTAAAAACAGCTCATCCGTCCTTTCATAGATCAGTTGTCTAACCAAGTTCACTATGCGTGACTTATCCACTCCTTTAAGAAATTCTGCCACATATTCACCTTAATAAACTTAGATTATCTCTCTACCCAATTCAGTCTTTTTGCTTTCCTCTTGACGTAAGCCATCTATTTTTTTCTACATACTCTATTATTATCACAGTTTCATAAAAAGGGTAGGGCAACGAATTATTTGCAACTAGATATACAGCGAGGAGACTTCGATCGCTACACGAAAGTTTATTTATCTATCAACTCCATATAATTTCCAAAAGGACGAGTAACTTTTCAGATGTGTGTAATCATAATCTTGTTAGTTAAATACCGTTCCAAGTAGTCTACCAAAAGAACTGCTAAATGATAACCATAAGCTTTTATTCTGGTTCCATTTCATTGCTTCACTTATGTTTTATCGATGAAACGCTGTTGCCATTCGGTTACATAATGTAGAAGGCGTCAAGCTTTGTAGACGATAAATCTTGCCTCTTCCAATCTGTTCGCCAATCTCGCAGAGCTGAGGTGGATCCTTTGCCACTTGTTTGACACTCACTACTTCCTACATCTATTAAGGTTATCCCTGCAGGCACAGTGGTCATTCTTTTTCTCCGGTATACGGCAGCGAATATAATGAAAAGGTTTGTCTCTGTCGTGGTCTGTTTATGCAGTGTTTGTTTTCAAGGGCATATCATCGCACTATTCTGAAAGATTATGGAGAACCGACTTATGCAGTTTAAATAGACATCGGATTGTGTTTGAAAATTGACAAATGTTTCTCAGTTTTATTGTCTAATGTGTTTAAATATTTAACTAACATTAGATACACACAGTGAATGTCTCTTATATACCTAGACATTTTAGGGAAATGTATCTATGAATAATCCGATGTTTTCTTTTGATGGTACATTTTAATGAGCTACTGAAACGTTCCTAAGATATTAACTTTTTAGTCATAATTAATAACTTTTCATGCACTAATATAGAATTCTTGCTTAGTACACAACCGTGCTTAAGAGATTACTATGCAGGCTTTCTTAACTTTAATTAGCTTAAGAAAATATATTTTGTGCATGTTATTATATTTTAAAACTTTTTCAGTGTAAGTTATGAAAAGCAATATATTTTGGCTCAACTATTTAGTTTTTTCTTTTAAAAATTGAAGTTCTCTTGAAAATCGTAAGCTAATAAGTTATAAATTGTGTCTGAGGCATATTTTGGACAGTGAAAGTTGTCTGACAAACGTCCATTGGGAAAAGCTAAGTTGAAAGTTCAACGCTTTACCTAAAGGTAAAACTAATGTCTTTGTAAAACTAAACAGACAAAATTTGGAAAGCTATAAAACATGGAAACACATTCTCTATGTCATTGGGTAGAGGAAATGTTTAAGCTTTAGTTTTACTGTCGTTGAGGACGTATTATTTAACAAGTTCATGAAACATCAAAATGATAGTTGTTTCGTGCCACATTCAGATGAATTGGATCTTAGCTACCAAGTTTTTTTTTTAATCTCATTTATTTAAGATCGCTTTACTACAGCTAAGGTTATCAGCGACTACAGTAGAATTAATTCATTAATGAAATATAAAAAATTACAAACAAGTTACAACAATAAGCAAAACAACTAAATTCGCACATTTCAGTGAACAATAGTGATGTAAGTGGAAACACAGTTATATGATACAATAAACAGAGTTGAACTTAATAATAGTAAAATACAAAATGTGTGTATTAAAAATAAACTGTAATAACATCTAACACAAGATATAGTCATATAAATTTTATATAAGACAGTTGTGATAAATCCATTAAGTTTATCATTTTTCTGCATTCTACATAAATCACTATTGAGGTTCAAGTCACTTCTGGCTTTCAGCAGCCGGGTATACTCAAGAAAAATGAAATGTGGAATGTTTAACGCCCACCTTTACTACATACGGCACCGCAGGCGATGACACTGATGATACATGAGATGAAGATGGAGCACCGGTGGAATGAGATGGTGGGGGAAACCGGAGACCCCAGAGAAAACCCGCCCCAGCGCCATGTTGTCCACCACAAATCTCACTTTGCGGTCGCCTGGGATGGAACCCGGACCGCCTTGGTGAGAGCCAAGCGGTCTAACCACTGAGCCACGGCGCAGCCGTGGGGGGGGGGGGGCACTCAAGGATGAGCAATGGTGATATCTCTTGAGTTCCATACTTCATTCATTAAATAACTATGCCTTAGGATGAAGCGGATCTGTTGAGTAGGATTTGTTCTCCAGAAGTGACTGTTAGATATAGCGGGTTCTGAGACAGATTTTATAACAATTTGCAACTTTGAGGGAGTTTGTCCCAATACTGCAGAATATGGGTTTTAAACATCTTTTTCATATCTTGTAAAGTACAGAATTCCCCGGCTGCGATTTGTTGTAATCTTGTAGCTGACTTAGCTGCCACATTGGCCAGTTCACTTCTCACAGTGCCTTTACGTGCAGGAGCTACCAAGTTTATTTACAAGGAAGCGAGTGTTTTATTTTATTTCATTGCTCCATTTACATCCCGGCTTCAACTTCGATGGTTATATTGGTGACTTTTTTCTTTGGAGTATCGGAAATGTTGTTAATTCGTTTTTGCTTTATTCTGTTGTGTTTTTTTTTTATTATTTAGTCACAGACACCTTCAAGACTTTGAGGAGAATAGAGAATAATCTTTGCAAGAAGAAGTCTCACCCCATCACTAGGAATCGAGAACGGGACCTCTGGCAGAGCAAGCTTGTGTTCCACCAATTGATTTACGGAGCCAGACAAAATTAGCATTCCCATCGAGATTAAGTGTATATTGAGTCTACTGTAAAAGTGGCTTGTTACACTAAAAATAAGTTCAAAGCATACTGAAGTACTGTCTGGCAAAGCATGAAAGCGTGTCGGAAAGGATGTGAAACAACAAAGTTCTTTTAGCGCGCCTATTGCACATACACGGCGACTATATATGAACTCTATTCACAAGCAGTCATGTAACTGAATATTCTACAGAGACAAAAAAGAGGGCATCAAAATTCCTTTGTGTCAAGAGTATGGTAATTCTCTTGCTGCAATGGTAATTTACATTTACATTCAACAATTAATTGCCCAACACTTCATA
The DNA here is from genome assembly GCA_030765055.1 of Mantis religiosa. Lineage (NCBI taxonomy): Eukaryota > Metazoa > Arthropoda > Insecta > Mantodea > Mantidae > Mantis > Mantis religiosa. Next base: position 66,420,809 of record CM060958.1, read on the forward strand.
CTAGACACACAGCTTCTCTCCACCCCTTTTCCCTCGTTATTTATGAAACCATATTTTGATTATGCATTGTTAGAAAATTCAAACTTAAATATTTTGAGCTGGTTTGAGAGGTGTAGGCACGGGATTTCAAAAACAAATATTTTATTATCTTTGCGAAATTTAAGACATACAATTATCTCTAAGCTGTACGCAATGGAGACACTTCAGAGGAGAACAATGAATATATGCTTGCCAGTACTACAGTTTCCAAAACTCGTGGTGTTTCGGTAGGCAATATATATTTTATGAACACAGGGTGTGGCAGGTTTGTTAGCTATCTCTCTCGCCTCACCACTTAACGTCACTTAAACCTGTCAGCGCTAAAGGGCGTTGTAGCCACACATTCAATACCTCGGGAAATTATATATGAAAACTCATACATTTTTCAAACTAGGCTCATAGTTAATTCAGACTTTACTGGCCTTGCAAGGTTTAGATCCTGTGAATTTTTAAAGATATTTTTTGAGAACTTTCAAACTTTTAAGAATGGAAAATGTCGTATAATATTTAGGAAAATAGTTAAAATACTATTTTAAAGGCTGGAAATATGTTTGAAAACAGGAGTTAACTGCAGATTGTTCTCCCTAAACGCTCCTTCCGGAAACTTAATCAGCAACTTTAATGCGGAAATACTAGCATCAAACTAGCAGTAACCAATCTCTCTTATCGAAGCAAACTTTTTACCAAGGCAGTAATTTTAGTTGACTCTAGAGCAGCTATCCAAGCTATCACAATCATCCACATGAAACAGAAATAATATCTAAAATAAAACAAATGATAAAATCTCTAATGACTAAGAACAAATTGATAGTTTTTCAATAGATACCCTCTCATGTAGGTATTATTGGCAGTGAAACAGCAGATTATCTTGTAAAAAAGGAACAAAACTACAGTCTAGACAAATACCACTCCCACCAGACACACTTAATAAAATAGTACAAAGAAAAATAAAAGTATGGAAGGACAACTCCAAAGAAAAAACAACTGGGAAACTTGGGGAAACATTCAAGATATTGGAAAGTATACAATAACAAACCAAGGAAAGAAGCAGTAGTCAAATTTAGGTTAAAAACGGACATGATTGCTTCAATGACCACCAGAGTTGGTGTCATGAATTCGTCCCACCTTCTGGTGTGCCCAGGCTTAAACGAAAATCTCCAGAAACAGGGGGATATGTGTAATTTATACTGGAAGGCGAGAGATATTTTAAAGCTGACAGTGTAAATTAAATATGTTTATTGCTTATTTACCTATTTCTTTATTTGTATCCCCATGTTCACATGTTGTATTGTTATTTGTGATTTGTGACCAATTCCTGTTAAATGAGTTACCAAATGTAATGGATTAAGTTCCAGTTAAAGCCATATGTAACAAGTCCAACTGTGTTGCGTACTAAAAGTAGAAATACGCATTTATTTTTTATTACAAAACAATGTTTTTATTCCATGCCGCCATTAGTAGTAGTAGTAGTAATAATAATAATAATAATAATAATAATAATAATAATAATAATAATAATAATAATAATAATAATAATAATAATAATATTAATAATAATAATAATAATAATAATAATAATAATAATAATAATAATAATAATAATAATAATAATAATAATAATAATAATAATAATAATAATAATAATAATAATAATAATAATAATAATAATAATAATAATAATAATAATAATAATAATAATAATAATAATAATAATAATAATAATAATAATAATAATAATAATAATAATAATAATAATAATAATAATAATAATAATAATAATAATAATAATAATAATAATAATAATAATAATAATAATAATAATAATAATAATAATAATAATAATAATAATAATAATAATAATAATAATAATAATAAAGGCTAAAATTAAATTTATGAGGGACATTTCTGAATCCTTCGAAGGATTTTCTTTCAGAAGTAAGATAAGGAGATGGTCTTTCTCCACTCTCTTTAATTATGCTCTTAAAAGTGTAATACAAGAATGGCGTAAACAGAAAATAACTCTCAAAATCAATCAACCAATCACATTAGGTAGAGGAAAATTAAACTTGAATTACCCAACTTATGCAGATCATCTAGCAATCTGAACCCGCGACATCTTAACAGCTCAAAAACAGATTGAATTATTAAAAGAAACTTCAGAGAAAGTTGGTCTTTAGATATCTTTCGAAAAAAAGAATGAATATATTTCGTACAAGAAACAAGCCCCAAAGTTCATGGAAACCAAATTCGGAAAAATTAAACGAGTTTCACAATTTAAGTATCTTGGGGAAATAATTCAGGACAATGGAGTCGAAACTAAAGTAAATGAAAGTAGATACCAAAAAATGGAAACAGCATATCGGCTTAATCAAAAATATATATAATAAAATGGAGGTCTAAATATGCAAAATTAAGACACTGTAATTAAACCAGACAGCCTCGATGGAACAGAAACATTAATTTTGGACAGGAAATCAAATATCGAAAATATATAAAAAGAAGAACGTAAAATTATTACAAACATTTTAGGTCCACAAGTCGAGGTGAAGAATGAAAAATTATACAGACATCCAAAGTGATGTTAGGAAACGAAAGGTAAAATTTTATGCATATCTTAAACGATTAACTTCAAATAGATACTCACAAAATAAATTACGAAATTTTACGAAAATAGAAGTAGAGCAGACGATATTTTAAACAAATGGAAATTTAAAGTAAATAGTGGTATTAACATAGGTCAAAGAACGTTAAATGTATTAATGTTTGAGGATAAGCTGCAAAAAGCTATGTATGAATTGAATAAAATCAGTAAGATATATAATATGAAAATTTCAAATAACAAAACCAAGGTAATGGCATTCCACGGCAAATACCCGGTAAGGACAAAACTTCTAATTGAGAATAATATTATTGAACAAGTGTCACATTTTAAGTATCTTGGATGCGACCTAAGTTATGAAATGGCTCAAGATATAAATCAGAAAATAAGTAAGTTTCAAGCAGTAACTGGAACAATTAAGAGAACACTAATTTGTTTAAAATATCGTCTAGATATATATTAAATAAAATGGGTGATAGACTGCATCCTTGTTTAAGTCCTTGATTTATTCTAATTTCTTCTGTTAACTTCCCATTTACTTCAATAACCATTATGTTATCTACGTATAAACTCTGTATGATTTTAATCAAATGCTCTGGGTAACCTTTTGTCTTTAATATCTGCCATAATTTATTCTATTCTACTCGGTCGAAAGCCTTCTCAAAATCCACGAAGGCAAGGTGAGTCTCCAAATTAAATTCTATTCTAGTTTTAAGTTTTGCCTCATTAAATGCGTACACCTATTTAATTTTATTGGCATTACACTATTCTCCCAATATTCTATTCTGTATTGAAGCTAGAAGTAGAAATGACGGTATCGGGTGTCGTGGAAGATATCGTGTATCGGTATCGAAAATCGACTATCAAGAAAAACTGGTATCGACCCATCCCTAATATATATCCTATATTTTCAGAAATTAAGCTTTTATTTAAGGATGATCCTTAATTGTCGTGGTTCTCAGTGCCCCATCCTATATTGTGCTCTCAAGAGGTAATTTTGCTCATAGGCATCTTTATAAAACTTGAGGTTCATTTACATGCCGTAAATATAAGACACAGGACCACTGACTGAAGGAAACCATAATAAGGGTTTTTACGCTTAAATAAAATCCATCGGCTCCCACCGGATTTGAACCCGTGACCTTGCAAACCAGAGGCTAACATGTTTCCTCTAGATCACGGAGGACAAGTAATGTTTATCATACAAAGTTACACAAAATTCTTGAATGAAGTGATCTTTATATACCACTCCGAGAGAATTCGAAATATACGTTTTATTTGAGTAAACATGAATATTTGGTTTTTAGTTAAAATGGTTAGTCATATTTGAGAACATTTAAGATTTGGGGGAGGGGAATATCATATAATGTCAGTTCGGATTTTGACGGATTTTATTCAAAACTATGCGTCGCATCTTTGTATGATACTCAACCTAAATACCAAGTTTGGTGTGGTACATATCCGAATTTTTGTTTCTGGATTCTCTTGTTCTCTCTCTCTCTCTCTCTCTCTCTCTCTCTCTCTCTCTCTCTCTCTCTCTCTCTCTCTCTCTCTCTCTCTCTCTCTCTCTCTCCCTGCCTCACACATACATATCAGAGACCATTCCTTTAAAAATTGTATTTGGTTTGAGAGGCTTCAAAACATCTATTTTCTTAGAAGTATCTAGTATATCGATGATTTGGGTGGAACACAATACCCGCTCTGCTGTCTACCCACTGCAAGAAGGCAAGCGGGGCCTGAAGAGGGAACGGGTTTTGAACTGTTTATCTGCTCTGTTAGTGGATCTGTTTTCTAGGAAATAAATGTATGAGAGTGCACATGAGTCTTCCATGATCTAATGTTTGTTTCAATAAAAGCAGTGATAGGTATTATGTATGACAACACTGCATAGCATCGTTTTTATATCCACAAGGCGAGCATAAACATCAGGTGAACAGTAAAAATGATTATGTTACACATTCCTTTGCCTTGCCTTTCAATTTGTGACAAAAGCCTTACTCCATAAATTTATTCTGATGATTTAGCTATTAATTTTTATGATAAAGCTGAATACACATTAAAACTTAAATTACCTATTGCAACTTCACTTGTTAAGGGGGGACGTACGAAAAAATGTTCAAACATTCTAATTTTTTTATTGTTCTGTAAAATAGTATATAGTGTTAGCTATCAAACACCAAAATATTATGACTGTATGTGGTCTGTATGTACCTTTAAAAATTAAATCTCCTAGTGTTGCATAGTAGCATAGTAGTAACACATAGTCTTCCATCAGCTGTCTTGGAATCTATAAAGCCCACCTACCAATTCTTAGCACACCCAGACTTGCTAACAAAATGTCTCTATGGAGATACACAACCCGATGCAGAAAGAGCTATGAAATCAATGCAGAAAGAAGCAAGACAGAAGAGGAATTTAAAAAGAAAGGCTGAAGAAGACCAGAATGAGCATACAGGCTATGGATATGGGAAGTTCTGACTTAAAATTAAAAGGGAAACTGAATAATACTTATTGTATTTTTAATTGCCTTTCCCCGTAACTTGCATTTTCTACAACTTCAACCCAATTTTCTCTCAAACTACTTCATCTACAGTGATGCAATTTAGCACACAGCTTTCTTATGCCACAATGAACATTTTGTTGGTTCTAGAATTTAAGATTAAGATCCAGATGGAATGTGATGATACAAAATATATAAAATTACTTTAATTTTTTAAAGGATGCATACGATTAACATTTTTTTGTAAATTCTATACAGCTTCAATAAGAAATCTAAATCCAGCAAATTCCTTTTAATGTGTTTTAAAATAACATACCAAATTTCAGAAAGATAACATATGTGAATTTTGAAAAAAAAATGGGCTTAAGTTTGTAAATATCTCTGTATAGAGAAAAAATATGTAGCATTAGTTATAAACAGTGGAAAATTATGAAAAACGTTGTGCATATTAACTGTATTATCTTAAATGAGTATACTAAGTTTCACTTCTATAACTTGAAAATTTTGGATGTTATGGCTATTTATGTAAGACCCTGAATATTTGCATACGTCCCCCCTTTATGATTGGTGTAACGCAGTCTAAGTATAAACACAGGTAAAACCACTGATATTCAGTATAAATTTAACACTGGTGATTCTGGCTCCTCTATAAAGTGTTTGTGTATTTATATCGATTCAGCCTTGGCTGGTCAATACATATCAATTATATATAAAAAAAGATCACAACAGAAATTTTCATGTTGAGGATTTTAAGGAATAGTGTTAACAAGGACGTTCTGATGGTTTACTATGCTCATATTTATTCGCATACTAATTATGGTATAATTTTCTGGGGAAATCACACTTTAGCAGCTAAGATATTTATATTCCAAAAAGAAGCCCCTTAGATTAATTTGTGGAGTTCATTCAAAAGAACACTGTAAACCACGTTTTATTCATTTAGGTATTTTAACGTTGCCATCCATGTATGTGCTGAATTGTCTTTTATATGTTAAGGAAAATCTTAATAGCTTTATACCTTGCTCTAATATACATAATTACTCAACACGTAACTGCTTGAATTTATATATAAATAAATTTAGACACACTGAAATTCAGAATAGTCTTATGGGCGTTTCAATTAAATTATACAATTTTTGACCACAAAGACTAAAAGAGCACCCTATTTTAAGTTTATAAAAGGACTATATGCCATACATTGGTGGCAAACCCATTTTATTTTATAAATGACTTTTATAACGTGGCCTGGCAAGTTTTAATTTATGACGTTGCTCTTCTGTAAAGTTTACGACAGTAAACTGTGGAGTAATGTACAGATGTGTTGGAGTGCAAAAACACTACACAATCTTATCTGTGAATGCCAAGAGTTTGTGCAGCGTTTCTGAGGGCAAAGAATGGATACTTTTAAGAGGCTAAAAACAACGTCATTTTGTGTTGTGCGAGATAATATTAATTTTGTTGGTCTTTTTAATTTTACGACCTGTTTGTTCATTTGATTAAGGTATTTAGCTGCTTTCATATGTTATCGAAAACTTTGGACCGGTAGTGTACATAGGTAAAAGGTAAACAGTAAATAACCGCATGCAGCTAAGGATGCTTATAGCTCCTGAGAACACGAGCTCTTCAACTGTTTTAATGGACGTGTGTATTATTGTAGTTTAGTGTGTGACGCTACTTGAAGAGGACGCACTTGAACTGAGAGCCTGCACGATATCGAACGGTAGCTCAATTAGCGTCCGGGAACTGCTCTTAGACAGGGGTACCAACGCAACAATGAGAGCACAGGCGTAAACTGAAAACATCAGGTTGAACGCTTTGAAACTATGTCTAGATAATGAACCACGTAAGCACAACAGAGGAGAAAAGAAACAAATGCAAACTGAAGACAATTGCTACACGCTTACATCGGTTCTTGAAGGCGCACATTCATTTCATCTCAAGTTTGAAGGGAAAGCTTCTAAAAAGTATATGCTTTAAGTGGGGGTGAATAGGTTACATTTAATAATTTTCTCTACATATTTTTCAACAAACTGTTCCTGCAAAACGTTATTCTTTTGTCTACCACATACTATTCGAAATAGACATTTGTAGAAATAGTTTTGCTCAGGGGCGGCCGGTGAGGAATTGTATTGACGGTGCCATAAATGAATGAATGAATGAATAAATAAATAAATAAGGTTTGTTAAAATATAAATATGTGTACCGATTTCGAATGATTTAGGTAATCTTATCAATAATCCATCCTATTTTACAATATACTGTACCATACAGAACGTACAAGGAAACGGAAATAGATATTTATCACATCTGTACTCTTGTTACGCACAGGTGTAAGGAGCACAGTAAAAGTTTGATAATACAGTTCATGGAGAATGTGATACGAAGCGTTCGTGTACGATTTCGCGACAGAGAGACAGTTATCTTAGGTCCCGTGCTTTACTGCACTCTAGCGGATAAAGCGTAAGTTATGCGCCAGAGAAATCTCGGCACTACCTTCTCCCATAAGAAGCCGTGTATAAGTAGACATCCTAGCTCTTAACACAGGCGCTTATGAGCGTAGATGGTGCCGTTCTGGAATCGGCACCAAGACACGGAAAACAACCAGGACAGAGCGCCTACGTTTAATGCGCCTATTCACACGAGGGAGCAGACACTCAGAAACAATCATTTTTGCGCAATTCCTATACACTTCTCTTTCTTTCGTTTTCATACAGATGGTGCCATGGCACAGCGGCACTACCTCAGAAGCCATCCCTGGTTTTGCTACATATTTATTGTGGTTAGGTACAGATGTATTATTTTATCTTGACAGGAATGCTGCGCGGTAGGGACGAGTAGCAACTGTAGTGGGGATAGTGCATCTATCGCCACAATGCGTCACACGCGTAAGATTACGAGAGGGGAGGGCGCTGCTTAAGGTGTCTAAAAACAAATTTCATTCTCGAAGCCAGTTTTTGCAGGTCTTATAAACTAAGTAGTAATTCTTACTATGGTAGTAATCTTCACGCTTTTTTGGATCTTAAATAGTACATAGGCATTTGGAACAAAAACCTGTTCTCCTCCAGTAAGCATGATAAACAACTGTCGGCCTTTCAATATTGCTGCAGGGTCCCTGTAACGTATTTCACTCCAGGCATATGGTCCAGTATGTGCTGTATTTATATAAGTTTCATCTATATAAACTATACAAATTTCACTTCGATATCTCCGAATATTTCGTAAATACTTAAGTCTTTCTGCACGTATGGTGCGATGTTCGATTAAAATTTGTCTGTCACTATTATTACTTTTTTGTTTGTTTGTTTTTTATTTCAAATAATCCTAGCTTCAAAAGAACTCTTGTTAATGTTCAGACACTGCCTTGGAAGTCAGTAGAATTTTTAAGCTTTATAAGCACTTTCTTCAAAGTTGGTCTTTGTTTATCTGTGCTTTAAAAATTATTCATAGTTCGCCTAACTACTTCTGAATTAAAACATCCAAACTAGATTTTGTGCATGTTCTTTATCTTTGTTTACTGGGCATAGAGAAGGACATTGTTGCACTAGCATCAATGGCTTTTCTTTCCTTAATAACTCTCCTAAACTGCTTTCAGGCACAACTGTTGCCTCAGATACCCTTCCCAAATTTTTATAGCTGACCCAGACCATTGTTCCTTTTTTATAAATCTATAGATATTGGTTATTACTTCTCGTGTTTTTAAATGTAGCGCTTTATTTCCTAATGTGATGCTAGGAGGCGTCATTTATAAATGCTCTCTTGGAACCAGGAGACAAGCACATTTTGAAACAAGCTGTAGTGTTACCGAGTAGCTCTGTACGTGTTTAGTTGCTCGCAACTGGTACGCAACTGACCTGCCCTCCCCTCCAGTTGCAACCGTTCTGAGGTGGACTCGTCCAGATACCACTGCGCATCGCTCTGCACTTTTCAAGATAAAAAAATACATCTGTACGATGGAAATAGGATAGTATAGAGACTTAAGCGTAGTCAATTCTTTTAAGAGCTAGTCCCTATATGATGGCTTTGACATTGCATTCTCTTTGCATGGCTAGGAGATAAATATCTGATATTGTACTTAAATATTCCCTATTATTTTACAAAATATTCTTATAAATGCTCATTCCTTTATCTACTGCTCAACATAAATATTTGCAGATCTCTAGTGCGGGGTAAATGGGAATACAGCAAAGTCTCATTCACAAAGAAAATTAACATTATCAATCTTATTAAACATTTTTTAAAAAACTGGTAGTGCGATGTTTTAATTACATTTGTACTACACTATTTGAAACAGGAACTTTGGTCCTTGGATCAATTATTTATTTACTAATATGTTTAGTAATTACACATAAATTTAAGAACTGTAAATAATTATGTTAGTTAAAGCAAAATTGTAGACTTGAAGAAACATTGTGATGGACCTGGGCAGACATACGTGAGAAACCCTGCACTCCCGGACGACAGCCTAGAACGAATGGATGTTTGACAATGGAATGGTATGCTAGCTATTTTACGTACCGTTATGCAGGTCAATATACCCTTAGTTTTTGCTAGTGACGCGGTGCTGCGTGTATATAAGAGGGTGGTAACCCCTACTCATCCCTCACTTGTTACTCAGTTGCTATATAGTTGCTACTGAGTTGTTGCTCATTGCAGTATTGTATACATCCGTCAGGTGTGTTCGACGAAGTACCACGTCCAATAAAATGTACTATAAAATGTCCGCCGGAAGTGCAGTTAATCAAGTGCCCGGGTTCCACGAATGCAAGGACGAATAAAAGCAGTTAAGAGATAATCGTTGGTTTGTGTTGTCTCAACCGTAACCCCTGAGAACCCAAAAAGAATCCATGCAGGAGAAGCCGCTAGAGCCCAGGGTACAGCAAGCAGCCGACGACGACGTGGAGACCGAGGAGGGAGTGCCGACGTTAACCCAGGTACGTGCAGCCGGGAGGCAGAGAGGTAGTACTGCCGCAAGATGGCTCCCAACGTGGGGCACGATAGAGACAACAGACGCTGTGAGACAACGGACACCGAGGTGCTGAAATGAGACAAATTAAACACCGGGGGACAAGATCAAGGAGAACGACGCGAAACAATGGACAGTTAACACTTTGGAGGAACAGCGCATAAAGGCCTGCCAAAATTGTACAAGAACGTCGAGCAACTGCGACATAGAAACAACGGCAACCAGCCACTGAAGAAAAATAAAAAAAGGTCAGGCTATATACATACAAAATATATTTAAGAAAGTATGTAATTGTTGTAAAAACATTTTTGATCTTATTATGTATGCATGAGTAGAGGAGTATTGCATTCAGACAAAAGACAGGTAGATGCTTCTTCGCAGTGGGAAAGTCATTACAGATCATTTAGTTGATATTTTAGGTTCAAGATAAGGGAAAAGGCGTGCAGTTAAATAAAACAGAAACGGAAGCCTTTACAAATAGCGAAACTGTATACAGGGAGGACAATTTTGGGTAGAGAGATCCAGGTATGGCAACGGGAAGCAGTGGCGGAGTGTTAAATTTTACGGGAGATAGTTTTAGAATGTTATTAGAGAGAATAAATGAAATGGGCAGTAATTTAGAGAACAAAATTAGCAGTCAAGTGAATGAAATAAGGGAACAGGTAACTAACTGACTTAAGTAAAGAGCTTAACAATAAACTGGAGGAAGGTTTTAGGAGCCAGGATGCTAAATTGAGGGAATAACACTTCACTAAATTACCATTTTTCGAAATCTTCAAAATAATTTGGCACTTAAAATATTCATATAGAACAGTACTTTACCAACTACAATGATAATTGATGATAATAGTAATAATAAATAATTATGTTATGGTTTCCTATATATAAAGGAAATAAAATATTCTATAGCCTACACAACCTAACATTTCTCAGATAGTCGACAGATACCATAGTAAATATTATAAACAACTCATGCCTACTTTCATACGAGGGTGGGCTGGTAAGTTTGGGGCCTCACACTATAAAAAAACAACTTTATTTGTCAGCATAATCTGCCGAAAGGCAAATACATTTGTTATATTGATGTTATAATTTTATCAAATTATCTCTGTAGTGCGATTTATCATGGTCCTGTCTACCGCATCAATGACCTCCTCGTCGCTGTGAAATCTTCATCCTCGAAGAACTTTTTTGAGGTTCGGAACCAGGTAGTGGTCACTGGATGCTAGATCTGGCGAGTAGGGTGGATGTTAAAGCAATTCGAAGTTTAGTTTGCACACAGAAAACTGAAGCTAGTTACAGTGGAGCAATAGATATTATACAAATAAAAATATTTGCTAATTAACGTTCACTTATCTTAAGAAGTTTATGTTAATACTTCTATCTTCTTTCTTCTTTGCCCACATCTTCAGTCAACACACTTCGTCGTCAAGGATACCATGTTTTTTTCATATTACCAACATTTGAAGACGAAACAAACCTAAAAACAAAATCAATTGCCGGTATGTCAAAATTCATTACGCGATTTTTATTTTTTTAAATAAATATTTTTCCCACACTATTTATGCTATGGGAACATTTAATTGTTTTAATAATTTAACTTCGGGATTTATTTCATGGTTAAATGACCAAAAATGATCTGCTACGGCCGATTTATCTGTTTGTTTATATTTAATTGTTACGAAAATGTTCTTTCTTTCTGGTTTTCAAATTACGTTTCGTATTTCTAGTATAAACCTGATCACAATCTAAACAATTAAATTGATAAATACCAGATTATTTATTATTAGGAATTTTATCTTTTTTAGAAAATTGTAGTAAATTTTTAATACTATATTTATTTTGAGGAACTAAAGTTATACCAACTTGATGGATAGAGTCAACATGAAAAATTCAATGCCATGGCCGGGATTTGAACCACGGATCTCCTGGTTTCCGTCCAGTCGCTCTTAACCTTTGAGCTACCATGGCCAACGTGCCTTCCTGACATTAAATTCTCCAGTTGACTCGTATATTTCCCCGGTAGACCACTAGGGGCTCTCGCATCCGAGATACACCATATGTGGCGACTTACTATTGTAAGTACTTAAGTCCCAGGCTTCATCATTTAACTCATTATTTTAGTTAATTGATGGAAATTAATCATTTCTCCACACTAGCCGTCTATAGGCTAAGATATTTGATGGATAGAGTCAACATGAAAAATTCAATGCCATGGCCGGGATTTGAACCACGGATCTCCTGGTTTCCGTCCAGTCGCTCTTAACCTTTGAGCTACCATGGCCAACGTGCCTTCCTGACATTAAATTCTCCAGTTGACTCGTATATTTTCCCGTTTTTCATGTTGACTCTATCCATCAAATATCTTAGCCTATAGACGGCTAGTGTGGAGAAATGATTAATTTCCATCAATTAACTAAAATATTATACCAACTTCTTTAAAAAAATTGAAAAGGTTTGTTAACCCAAGGATGGTAAGTACATTTTTGAAATTTATAATCATCTTTTATTTTTAAGAGCAGAAATATCATTAATAGTATTTTATATTTAAATTTTCCAATCTTCTTTTGTATAAAATATTTATTAAAACCATTAATTGAAGCAGTAATCAAATATGTTTATATTCTTTAATAAATTCTTCTTTATTCAGGGGTATATTTATTAATCAATAAATAAAATTATGAAAGATACTTAAGATAAGCGGACGTTTATTAGCAAATATTTTCATTTGTATAATTAGTTCGCACATTTTTCCCATTGCAATGACTGAACGATGGGCCGGACCATTGTCGTGAAGAAAAAAGTTCTTTTTTGTGCCAAATGAGATGTTTTTCTTTTCACCTCATCACTCAAACATTGCAGTAAGCTTACGTGGTAGTCACCAGTGAAATATTTACCATTTTCCAAATAATCAATAAAAACAATTCCCTGTGAATCCCAGAAAACACTCGCCATAACCTCGTTAGCTGACAAAATTGACTTTACCTTTTTTCGAGTTCGTTCACCTGGCGCAATCCACTGTTTTGACTGTGATTCACTTTCTGGAATGTGGTGATGTATCCAAGTTTAACCATGATAATAAGCCGTCTTGAAAATTCATTGGGATTTTTACGGTAGAGCTCCAAATTCTTAACAGAAACAGTTTTTTTTTTTTTTTTTGTGAAACTTTTGATCAGGTGTCCACAAACGTAGCACAGACCTTGTGAAAGCCCAAAATACTACTTAAATATTACCTGCACGTTCTTTTGATATGTTTACAGCCTCTGTTATCTCAACCAACTTTAATCTGCGGTCTTCCAGTAATAAACCATGAATTTTGTCAATGATCTCTGGAGTTGTGATTTCCACAGGGCATCCAGAGCGAGGCTCATCACTACTGCTCGTACGTCCTATTTTAAACTTTGCAACACACCTTTTATCCATTGTATATGAAGGGGCAGAGTCTTTTAATGTACTGTCCATTTCCTCCTTGATCTTTTGGGCGTTAAGCCTTTCAAATGGAAGTACATATTTAATCACTGCTCATTTTTCCAAATCCTCCATTTTCTCTTGACTAATTCTCTTAATATCTCTCGTGATGCATCCTTGGAGGGTGCTGAACTTAAATACAAACTTTAATGTATAACACATGATGATGATGATGATGATGATGATGATGATGATGATGATGATGATGATGATGATGATGATGATGATGATGATGATGATGATGGTGATGATGATAGTATGCACTACAGGCCATGTAGACCCCTGGCCTCCCTAACCACCCTCTTCAATTCTACTAGGTCCTCTGCTTTTCTTCTCCAGCCTTTAACCCCCAACTTTCTCAAGTCATCTTCTACATCATCTACCCATCTTTTCCTGGGTCTTCCTCTTCTCCTTCTGCCATCCAGCTTTCCTATGAATATCTTCTTAACTAAAATGGTTTCCGACATTCTCTGCACATGACCAATCCACCTTATTCTTCCTTGTTTAAATTTCACTACTATATTTGGTTGGCCAAACAAGCACTTTAACTCCAAGTTAGTTCACATTCTCCATCCGTCAAAGTCCTTAATCACTCCAAATATATTTCTCAAAATCTTCCTTTCCCACCGTAATAACCACTGTTCTTCTCTGATTGTCAACACCCAGCTTTCTGAACCATACATTACTATTGGTCTCAGTACAGTTGTATATATTTTAATTTTAGTATTCCTACTGACGTTCCTTGGTTTAAACATATTCTGCAAGGCATAGAAACATCTGCTACCACTTGCTATTCTTTCTTGAATTTCCACTGATGTTTTATTATCTACTGTTACTATAGATCCCAGGTATTTAAATTGTTCCACTCTTTGATATTCTTTCTCGTGTAATTTAACTATAGGAACATACGAATCTTTTTAACATATTTTTTCTTGTCCCAATATCTGTAGTTTCGGCGGAATATCACATTTAATTTTTGGGAGAAACAAAATTCTCTGGGTTGCGTAGTTGCGAAGACTTAGAGTTGGATGATTTATTTGGAATTTTTGAAATCGCCTAATTAAAGTGTGTACCTTCTAGTGTTTAAAGATAAAGGTTAAGCTAACTGTTTACACACACTAAAGAAAAACATTATGTCCCATTCACATTTCACATTTCTTTGTGAATCTATTATCATTTATTTTTGTCTCCCTTCTATAAAAATTCATAGAAAATGCTATATTACCATCTACTTCTCGTTAATCTGGATAAATATTTTTAAAAATGTATTTATGATTTTTTCGTTGAGGTGCAAGAAGGATACAATAGACTGAAGCAATAGTGAGGCCTTTAAAAAGCGGCTCGATATACGAGGCTTGTTTTTTAAGTCAGTACCGTTTTGAGATTCCGCCACCGCAGCGCTACGGTCGGCGTTCCGCGCATGCGCGCTGGTTACCTACATCTCTTGTCTACGCACTGACGCCATTACAGTCTGATTCTTTATTGTATACATTGGTTACTGAGTGTTTAAGTTGCCTCCGACAATCGTGAGTCCCGCCGATTGTGAAGTACGGGCTGTTATACAATTTCTTAGTACTAAAGGCGTAAAACCGATCGATATTCATCGTGAGATCTGTGAAGTTTACGGACAAAACATTATAAGTGATGGAATGGTAAGGAAATTGGTGAGAGCATTTAAAGATGGCCGCACAAATGTGCATGATGAAGAACGGAGTCGGCATCCTTCGGTCGTTATTGAAGATTTGGTGCAGAAAGTGGACGAAAAGGTGAGAGAAAACAGACGCTTTACAATTTCATCATCGTGCGACTATTTTCCTCAATATTCTCGTAGTGTTTTGTATCGCATTGTGACCGAGAACTTGAAGGACCGGAAATTGTGTTCACGTTGGGTTCCGAAAATGTTGACGGATTTGCACAAAACCCAACGTTTAGGCAGTGCATTGACTTTCCTTGAGTGGTACCACAATGAAGGTGAATATTTTTTAGACCAAATTGTTACTGATGACGAAACATGGGTGGCCTACGTCACACCAGAATCGAAACAACAATCCATGAAATGGTGACATTCATCATCATCCACAAAAGTGAAGTTTAAGCAAACAACTTCTGCCCGGAAAATCATGTGCACAGTTTTTTGGTATAGAAAAGGAGTAGTATCGTTTTGCTGCATGACAATTCCCGTCCACATGTGGCTAATCGGACCAAAGATCTCATCAAATCTTTTCAATGGGAAACTAGGTCATCCTCCATACAGCCCTGATCTGGCGACCAGCGACTACCATTTGTTCCTGCACTTGAAGAAACATCTGGGCGGTCAGCGTCTTCAAGACGATAACGAAGTCAAAACAGTTGTGATACAGTGGTTAACACGTCAGGCGGCAGAATTTTATGAGGAGGGTATTCAAAAACTGGTGCCACGTTATGACAAGTGCCTCAATATTCACGGAAATTGTGTAGAAAAGTAGATTAAGGTACAGGCTTTCATGAAAAATAAAATTATTGCGATACCTATGCACGTATTTTTTTTAAATTCCAAAACGGTACTGACTCAAAAAACATGCCTCGTATGTTCCATACTCTTTGCATAGCATCACCATGAACAAAATAACGTGTTTTAAGACTGCTAAAATTGTAATATTGGGTGCTAGAAAATTCAAACGAATAACATTGAAAATTTCGGAAACAGTTTAATCATAAGTTCTGTGTACTAAGGCTTTGTGACCCTTATTTTTTCCTCTAAACCCCTAAACATTATTTATACTTCAATTTTGCTATTTTAAATTAAGAGAAGGCTTCATTGGAAATTACTAAAAATAGTCAATGGAAAGTAAACGAGATTAAGAAACAATTGAAGATAAACTTGTGATTGAATAGGTAGAAACAAAGGAAAAAGCTTAATATTATCGTGTTTAACAACGATTATAGTAGTATAAAATTATAAACAAATATTATTTGAATGTTAAATTGTTTAAATAAGATTTAAACAAAAGATTATGTAAATTACCTAATGTAGTAATGAAAAGTGGGTCGAAAAAGATGACGTGAATCAATGAGAAATCATTGAATTGCCATAGCAACGGCAAATTCGATAATTTCAGATTAGCCAGAGTTAGCGTCATTCTGTTTGGGCGATGTCGAGTTAAGAAGCAAAACCTTGTCATTATGAGGGAACTTGATTTTAAGTTAATATTGTGAAGCAAACCACCGTTTATGAAGTTAGTTGTTAATTTATGTTACAATGCGCTTTTGTTAACTTAACATTGAGTTAAAAATTGGAATATTTAAAAAGAAGTTGAACGACTATTTCGTTTCATTTAGTAAATTAGTTCCATCCAATTCCCGTCTGAGACTACACTCGAGGAGAGGGGTTTTCATACTTCGACTGCAGTAGCCGTAGACAACATCTAAAGGAACTAATTGCTTGTCCTAAGGCGCCGGATCTGAGAAAAAGCTCCGATTGAGACGACTGCGCTAACCAAAACATCGGCACCATCCCCAAAGACACGACGCAGCTAGTCTGTTTAGTTAACTCGTGTGCACGTCGGCCGCTGCCTTTGACGAACCCTTATAATCGTTTTACAACACTGACCCTCCTTCTCCCAGACCTTTCTGCAAGGTTGCCACCTTTCTCGATACGTCATGGGTATCGTACGAGGTTTCGTCTAAATAAATTATCTCATGTCCATTGCTGCGAAACTTCCTTAGTCGTATATTCTTCTAGATTCCATAATAACTCTTATCTTATTCAAAGTGCGGTATGTGAAACCCAGCTCCTTTAGGAGACCGTGCAAAGTACAATGCCCATAAGGAAAATCACAAATTTCTTGCAAATGTGCAACCAATTCGTCTAAGGTGGGCGCCCTTCCTTTTGCATAGAATCTATAAATTCCTCGACGAATTAAATTGCATGTGAAATTATCGAAACGTTAGAGAAGCGTTTCCTTTTGTTTTCACACTTGATCGGCGTCTTTGGTATTCCTTTCGTCACAATATTTCTTACTGTATTTCTGTGAATATCCAGAATTTATCATCAGGTTCATTGCACGACCCCTTACCAAGATTATTTGTCAGCACATATTTATATGTGTTCAAAACAAGCGCTTGAATTTGCTTAGAAACAGTTCCCGTTATAACTTTGTTTTGTGAGGCTTTCCAGTAATATAACTCGGCCCAGTTATTCACACTATTGTCATCACTTTGATTATTTTCACTTGAGTGAAAGTAATCTAATACTTCATTTTCATTTGCATTTAGCACTACATTTCCCTGAATCGTGTCTCCACATCGTGACACACAACAAATTTCTGTACGTAATGAAACAGATCAACTGAAAGTTGGAACTTTGGCAACTAAGACTCCACGTGGAGTAAACATGCGACTGTCACTTCAAGAAAATCAGGGTTGCTATTGGCCCTCAACGACAGTGTTCCACTTCTGATATATTTATGACGGTCATTAGTGGGCGGGAGGGTAGCTTCCTTTGAGGAGCCAACTGCACTCCCGTACACTAGAGAGACTCTACATCTGCAGGACGCTGCAGCTTCCCAACCCAGAGGTCCTGTAGTAGCAAAAGTCGCCTCAACGCGGTGCTGAATAGCATCTTTCCATCTGAAAACCCGTCGCAGCTTTATCTATCTCTATCTCTTTACCAATAATACAAACTAATAAAAATTAATTCAGGTTGTAGAGCACTTTACAGTTTAATCGTAGAAATATCACGTTTTACGTTTTATTAGTTCAGCGACTATTTTAATCATAGTGGTGTTTCAATCAAGTTTTTTTTTTTAATTACGTCCTCCTGCGTTAAGT
Source organism: Mantis religiosa (assembly GCA_030765055.1). Lineage (NCBI taxonomy): Eukaryota > Metazoa > Arthropoda > Insecta > Mantodea > Mantidae > Mantis > Mantis religiosa. The sequence continues at coordinate 66,439,187 of CM060958.1, forward strand.
CATATCGGACGATGAATGAAATGGTTGAAATGATGCTCAAATGAGTCCGGGGTTCGTGGAGCTTATAGTTAACAGACATTTATCTTTCAGGATAATGGAAAACCCTGGACAAAAACCTTATCTAGATAACTCACCCTGACCGAGATTCGAGCTCGAGGCAGACAAACTACCATCTACGCTACCGAGGCGGGCTCAAGGTTATTTAAGCATGTTTATATAGGGGTTGGTTTGCTGTTGGATAACTTCTGGCAAATCTTCAAATGTTACCCTTGAAATACGCTGAACTTAAGTATTCAAGTTAGCATTTATTCAAATTTTCGCTTTTATTGTTGCGAGGCATTGTTGCGGCGGACGTGGCCAGCGCGCACGAAAGAGACAGATAGTGAACCGCGGAGATAAAAGCTTGCCAAAACTGAGAAAGAAGGAGACAGGTAGATGTCTGGATGTTTCTTCTTTTCTGATGCTGCCTTGATGTTACAGAGCGTTCCACTGATTTCTAGAACTAATTTATAATTCCTAATTTCTAGTGCGGCTGTCAACACAGTTGTTCAATTGTTAATGGAGTTGTTAATTGTGAAGTGGACTTTTGAAGTGTACCGCGAGTGGGTTTTTTTGGTTGTTTATGTGTGGTGAAGCAACCAGACTCTACTCTGTGTATGACACGTCACTTTTAGAACATGTAAGGGGTGTAAAAAACGTCTTTCTACTGAAATAAAGAGCATTTTAAATTTATGCAAACTTCACTTTTAATTTTACGACCCCACGAAGTCACATTATGTTCAAACACATATTCGCACAGATATTTAGAATTTTTTTAAATATTTTTAGAGCATTTGATGAAATTATATCTAACTTTTGAATTGAATATAATATTTCGTCTATATATGTAGATATGTAAGAGTAGTAATGAGCAGAAAATAAAAAACAGGTGCCACTAAAAGGACACTAACAACAAAAACGAAGGTAAAGGAAAACCAACAAGCTGGTGTCAGAATATATAACATTTCCAGGCCTTTAAAGTCTTAAAAGAAAAGCTAGAAAAGCAGATATGCTGTTCGTTGAATCTCTGAACTGCAGATAAGAATGAGATCATTCATACCTTGAATCCCTGCTCGCGAGCAGTAATTTCGCTCCTCCGCAACAGTTCTCGGGCCAGCCCGCGGCCTCTGAACCTTTTGTCTACGGAGAGGATGCGACACTCGAAGATGCGGTCAACGCCATGCCTCGCGAACAGGTCCAGGCTTCTGTTGACGCCGTACAGGAGATCGAAGATGCGACGGAACTTGTCGTCCTCCATGGTCTGAAGCTTGGCTTGTGCCGCTGCCAGGTCTCCAGGGTGCTGGATACCATTCAAGGCCACGCCGATCACCTGAGCAGACATCGAATAGAATACCACTAAATAAACTAATAATAAAATTAAATGTAGAAATGCAAATCGGCGCCTACAGTCCCTTGTAGAACGTATATAATAATTTATGTTCTGGAATCATTTTTATACCTTTTATAAAAGTTTGTCAAAAGTAAATACTGCAGAAAGAGAAATGTCTTCAATTTTAGTATTGGGAACAATAGCATATTGTGATACAAGTTCGGCAGTAATATTTATAGAACCAGGAAGAAGTTCAAATATATGAGACGAACTCAATATTTTTCATTTCCGAATTTTTGCGGGACCTAACGCTTGTGTACTGCATTCAATTGTTTTTTTTTTTTTTTCTGACAGCAGAAATACTTAAGCTAAAATAAATATAAGCAGTGTGGGCTGTTCGAAAGCAAGTATTAAGATCGACCGCGCTTTTGTGAACTGGTGATCGATTAGCCAGTCTGATAGTGTTGTTCAAACCAGTCAACCACTGAAGATGAGGTTGTTCCCTGCGGCACTAGAGTTACGAAGGTCATTTGATAAGTCTGGTAAATTTCCGTGAAAGGGTGGAAATATTTTGTTTGCAACTTTGTGGTTGGGAAGCTTGATTATTCAAACGATTGTACAGAAAATTTGAACGTGCTACAATATACAGTTCATTGTTGGCAGCCATCTGAACTGGTCAGTGTGATAGCTGCGTTTGAAAATGGGAAAAAACATAGTTTCGGGCTGTTATTAAACATTTACATTTGAAGGGGTGGACTGCCGCAAACTCAAAATTGAATTGGATGAAGTTCACGCAGACTTTGCACCAATATTGAAGACCATTTACTTTTGGATCAACGAATTTAAACGTGGTCGTAGAAGCACCGAAATAAATCGCATTCTGGTTGCCCATGAGGTTACCACACACGACACCATTGAAAAAAATCACGTTCTGGTTATGCAAGACCGCCGAATCAAACTTTGTGAGATTGCTGAGGCTGTAGGTATCTCAACTGAGCAGTACGAAATCTCCTGCATGAAAAATTGGCAAAAAAAACTGTGTGCAAGATGGATGCCGCAATTGCTCACAGTCAACAAAAAGCAAATCCGGAAGAACACTTCTACTGAGTGTCTGACAATGTTTAATCGCAATCCGCAAGACCCTTTGCGCCGATTTGTGACCGTGAATGAAACTTGGATCCATCATCACTATATACGCAAGATAACTTGAGCGCTGAATTTACGTGTGGTGCTGGCAGAGGGGAAGAAGAAAGAGCTAACACGCTTTTGTTTCTGCAGTGTGGTCAACCTAGAAACACACAATTCAGCCAAATTGCAGTAAGATAAGCGAAGATATGCGCCGAAGATATGAGATGTGTCAACAATCAATTGAACTCCATCCGATATGCTGTATGCTTATATATTTACTGTTATGAAACACATAAAAGAAGAAAATAGATATGACACCTATAAACACTCGTTCACTTTGTGATTCTTCGATTTCCAACTCTACTACGTCACTTTCATCGCTGGTATCCTCTGATGTGTTGATAATTTCATTAATTGCATTTTCTATTACATCATCGTTTCTCCAATATTGCATTTCCAGCTCTTGGAACTTCTTAGCGTATCCTTCCCGATCGGTCGCTTCTATAGCAAGTTTCCGCAAATTTGTGGCTCTCGTTAACATTGCGTACTTTGTAAACATTCTTTATTTTTGCCCACGCCAGCTCAGTTACATTCAGATTAAACTTATACGGAGGTAGACGAATAACAGTGTGTCCCCTTTTGATAGCCATAACACCGACAACATACGTGTTGCTTTTAGATTTGCTGTAAACTGGTTAGCTAATAATTAACCTCAAAATTGCTCAAAATGAAACGGTGTATGTGTGAAAACTTAGCATATTAGCCACTAGATGTCGCAGTGTGTGGCGCATTTCCTGTTTCAAAGTTGTCATCTATGTTTACGGAAATAGGCGAAACCTACCGAATGAGACTTGGGACCCGAACGCTCAAGAAATCTTGCTCATATAGTACACACCGGAGTCAAGTTAGCTTCGATCACAGGAGCTCTGAGAATTACTAGCTTACACATTCAATTGTTGAGTCATCCAAATTTAAAACGTAATGCTTAATTGAGATATACCATCCTGGCTATGTTCAAACTAAACCTAGTTAAAATATTGAGCCAGGTAAATGTATAATCCTCCAGCCGATATTCTGCTTGCACTCGGTACGTTGAATTCAACACTTATGTCCACAAACATATCATCAGCAAGTATTAAATACATACTTTATTATAACGTGGGTCGTTATTGCTAGTCAATTATTCCAATAATTCATCTAGCTAGCTCGGACAATAAGTTCATATTCGGTTCTGTCATAACATCTGGAATCATTTGGTTGGAGTTAATCTAAAAGCCCTAGGGCCAATTTTGTAACTATTACCTGGCCTGTGTCGGTATGAACAGCCATCTGCGAGAGGCCGTCACGTAGCGTCGTCAGGCTGTGCTCCTCTAACTCGGCATGTGGTTCTCCAGGTCTACACAAAGACACGGCGTGGTTCAGGGGTTCGTCGGCGAAGAAGTTGTTCCTTAGGTGCAGTATAACATCCTCATAACGTGACTCTGGAATCAGCCCAAACTCTATACCTTCAAACTGCTTCATGTCAGCCATGCACACCTGAAAAACGAATGTTGTACAGTGTGTCATAGAGTACTTGTGGCAGTGGTTTTCATGGAACAAATCTAATATGTTACATTTACATAATTTTCCCTGAATTCTTTATTACTTTCTACACTATTTACTTACAGGAAGCAGAGTAGGTAATTACTGTACTCCCAAAAATTCGTTCCAACATTTCGCCGAATGTTTTGAGACTTCCTGAATCCAAACTAACCCCAATTAATATAACACTTATATCAATTAATGGTTGGGTATTTAAGACTTCAAAGGAAACAGTCATGTAATATTTACAATTATCAAAGCTGCTATTTCATTTACCAGAACATCTTTTAAATATCAGTTTTAATTATGTTTGTAGTAAATTTGTAACGAATTAAAAAAACATTTAACTTAAATTATGCGTACTGTATCCAGCCTTAAAGTGTGTATGGATATCAAGGTTAGATCGTAGCACAACTTTCAGAGCGATTGAAACTGAAGACTTGGCTTGTGTAAAGAAGGAACTCAGTTTTAATCAACACAAAACATTGATGGTTTATTTTATTGCCTCCTAAATGTGCAGTTTTTAAGTTAACTAACCCTGTCTCTTTTAAAAGAGACAGTAGATTACTAATTAAATTTTTCGTAGGATGATTTTCTTCTGGTTTTGCTATACCCTGTAATTTGTATATTCTCCTACCTGAAAGTTCACAATTGAATGTTATATGAGAGGCAGTTCCTTCCTCTGCATCCTGGTGGTTCTTTAATATGGTCATTGTGTGCTGATGTTTCCTCAACCTACATGCCCTGTCATTGCCCCTATTATCAGGTTTATTTGGGATCTGTTTGAGTATATCTTCAGTAGGTGAGGAGGATATTCTACCTACTGAGTCTGCATCCTTCTGTATATTCCTATTTTTGCTGGTCAAATTTTATCAACTCATGAATGGTTTTTCGTACAGTATCCAAAGGGATGCAAAACACCGGTTCAGGACCAGTAAGTAATATTGCAGAGCCTTTCCTTGTCAAGTCATGAAGGCCTTCATGTCCTGGCACGCATCAAAGAGCTACATTGTTGAGTTGTACCAGTTGTATAAGTTTTTCCAGGCAGTTCCAGAGTAATTTTGAGATTATTTGTGATTTTAATGCGCCTATCAGAGAACATCCAGATGCGATTACCTTCGTAACCCCTTCTTAGATTGTACCTGATACAGGTTTCAATTGCAAATACTTCTGCTTGGAATACAGTGGTATTTTCCCCAGAGGGATATAAATGTCACACTTAGGAGTCTCCACATGTATTCCAACCCCTGATCCACTGTCTGTCTGGAGCCATCCGTATACCCGATCATCAGGCTTCCCTTTGGACAGTGCATTTAGTTTTGACTCCATTCTAACATGATACTGAATGGTTTGTCAAAACTTAATATTGATGTAATATAATCACTTCCCATCTGAAGATGAGGGTTTATAATTATATTGTTAATTCTGGTATGACTCTGATTTTTTGGGTTTTTCCAGTTATTGTTTAGGATCATCGATATGCTTCGAACCTTGCATTCCCTTTAATATCAATGGGTGGAAGGTTAAGGAGAGCTTGCAGTGCGGCTGAAGCGGTCCTTAAGCGCGAGTGGAAACAGCTCAATAATATATTGCGGATATTATCACTTATTTTATATATTTAAGTAACAAACAGTGTACATAAACACGATAAACATGAAATCCATGAAAGATACGACGATTGTGATGTGTTAGACCTCCATAAACACCTGTTTAAGGGGGGAGTGATCAATCTCACTACTTACGTGTCTCCAATTTAAGCTCGGAGGGACTGTAGATAAATATAAATCGCTCTATACAGGCAACCAACATGATTTTAATGCTAAACAATGAAAACAAATGCATACATGTTCATGAAATATAAAAGTTTACTCGATAATAGTATTTGAATTGCTTCACACAAGTCGTGAGTAGATACTAGTCAGAATTGAACTGTGGAATGTCACTTTCTCTTCTCATTTCTCAACGAATCATTTATCTGATTGTCCTGTTACTTCGTGTTAATTGAGATAAGTATCTGTAGAGATGATTTTAATGCATATTTCTTGTAGCTACAATCGGAATGGGAAAACGACAGGCTTAAGCGATAACCAAATATTTTAAGAGGTGGTCACTTTGTGATGGCTTTAATATAAGTATCTCTTTGATGAACAAGAGGGGGAAAAAACTGATATATGTGTATATGTATATGTACTCTCTCTCGTGCAAATAATACTATAGGTTTTATTGTTTTACCTACTTGATGATAAATGAAATAAATTCAATAAGCTAAAGCGTGATAGTCAAATGTTTTAACATCTGATCGCTATGTGATGGCTTGAAACCCCATTCTTTTTGCATGACCATGAAAATCCTTCAGTTTCGTGTCTACGGTTACGTGGTATCGTCATCAGCAGTGGTGTACTGCCACTCTAGAAACTTATAGCCGTAACTTATACATCTGAGCTAACAGCCCTAAGTCCCCTATCTCAAATTATTTATTTAATATATCTCCACTTGGTCTAAAATATTTGGTGTAGTACATTAAGATCCTGTATTTGTATTTGATATGTGTAAGCGAAGTAGCAGTAATGGAAGCCTCGGATGAGTATGTACGAGGGGGGAGGACCCAAAATAAACCGGACTCCGAGGGCGCTGCCACTCGTAGACGTAGTGCAGGGTTCTCACGCTAGATGGTGTTAGTAGAGACCTTCATGAAACAGCAGTGCAGACGGCGTCAGTGTAGAGCTAAACGTGCAAGTGTGGCATTGTGTTTCTCTGACTATTGGCGGGTTTCCTCTGCGAAGTCGTTATGGCAACTTCAAAAGAACAAAGAGTGTGTGAGAAATTTTGCTTCCTGCTTAAAACAAAAAACTGCAACGGAGACACGCCAAATGCTTCAGGAAGCTTTCCAGGAGGACGCTATGAGCCGCACACAGATTTTCGAATGGTTTGGGCGCCTTAAACTTGGTGAGATGTGTGTTGAAGACCAAGCTCGTTCTGGACGCCCTTCAACATCGCGAAATGAGGAGAACATTGAAAAAGTCCGCCAAAAGATCTACGAGGATCGTCGCCAAACCATCGACCAAATTTCAGCAGCGACAGGAATCAGTTGATGAAGGTACTAGCGGATTTTGAGGGAGGATTTGCACATGAGACGTGTTGCTGCTAAATTTGTTCCGCGCCTTCTCACACAGGAGCACAAAACCATCCGCATGAATGTGTGTCAGGACTTAGAAACAGAGATTGCACGTGATGCAAACTTCTTGAAGAAAGTCATTACAGGGGATGAGAGTTGGTGTTACGGGTATGACCCAGAAACCAAGCAAGCGTCAAGCCAGTGGAGGACTCCCAACTCTCCCAGACAAAAGAGCAAGGCAAGTGAGGTCAAATGTGAAGACGATCATTGTCTTTTTTGATGTTCGTGGAATTGTGCATCGGGAATTCGTACCCGCTGGCCAGACAGTTAAACAGCACTTTTACTTGGATGTTTTAAGGCGTCTGCGAGAGGATGTGAGGAGGAAACGCCCGGAACTTTGGCGATCAGGTGACTGGTTTCTGCATCACGACAACGCTCCAGCACACACGGCCTTAGGAGTGACCCACTATTTGGCATCTCAGAGGTGGTCTGTCGTTCCCCACACTCCGTATTCGCCGGAACTAGCCCCATGCGACTTTTTTCTGTTTCCACGAATGAAAAAACGCTAAAAGGGGAGCGTTATGACTATGTGGAGGCGGTAAAAACAGCTTCACAAAGTGCATTGGACAATATCAAACTTGAAGAGTTCCAAACATGCTTCCAACAGTGGGAAAAGAGACTTGACAAGTGCATTGCATGTAATGGAGAGTACTTTGAAGGTGACTGAAGTAAAAATGTTCACCAATAAAGTTTTTGTGACAGCAATACGGTTTCTTTTGGGTCCCCGCCCCCCGTATTTATCGCTTCAAAAAACAAAAACAGTGATATAGGACATTTTAGGTCATATACTGCATTTTTCTTTGTAATTTACGTCCTCCAACGTTAACTCACATCGGACGATGAATGAAATGATACTCAATTAAGTCCAGGATCCAAAGAGCTTTGAGTTACACGGCATTTATCTTTCAGGATAAGAGAAACCCCCGGAAAAATCCTTATCCAGATAACTCACCGTTACCGAGATTCGAACTCGGGACTTCTTGAACGTGAGGCAGAGAGGCTACCATCCACGATACCAAGGCGGGTAATGATTCATGTTAATTTAGATAAACATTAGAATAAGTTATCTTATTGGTAGTTTCCTTTTACGGAAAAGGAAATGTGCGTACACAGCAGTAAGCAAGGAGTGGTCAAATCCTTTAAGAGCTGGTCACTATGCCATGTCTTAAAATTCCGTTTTCTTTGCATAGCCATAAAGGAAAACTTAATAACCTACTCCTAATTGTGAGAAGTATAATTATCCAAAAATTCGAAACAATAACAAAGAATTATGTAAATATAACTATTTGTAACAAAAAACTTCATTTATCTTAAGAAAAATATCGATTTTTCTTGAGTTGAATTAGTTGAAGATGAAATCGATTTTATCGAACTCTTGAGAGAAGACACATTCGCCGTTAAGGAAGTTATTATGTTATTATGTTTTTTCAGCATTACCAAAACCTGAAAACAAACAAACTTAAGAACAGAATCAACTGCTGGTATTTCAAAATTCACTACGCGATGTTTATTTTCAAAATAAAATATATCCTTTCCCAAACCATTAAAACTCTCGGGCTATTTAACTGCTTTAATAATTTAACTTCAGGATTATGGAAATGACCAAAAATGATCTGCTATCAAAGTATAACTTTGGTTCCTCAAAACAGACATAGTATTAAAAATTTACTAAAATTTCTCTAAAAAGATGAAATTCCTAATAATAAAACATCTCGTATTTATCAATTTTATTGTTTAGATAGTGATCAGGTTTACAGTGGTAAGATGAAACGTAATTTGGAAACCAGAACGAAAGAACATTTTCGTAACATTAAGTATAAACAAACTGATAAATCGGCCGTAGCAGATCATTTTTGGTCATTTAACCACAATACGAGGGCTGTTCAATAAAGAATGAACACATTTGTTTTATTTTTTTAACAACGTACCTTTACTCATCCTCATAATTTTGATGGTCCTTCTCAAAATAGTCTCCCCTGAATGCGATGTACTTGTCCCAGCGTTTCTGCCAGTCTTCAAAGACATGCTGGAAACCATTTTTTAGAAATCCTTCAAATTCGCCGCCGCAGCCTTCACCACTGCTTCTGATGTTGGATAATGCCTCCCACGAAGGCGTTTCTTCAAGTTAGGGAATAGAAATGACTCACATGGGGCTAAATTCGGACTATATGGAGGTTGAAAGATGCACCTCACGTTGATTTTTGTAAGATATTCAGCAACAACATTGGCAATATGTGGCCGCGCATTATCATGGTGCAGCATCCAGCCTGCTTCACGGAAATGTGATCGTTTGCGCCTGATATGGACTTGCAATGTTTTCAGGACATCCCTGTAGTATTGTCCAGTTACTCATGTGTGTGCAGGTACAACATGCTGATAAACCATTCCATAAATATCAAAGAATGAGATGACCATAACTTTTCCAGCAGAAGCAATCACTTTTGCTGTGTTGGGTGTTGGTGCTGAAGGAGATTTCCACACTTGAGCTTTGCTGTTTGCTTTCAGAATCAAATTGATCTAGCCAAACTTCATCAGCAGTGATTACGTTTGAAAGAAACGCCGGATCTTCCTCTAACATCAACTTTAACTGCAGGTTACCTCCACTGCAGCGGTAGGCGATACTGGACATGTCTGAACTTGCCTGGTTCTCACAGGCGGGAACCAGGAATACCAACAATGAAACTACTACGGTGTGTTTGTTTCACATTAAGCTAACAGAATATAATATGGTGCGAAACATTATGACCGTAAAAAATTATTATCATTCTTTATTGAACATCCCTCGTATAAATCCTGAAGTAAAATTATTAAAACAATTAAATGTTCCGATGGATTTAATGGTTTGGGAAAAGGTAGTTATTTTAAAAAATAAACATCGCGTAATGAATTTTGAAATAACAGCAGTTGATTTTGTTCTTAAATTTGTTTCGTTTTCAGATTTTGGTAATACTTAAAAAAAACATAATAAGATAGTAACTTCCTTAACGACGAATTTGTTTTCTCTGACTGACGACGCGAACAACACTTCGTGAAATCGATTTCATCTTCAATTAATTCAACTAATAAGAAAAATCGATATCATTTTTCTTAAGATAAGTGAAGTATTTTGTTACAAATAGTTATGTTTGTATAATACTTATTGCTTCACTGTAACTAGGTTCATTTTCTACGTAATAACAAGGAATGTTTTGAAATTACTTACAAGGGAACTATCACGGTACTCAAACCCCTACGTATCTGAAAATTTGATGGTATAATGCCTGCTGTATATAAACCATGGGCACCAGAAATCTGCTGCGGAGTAGAACAGCAGCGCCCAGTACTGAAGTCTGGAATGTACCGCATGCGATCACTTGCAAGTAGCGCTGGACATCCCTTGTGAGCTGTGCCCGTGCTCTTTAGGTATGCCATGTGTAGGCCGCTACCCATCAGGGGTGAACAATCCCTCCGGTACAATGTCGTGTTGTTACGCCTATATGTTGCTACGTATTCTGGACTCATTTTCGGGTACTTCCAGCTATACTTCACAGGCCCCACATAGTGCAGAGATGATGTCATCGAACTCTTAATCGAATACAGGTATGAGCATAGTACAGTCCTATTCATTTGTGGTCTTCTACCCCTTATACCATTTTAGGCGTCGGGTGAGGGAGCCACAACTATGGATCAGAAAAAGAAATCCAGGGATGGGTGATCAGCCCATTCCCCGGAATGAGAGTGAGGGAAATGAGGACGAAATGAAAGTAAAAATGATAATGGAGTAGTTGGTGTAATAATGGCGGGGGAAACTGGATATCACGGAGAAAACCTGCCCTTCGAACCCACGCTAACCGCTAGGTCACGGCGCTAGCCTCCAGAACACATTTAATTTTCCATGAAATTACATTTAAGATAATGTATTTTAATAAAAGTAACGAGTCATTTTTGAAAAACTATATTTTGAAAAACAATTCATACGAAGGCTAGTTCGGATTGGTGGAATCGTCTTGAAAATCTCCAACTTACGTTTCTGGAATGCTCTGAACTTAAATACCAAGTTTAGTTCTTAAAGGGCTTTTAGTTAATTGGATACAGGCACAGCGAAAGAGACACCTTTCTCTAAAAATGCCTTCTTTTTTTTTTTGGTGGGGGAGTTGGGGGCCTCTAAATTTATTTACGAGGGCTGTTCAATAAAGAATGATCATAATTTATAGAACTAATCTTCAATCTTATTATATTCTGTTAGCTTAATGTGAAACAAACACGCCGTGGTAGTTTCATTGTTGGTACTCCTGTTTCCCGCCTGTGAGAACCAGGCAAGTTCAGACATGTTCAGTATCGCCTACCACTGCAATGGAGGTAACAAGCAGTTAAAGTTGATGTTAGAGGAAGATCTGGAGTTTCTTTCAAACGTAATCACTGCTGATGAAACTTGGCTACATCATTTTGATCCCGAGAGCAAACAGGAAAGCTCAGTGTGGAAATCTCCTTCATCACCAATCCCCCAAAAAGCAAAAGTGGTTGCTTCTGCTGGGAACGTTATGGTCATCTCGTTCTTTGATATTCATGGAATGGTTTATCAGCATGTTGTACCTGCACACACATCAGTAACTGGACAGTATTACAGGGATGTCCTGAAATTATTGCAAGTCCATATCAGGCGCACAAGACCACATTTCCTTGAAGCAGGCTGGATGCTGCAGCACGATAATGAGCGGCCGCATATTGCCAATGTTGTTACTGAATATCTTGCAACAATCAAAGTGAAGTGCACTCCTCATCCTCCCTATAGTCCGCATTTAGTCCCATGTGACTGTTTTCTATTCCCTAACTTGAGGAAGTGCCTTCGTGGGAGGCATTATTCATCATCAGAAGCAGTGGTGAAGGCTGCGGAGGCGATTTTAAAGGATCTCTCAAAAAATTGCTTCCAGCATGTCTTTGAAGACTGGCAGAAACGCTGGGACAAGTGCATCGCATTCAGGCGAGACTATTTTGAGAAGGGCCATAAAATCTATGAGGATGAGTAAAGGTACGTTGTCAAAAAAGTTGTGATCATTCTTTATTGAACAGCCTCGTACATTTGTGGTAAAATTATATATCCAAATTTTAGGTGGAGTGCAATACTTCCCCTGTATAGCAGAGAAGGTAATAAATAGCTTAAGCTCTAAGAATCTGGGTCCCTAGTAATAAGTGACGTAGCCTAGACATAAATTGTTGGTGGCTGGTGTAATGACCTACAACACCCCTTGCATCTTCCCCGCTGGACGTTCAGACTGGCAGGAAATGAGAAACAAAATGTCTACGGCAAGCAGATTTACGGAAATGGAACAAGCCGAGGCAATATCCCTCAAATGTAACTACATTACCTTACTGCTGCCGAGACCCACATAAAACCCGTTTTTGCATTCTCTCTACTTCTAGCAATCGATGAATCCATCTCCCCGCTCTCGGCTTGCCGATTTATACTTCGTATTTCAAAAGGGATGATCAATATATTGTATGTATGTCAGTGTGAACAACCGATCTCGAGAATCGGTGGATATGTTTTCTCTTCCTCTTTCTTGTAGGTTCGGCTGGATATACGCGATATGCCGGGGGAAAAAGGGCTCCAATATTTGGAGAGAAGGGGTGTGTATAAAGACAAGAAAAAGAGAAGTAATAATGAATAATGTATTCTGACTACGTACCTCAGTTGGTAGAGCATCTGCTTGCGCTGTGCGACGTCCCGGGTTTGATTCCCAGCTGGAATCTGCGCATATTTTCTCTAGACAAAATTATTCCTTATTCCTCCATAGTCCGGAAGACATAGGGAATATGTTCCAATTATATATAAAAAATATCACTAAAGTTAAAAGGGAGATTTAAATCAAACAATCAGAAAAATATTTAATATCTAATAAATATTACATATTAATTGTTCTTTCACATTAGCCGTGTGTAGGACGCACTATGAAAGGGTAGAGCCTGACTGAAAAATGCAATGTCATAGCTGGGATTTGAACCACGGATTACACTTACACCACATTACACTTAATAAAATTCCGTGAGTGTGTTATATCCAGTGATTGATTTCCGGTTATAATATTTAATAAATATCCTGATGATGGGAGAGATGTACGCTCCCGAAACGTCCATTTCTAATCGTTTTTTCAACCAACTTGCTTCCCTAGAAGAACTTGAACATATTCGTCACCAGGAAAGCTTCAGGTTTTATTTTATATATTACTGTAAATATGTATTAAAATTTCTGATCAAATAAGCATGTCTGAGGAAGCTGTACCGACCGGGAAGGCTCAGGTGGTTTTGACTGCGGACCGCAGGTTCGATTCCCGTGGCCGAGTTATCTGACCCATGGGTTCCTCCGGGGATTTTCGCGGGTCACTAGGTGAATGCTGGGTAGCTTAATTATAACTCTGAATTTCGTGTTCCTGCATTTCATCTCCATTATCATTTCATATCAGCTCTGATTCTGGTGGTCTCTTTCAGGGTATATGTGTTGGCGGGAGTCTCGGCGGTGAATGACAGGATGATATGCTCCTGGTAAACACTTCCAGGCAGGTAGGGTGAACCTGATGGGCGTTTCCGTGCCAAGACGGTTGGGATGCAGGTTATACTGGCCTACCGGGGAGTTTCAAACGATTAAGTAGCAAGAATCCTGCCCTCTGCACTATCGTGACTACTTGTATCAGCCTCCTTGGTCTCCTCTAGCTTCATCCTTCCTCCAAAGGGATGCCTCGCTTGGGCCTTAGGTACAATAAACCATAGGTTTCGGTGTGGTAATCTTAATATTAATCCTTAGGAAGACGCCCGTGTGTGATTTGTCTTAGTGCAAACAGTATAACTCAAAAATGAAAGATCTATTAAATTTGAAGCTTGTTATGTAAGTTCAGAATCTTGCAAGGTGCACATGAAAATGTTAGTGTAGGTCCCCCTTCACAAACTACTTTGACCTTTTTCTCCAGAAATGACTAACGATTTTGCATAGCTTATAACCGTAACAGCTAGAAAATATCTTCCTGCACAAAACAAGTTGATATCTTGAGCAGAATTCATTTGTTAGGGTGAAGAACATTCCATTTCTTGAAGCTCTGTTACGTCCTTCACTATCATCTCTTTCCAAACATGGGCACCATCAGTTATCATTGATACATCCCATGGTCTTGATATTGGGTTTACATTGTTTCAATGTCTTTATAAACCCCACACTTTGTGCTTTTCTCACTGCAGCAAGATTCTTAGGGGAGTAATCAATATGGTTGTTGAGAAAATGTACTTTAATACTTCCGCGACTGGCGGCAGCGCACATAAAGAGATATTGCAGGACGGAGATAAAGAGTATGCCGAAACAAATAAAGTTAGATAAATGGAAAATTCTAGTGACATCTTGATTGACAGAGAACATTCTAGAACAGTCTAGAATTATCAACGGAGGCATATATAAGAGATCGCGACACGCCAGCGTTGTTGTTGTAAACAGAATCGTAATGAGGGAGTGGTAATTGAACTGGAAAATTGTAATTGTGTATGTGACGTAATTCTGCTACTGTAAGGATGCCCGCCTCGATAGCGTGGTGGTAGCATGTCTGCCTCACGTTCAAGAGGTCCCGAGTTCGAATCTCGGTCAGGGTGAGTTACCTGGATAAGGGTTTTTCCAGGGTTTTCCCTTTTCCTGATAGACGAATGTCGGGTAACTCTAAGCTCTATGGACTCCGGACTCATTTGAGCATCATTTCACCCATTCCATTCATCGTCCGATGTGACAACGTTGGAGGACGTAAATTACTAAAAAAACAACTGTAAGGATTGACCAAAGTGTATTTCTGCGGAAATAAAGAACATTTTGAATTTCTGCAACTTGGACTTTTAATTCTATGAACCCACAAAGTCACAATACTCATTCTACATTCAGGGTTTCTAAAATGTTTTAGCACGGTTTTCTCATGGTTCTCAGCTTTTGCTTCATCAGGTGTAGTGTAATATGAACTGATGGAAGAAATAAATTAGAAAAGAAACCAATGTTCCATAATTAACATTTTCCCACCAGAAAATAAATCGATTCTCTGCTGCCATATTTTTTTTTCTGCTCCAGTGTCTGATTTAGCCCTATTATCCCATTCACAAACAAAACAGGGATGTCACAATTGACTGTATTAATTACACTCTGGTGACTCAAGTAGTAGGTGTGACGTTACTCCCTCCTCTCCTTCATGACTATACCTCGGCCGTTCTATCTCCGGCTCTGACATTTCTCGAGAGGGGGAAGCAGGCTGTTGCCAGTTCTTTAGCGGGAATTTCAAGCAGAGGAACAATGCGTATTTTAAATATTTCATGTCTTTGCATATTTCACGAACCAGTAGCCATATTATTATAATAGCGATAATAATAGGACTTACGAACACTAAACATCGGAATTCACGCACGAAAAATATACCAAAGAAAGTTCACCAGCGCAAGCCGCTGTTAGGCCACGTGGCTCAAACAAATTTAAGCTGGCAACACGGTGTTGGGTTAGGGAGCCACGCCTACCAGCGACAATGCTGATTGGCGCTAGCAGACAGTTTTAACTTCCTGACCACGACACCGGATGTAGAGACTCCCAGTACTACCAACAAATGCAGTTAGTGTGTGTATGAAAGGTGTGAATGAAATATTCGAATAGAGTGGTGTTGTAATAAATATCTTGCATTATGATGAAATTGTAAATTGTATTTCAGTGTTTTAAAGTTAATATAGTCCTATATTTTCATTCTAAAGATAATTTTGAGGATATGTTTTCAATTGCTCATTACTGTATGTTGGTACTATTAGCTTTCCCCTTCCACCTTTTACAGTCGCAAAACGTCAGAGCCGGAGATACAACGGCCGGACAGTAGATGAATAATCTTTAAGCGATAGGCGCTCTCTGTTAAACTGACAGCTGATGGAGCAACATGTGTAGGCAGCTCCACTTCTGGACAGGTTATGGCCGCTTTTGTAATCTGCTTGTTGTAATAAATATTCTTATAAAGTGAACTCCACATTTAATTAGCTTTACCCTACCTTTTAATCAATTAACCTTTAAAGGAAAGATCCCAACCTCTCGCAAATGCATGTAGTTCTGCCCTGAGTGTTTGCCTCCCGTGTTACACCTGACCAGTGTTCCTTAATATTCACAAACTAAGATCAGGTCGTCACAATATGTAATACATTTCGAATATTGACTAAAAGAATCACCACAAACACTCTGATTATATTTTATATAGTTCTCCTTTTCCAGCAGAAGTTTTAAAGTATCTACTAGTTTAAATGGATTGAATGACATAGGAATAAACTTTTAAAATGGCCTTTAAACTTCACTGAGAACTGTCACTAAAAGTTTGCCTTCGTGAGTTTCATATAAGACGTTCATGATATAAAATCCCTGTTGTTACAGAACAGTTGTTTGTCAGTGTGAGCAGAAGGGTTAGAAATCTTTACCCCTTCTCTCGTAAAATGTAACAGTCGTTTCAGGCGATCGTTAATCAATTTAAAGCTTTGGCTTCGGCGTTAGACAAGGAACATTCTCAGATCAATTTTAAGAGATAATAAACTAGATGAAATCGGTGCCAGTTTAGAGTGATCGTCTTGAAAATCGTAAAAAAAGGTCCAGCTCAAATTACGTGAAGCAATGGTTCGAGAAAAAAAGAACTGTACTATTGCCTGAAATGATTCACACTGACCTGAGAATTAGAGTGTAATATGTGATAAGAGCTAGAAAAATAATAGCACTCACTTTTTTATAAAACAATAACAAATATGCTGCCTGTTTTTGTAAGGACTTCAGAGAGTTCGCATGTTTTGAAAAGCCTTTTAGATAGAAACAGAATTCAGATGTAAATAGGTTCATAAGAGACAGCTACGAGGTATTTTATCTTGTTTAATTCTCCCGATGATTTTTATTTAACACAGCTTATAATTGTATCAATGAAGAGTAGTTAAAACTATTCTATTCTAGTATGTTAATTTCTGTAGCCGAATGAAACAAACCTGAGGTTGATTTGAGAGTCTCCATGTGCTGGGGAACTGGAATATAGTGCCATCCATATAATATGCCATAACTTTTGAACCAATAATAGGACGTCCACCTCGGTAGCGTGGTGGTAGCGTGTTTGCCTCACATTCAAAAGGTCCCGAGTTCGAGTCTCCGTCAGGGCGAATTACCTGGATAAGTTTTTTCAGGGTTTTCCCTTATCCTAAAAGACGAATGTCGGGTAGCTCTAAGCTCCATGGACCCTGGGATCATTGAGCATCATTTCACCCATTCCATTCATCGTTCGATATGACTTAACGTTGGAGGACGTAACATTACCAAAAAAAAAAAAAAAAAAAAAAACAATAATAGGACACACGTGCAACTTTGGTAGAATATAATACACAATTGGGAGATTACATTACACTATTTACATCTCAGAGAAAATGTTGGAAGTGAAATCCACCAGCATCTATACATGTTTGCACTCGTCTCACCATATTCTCTGAAGTTTTACAGAGATGATATCGAAGGTTATTTCCA
The DNA here is from genome assembly GCA_030765055.1 of Mantis religiosa. Lineage (NCBI taxonomy): Eukaryota > Metazoa > Arthropoda > Insecta > Mantodea > Mantidae > Mantis > Mantis religiosa. The sequence continues at coordinate 66,456,950 of CM060958.1, forward strand.
GCAAGATGGAGCAACATGCCATACATATAATGACATCATGGAAGTTTCAACAAGTTTATTTGATAATCGAATAATGTCAAAAGGTCTGTGCCCCCACCCCCGGATCCCCTGACCTAACCTCACTGGATTTTTTTCTTGTGGGGGTATCTAAAAAATAGAGTGTACAAGAATAGGCCACGGAATAGGCCTTGATGTTCTCAAGGGATCAATTCAAACCGAAATAAGTAACATTGGCGAGGATACTCTCCGTAAAACTTGAGACGAGTGCAAACATGTGTAGATGCTGGTGGAGGACACTTCCAACATTTTCTCTGAGATGTAAATAGTGTAATGTCTTCTTCTTCTTCTTCTTCTTCTTCTTCTTCTTCTTCTTCTTCTTCTTCTTCTTCTTCTTCTTCTTCTTCTTCTTCTTCTTCTTCACTTCATGACATAGGCAATCAAGTGCCTGTTCCACCTTCGAAGTCCTCCAGCCATCGTTTCCTGGGTCTGCCCACCGATCTCTTACCTTTAGGATGATACTGTAATATTTGTTTTGTAAGTCTATTATCTGGCATTCTTTCAACATGTTCCTTCCATTTTTGTTTGAGATCTTTCAACCTATCATTCATACTAAAAATGTCCAGCTCTTCTCTTATATTTTCATTTCTTATTAAGTCCCACTTCGTGCATCCTTTCACACTTCTCAAGAATTTCATTTCTGAAGCCTGTATTTTACTCTGTTGCTTTTTAGTTAACGTCCAAGTCTCACTTCCGTGTGTCAGTATAGGTACATCCATAACTTTGTAGAACTTTAATTTTGTTTCTTTACGTATTTTGTTTCTAAATGTTCTATTTATTGTTCCACACACTCTTTGAAATTTGCATATTTTATTTTAGACATCATATTCCTTGTCATAACTAACTTCAGTTCCCAAGTAGTTAAAATGGCTTACCTGTTCAACGCAACGATTATTTATAACTATTTTTGTTCTAATTGACTCTTTCCCAATGAATGCCATTACCTTTGATTTTATAAAAGAAATGTTCATATTATATTGCTTACAAAGTTCACTAAGTTTAAAACTAGATTTTTGCAGGGCAGACTCGCTATTTTGTATAATAACTAAGTCGTCAGCAAACAATAAAATATTTAAAAAGTTTTTATTTGAAATTTTAAAACCTACATTCACTAGCTGCTTCCATTTGCACACTATGTCGTCAATATAAATACTAAAAAGTGTAGAATGTAAAGTACACCCTTGTCTGACACCCTGATTAGTAAGAATTTTTTTAGAAATTTTACCATTGTTCCTCACATTTATTTTTGTTTGGAAGTAGAAGCATTGTATCATTTTTACTAATTGTTGTGGGTATCCTCGTAATGTAATCTTCCAGTTGTGCGTTATATTTTCCCAAAGTTGCACGTGTGTGCTATTATTGGTTCAAAAGTGATGGCCTACTGAAATGGTTCAGGTTTATATGGATCGCACTGTATTTGATTAAATTGGGCAAAAAAGTTGGAAGACCAGTATAATATAAAATTAGAAGTAATTATAAGTGAATTTCCTGGAGCGTCTGAAGGAATTTCAACCAAATTAAGTATACGTATGACTTGCAATCTGAAAAATTAGATGATAGTTATGGGAGAGAGCGACATTAGAGATATCTACTAAAAAGACGGATGGTAGCGCAGATGCCACGTCGTTGAGATGTGTAGTGGCACGGCCGATTACATGTAAATCAAACATCTGCTCCATCAGAATATGAACAGTAGGTCTCTGGTTGTAGCGTCTATGAGTTAAGTGCAGAAGCTCTACTCCCATTAGTCCTGGACCCGTAGGACCAAGGACCCAGGCCTACTTCTACCCGGGAGCGATGGATACTCCGGGGCTCTTTCCATAGGGCAATACCTTAAGTCTAACCCGCCCCCCCCGCTGAGCACAACGTCAAGACGGGATGGAAGTGGATACGCCACGCAGGGAAGACTACCGAAAACCTGGGTGGAACCACATAGTGATCTAGCACACCTTCTACTGGCTCTGTAGGCTAGTACCGGGGACTTATTAGGCAACCCTCTACCCCCTCCGGGCGGCCGTAGCCTGGCCGGAGGTACCCAATTCCCCGTGGGTGTCGGGAACACACTGCCCCCTCGAGTCCAACCCAATCCGAACAACTCCCCGATGGGAGGGGCTCGGCAGTTCGGCCCGAGGTTCCTGTAGTAACGTCAGAGTAACGTCTACAGCCCACATTTGCAAGGTCACGGGATTGATTCCTGCCACAGGTCTTCCTGACTTTAGAATTTTCAGGGGTTTCCCAGGTCACTACGCCAATGCTGGGAAGGATATTTACCTCACACCCCAGGTTTCAGTTCCTTTCATTTCATTCTCTCCATTTGTTTTTTTCCAGGTAGCAAGAGTCACCGAAGTCAGCGGTGGGCTATGCTAGGGTGCCGCTTGCGCTCTGGTGATACGGTGCTCGGCTGAACGGAGGCGCTGTGGTCGGCCGACCGCCCTTCCATGGGGACTGTTCAATCAGTCGGGCCTGGCTGGATAGTGGCAGGCTTTCTATGAAGACACGACAGTCCGTCGGGCTGAGGAACTCAGCACCTGTTTTTGAACCAACTGTGACTATAGTGCCCTTGTAGGGTACTTTCTTCCTCCCGGAATTTGACGCTATCGGTTGAAGTGCCGGAGTCCCCGGCGAGATAGGCAGACAGCCCCATCAGACAGGTGGTGTAAAGGTACGGGGAATGTACAAGATGGCCATGATTGATGTCGATCCCAAATCATTAAGGTCGCTGAAATTCTCCCTACTAAAGTGTTTATTTTGCACACGTTCTCAAGATGTTCGGGTCAAAATTGTGTACATATTATGGTGCACAGTTTTTAACATATGTGTGCATATTTGCATGCATGTTTCAAGATTTGATATTGAATATGAATCGTCGTTCTGTATATAACAAACTAAGAAAATGCATATAAACCAAGATATTCGTGGCAAAAAGAATGGACAAAAAGAAAATCGACATAGGCCAGTTAAGAGTTGATTACGTTTCATTTTAACTTCTTATCTTCTTCCCGCAAAACTGAAGGTGTTAATTAACAAAACTGAATTATTGAAAAGTACTCTTAAAAATGGCCTGCGCTGTGGCGTGGTGGACTAGAGTTTTTTTTTTATTTAGGTCCTCCAACGTTAAGACATATCGGATAATGAATGAAATGGGTGAAATGATGCTCGAATGTGTCCGGGGTCCATGGAGCTTAGAGCTACCTGACACTCGTCTATCAGGATAAGGGAAAACCCCGGAAGAAGCTTTATTCAGGTAACTCAACCTAACCGAGATTCGAACTCGGGGCCTCTTGAACGTGAGGCAGGCACACTACCATCTACGCTACCGAGGCAGGCGGGCTAGATGTGCTTTGGAATGCGTCTGCGATCGAGCCCACTCCTAAGGGATGCGGGTTTTAAGTACCGGTATTGGACCTGTGCTAATCAGCATCGTGAGGAAATTAAGGAGCTGCGATAGGTAGCGAATCCTGGTCTACAAGGCCAACTTTCTGGCTGGAGGTGACGAAATGCTGACTACATCTCCGCCCGTATCGGTTGGATGATCGCCCATCTCTGCCTTGCGTATGTGGCCGAGAGACCGGTAGTCGGGTTGACAGGCTCAATCCTACTTTGGGCAATTATGCTATGGGTTACGTTACTCTTAAAAGCCTTATTATTCTGTAGATGAATAGTATGAATAACATTACATCATATTGATATTTAATGATTGTAGCACAAACGCTACACTTGCAACATTGTTGTACATACTCAGAACAAAACACAACTGATCTGTCTGTTTAAATCTCAACAGAGCTGCTGAATTACAACTCACAACTAAACTGCACCCGGCGCTGCTCTCTGCATTCAGCTGAACTCTCACTCTCAAGAATCTACTGAGAAACTGTCCAGTTCACTGTCAACTCTGGCTCAACTCGCCTGACTAAACGACTCCAGTACAGTCTAGTAGGGTGATGGCAGGCTGTAAATAGCCTGTAGGTGTTTGCTGCGTGCCCACCCGCTAAGGTGTTTACTGCAGGTAGGGTCTTTTTGGAGATTTTGTCGAATGGTACTGAGTTATTAGGTTGTGTCTTGATGTGAGGTAATGCTTATATGAAGCGATAATTCTGAACTTGAATTATAATATTGTATATAAAAAGAAAACATATTTTGATATCGCTAACCAAATGTTTTCCTTCACAGGGCGATCGTAAAATGTGCGTTGCCATAGAGACTGAAAAAGCTTTTACAGAAGTGAGAAGATATATTATGTCAAAACTGTAGGTTATAAATGTGAAATTAAGGTATAGTTAGTGCGTCTTCTTCTAGTTGATACTTGCAAAGTTAATGTTCAATGTAGATTGTGGAATACTCTCGACACGTGAGAATAAATGCTTTAAACAGCCATCTATCGCCTTCATTCTGAGAATTAGAACATTCATGCAATCATAAAAGACTTCAAGTGTTCCTCAGGATGAAATGATGCAAAATCTTGTGCTCCCTGATGTATTATTAAAATTTAAATGAAGTTGGATTAAATTGTGTTGCTTGAATTAACTATGTAGAGCTCAATTTTAGCTTATGTATGGTTTATCTTCGTTGTTTTGCCGGTTGCCTGCACGACAGACTGCCCAGCAATGGTCAACTCCTTATATAGATATCGAACAGGAATCCCGAGGAGGAATCTACTAGAAGCAGCTGATAGTTCTGCAGATGAATGGCCATTAGCCACTCCTAAGACCAGGTAGCCGGATCAATTCCAAGTCCCACAATGCTTGTGACCTTAACACGATCATACAAAATATTCCTACAACGCACCACAAGCTAAAGTTCTTAATGGCACTGGTGAATATAGATACATTCGAAGTCATATAACATAACAAAGGTATTCGGTACAGTGGTTCTGATGCCAGCTTTCGAATATGAGATATTCATTGTTTTTAAATTGGAGTCTTATTCAGCACACTTCGTAGGGTTGTGTTGGGGACAGGAGGGATGATAATAATATAGTTCTTAAGCCTGCTCTTTAACTTGGATTTTCACAGTTAAATCTTAATGCATCAATCAATAATACAATTACATCCAAAAGTTAAAATCATTCCTAAGGGAATAGAATACTACTTAAAACGGAGGTGGCTTAAAATGCAAAGGAAACTGCTCGAAGTGACAACCTGCATTTTCATAGCAAAGAAAGATTACTGCAGTTGATCTAAGTTTGCTTGTGTACATTAAATTTACGAGCAATTAACACTTTTCTGAGATTATAAATGTTTCGTATCCATGTACTGAGGTGACCCCAGTAAAATAAATCAATAGGATTGAGATTCCGAGAGCAGGGTGGGCAAGCTACAGTTTGAACTTCCCCCTTCCAATGCGTCGGGCAGGAAGAGCTTGGTACACATATTTTCGCACCTGAGAGAAATGAGGAGGACCTTCTCCACGTTGCAGCTGAATTCGACGTCAAATTTGCAGAGGTATATCTTGTAAAATGTTATGTAAAATATCTACAGCACATGAGGATAGTTCCATTTCACTGAGGGGAAAGAAAAAGGCAGAAGCTATTGATATAGGCTGAAATGATTTTGAGAGCTTCCAAGAAAGGTGCTCCAGAATTTAACAGTGCCATCAAGCGTCAGCTAGAAATCCTTCCAGAACGTAAATGTTATTGTCCTGCCGCTGTATCCGTTGTCGCACAATTCTGAAACATGAAAAGAAATTGTGGACAAAAATTCACAGTAAAAGAACGCCGATCACTCCTGCAAAGCCACGAAAACACACGGCCGGCCGATGGGAATCGAACATAAACTCTGTGGAATGCGAGCTTCACATGGAGCCAACTTGGTGTTATTTGCTCGTATCTCAGAAGATATTGCCTCAAGTGATCCTTATAGCAAAAGTCCATAAAGAATACATCAATGGCCTCCTCTTGGCAGTGATTACACACACACACACACACACACACACACACACACACACACACACATATATATATATATATATATATAAGGGGGCTCAACTACAGCGGTCATTAGCGCCCTTTAAAAGTTAGTCATGGCAAAAGCCAGATATAAAACTTTCCAAAAACCATACAAGTGTAACAAAACCTATTAAAAATACACGTACATAAAAACATCAATCAAAACCTACTAAGTGCTACATTTGAATCATATAATCCAAGCTATATGGATATTATTAAAATGATATTCTAAAGGCTCTTATTTGCATTGGTCTGCTGGAATGGATAATGCGCATTTTACTTATTTAAAAAAACGATGGCCTTTTAGCCCAAAAATGTCCACGTTGCCAGACGAAGTATTAAAGTGACATTTAAGATTACCATAATATAATTGACATCATCTATATCGGTATATTTCCAAAAACTAAAGTCCAAAACTTGTCTGAGTTATCTCAGAAAGAGCTGTGGATTCTGATTTGAACTTCCTTATAGTTTGTACTATAACTAGACCGCGAACAAAATGCTGTTGGAGGCGTGGCTTAGCAACACTGGAGTCCTCTAGCTTTCCCCCTATACCGTCATTTTATATTGCCTCTCCTCCATCGCGCGGGCTGCACCAGTCATGTTTCATTCACTGTTACATTCACTCTTTGCATTTTCTGCCGAATCACTGTGTTGTTCCTCAGGGTTTAAAGAAACTATGATTCTATCTACGATGATTCTATGGTATAATTACTATGATTCTATCCGTGTACAACAGTAAATCGCCACAAACTGTCTATCTCGGATGCGAGAGCCCCTGGTGGTTTATCGGGGAAATATATGAATCAATTGGAGAAATTAATGTCATGACGCAAATTGGCCATGGCAGCTCAATGGGTTAGAGCGACTGGACGGAAACCAGTAGATTCGTGGTTCAAATGCCGGCCGTGGCATTGAATTTTTCATGTCGACTCTATCAGTTGTTACTTAATACGTATTTCCTGTGCTGTGACTTGTTAGCATATTTTACACATTCTAAAGTTCTTAATTATGCTGATTTTTTTAAAACAACATACGAGATTTCACATGACTTTAGCTTATGATATCGGTTTCCTCTTTACTAATGTCAACTACGTACAGGTGGCCGGATGTGGACTTTGCTGACTTAGTGATTTGAGTCATCTAGAACCCGAATTACTTATTAGTTTTTGAAGAATATGATCATGATTAGCTTTGCTTGGGAAACTTCGTAGCTTTTTATAGCGTGGGAACACTGATTTGACACTAGGTCGCCATTTTGGTAGAATCCATATTTAACTGTTGCTTAAGCCCGGAGCGAGAGAGAAGTAAGTCAGTTCAGAGAGTCAAAGATGGAGACAGTGTGGGTTAGCAAGTCAGCCAGTAAGATCCACAACCGTACACGATTACGCATCTCACCATTTCACCCCTAAGTCTTCAAGACTTATTGAGTGCCTTGTACTTCAACTTAATAATTAGAATATAGTAAATGGGTTTAGTTATGGAGTTAAGTGTTGTCTCTCCTACTTTACTCTACAATCTTTCTTCCTTATCCCTTTAGTTTAGTAGATTGTCAACCCTAAGTTCTGAGATTTACAATCTACCATACGTATAAATCCGTTTTAAATTCCGTAAAATAGTTTTAAGGTGTTAGTAAAGTAATCAGATATCAAAGAGCAACGTACCTAATTCTATCTCTTATAGATTTTGACATTAATGAGGCACTTCCCCTTTCCTCACTCTGGTAACCAAGCATTAGAAAGTTTTGTTTTCGATTCCCATGGATACATCATAGCTCACGAAAAATAAGTGAAGGCAAATCCTCCTCTTCTCCTTCGCATAAGGTTGGGCATTGCTGGTTCACAGAAAATCTTAAACTCAAGTAGAATGATAATGGTTAAATGGGTGACGTTCAACAGTAACATTCCCATAAAAAGGGCTTTACTACAGACCGCCCTTTACCACATGTCAATACGAAGTATAAGTTCCCGAGTTGTCGGTCCACGCAGATGTTTTAGACGTCACAACCACTGAACAGATGACTGTGCTAGCCTGAGGTTGTAATAAACGTGTGCCGAACTGACTTTGAAGTTGGAACTTCGCTTTCCAGTTGAAATCGTAAAACAGAGGGACGGTGCAACTTTCTGTAGTTTTGTATTCTGTGGGAGAATTTGGAAAAGGAACGTGCTATATTTTAATAGAAAATCTCACCACAAATATACGTAGCTTCACTGAAGAAATCCGAAATCCCAAACTATCGGGTGTTCACAAATATTTTGTCAGCGTTATTTTGAATAATTACTTCTATTAAAACGACGCCTAACAACTAAAGACTCACAAAATACAGAAACAACGTGACAATATATGATTTGATCACCTATATATAATGTCCTGCGTTGTGCCATAGTGTGCTAGAGCATTAAGCTTTGGTTCCCTGCCACGGAATACCACTGAGCGGGTGCGGATTTTAAGTCCCGGGTATAAGACTGGTGCCCACTCAGCATCGCGAGGAAATTGAGGAGCTACGATAGGTAGCGATCACTGGTCTAGCAGGCCAACTTTCCCTCTGGGGCTGTCGTGATGCTGACCACATCTCCTCCCCGTATCGGTCAAATGATCGCACACCTCTGCCTTGCGTTTGTGGGTGTGAGGCCAGCATACAGGTTGGCAGGTTCTGGCCTGCCTGCGGGCTGTTACGCCATTGAATTATTTACATTATTAATTATAATTACATTATTTAAAAATAGACTTCATTGAACTTTGTCCATCAGTGACCATAAAATATCAAATGAAATACAAAAAAAATGAGCTTTTTGGTTTTTAAACGTTATGAAACTCTTATACTTATAAAAAGAGAAAAAGAAGTTGCTGGTTTAAGCTGAGTTAATGCTAATTACAAACGACACTAAAGCTACGTAGCCCAGCACATCGCCAGGAATTTCGACGGCTACAAGAGCTGATAAAACTAGAACTTCAGAACTACCGCAACGACTGCTGGGAACAAAAGATAAACTCTTTGTAGATAGAAGACAATTCTTTTTGGAACCTGTCCAAAGCAATGCTCCGCCTTCCTCGTAAAGATCCGCCTTTAAATCACGGCCAGGTCCTCTCTCAATCAGCCAAGGAAAAGGCAGAATTACATGCCACTTATCTTGAGTTGACATTTGCATCTACTGATTCTCCTGATGAAGACCACATCCACTCTGTTACTCAAGAGGTCAACACCTATCTAAATCGACCGACAGATGAGGTACCACCACCTCCCATCACCCCATCGGAAGTTCAAGGCCTTCTCTGCAATCTCCGACCGTACAAATCTCCCGGGTTTGATAATGTTGCCAATGCCGCACTCAAGGCCCTACCAGCCCCTTGGGTGAAAACTCTTGCCTTGCTGCTTAATCCAATACTTCAACTTGGCTACTTCCCAGCGGCATGGAAGCATGCCAAAATCATCACCATCTGCAAACCCGGGAAGGAAGGCACCTCTCCTGCACACTATCCTCCCATCAGTCTGCTTTCTCATATAAGCACATTGATGGAAAAGCTCATCTTAAGTAGGCTTCGGAAAACCATGGACCCTCATAACATCCTTAGAGAGGAGCAATTTGGCTTCAAATCTCAACACTGCACCCAGCATCAGCTACTTCGGTTGGTCGAAGAAGTATACACTGCCTTCAAACCGTAAGCAGTATGTTGCTGCTCTGTTATTGGACATCACCAAAGCCTTTGACAGTGTCTGGCATGAAAGTTTACTTTCCCGCCTCATCCACTACAACATTCCTTCATACTTGATCCATCTTATACACAGATCCTCTCTGTCTCCCATGATGGCATATTATCCTCACCTCCTCTTATTAGAGCTGTTGTTCCTCAAAGTAGTGTCCTGGGACCCAATCTCTTCCTTCTCTATACCAACACCCTGCATTCTTTGCTCCGCTGCTCACTGTACATTTTTGCAGACGACACAGCCTTAACCTCCGTGTCAACTAAACATTATATGGCTGCACATAGAATCCAACAATACGCCGACCTCCTCAACACCTGGTTCAAACGATGGCGTTTGAGCATCCACCCCCAGAAGAGTCAAGCCATCACTTTCTCCAGAAGGCAGCTAGAGGACCTACCACCTGTTCGTCTATCCGGAGAGGAAGTACATTGACAATCATGTGTACGATATCTGGGCGTTTTGCTTGATGTAAAACTGACGTGGAAGGACCACATAACCTACACAGTCAACAAGGTCAGCAAACGTATGGGTATGTTATACCCATTTTTTCAATTCATTCCAGAGGATCTACTCCCATTAGTCCTGGACCCGTAGGACCAAGGTTCCGACCTTCCTTCTACCAGGGAGTTACCGAGCAGTCCCAAAAGGGCGCCCGGCACCTCCGAAGCTCTTTCCTGGGGCAAGACCTAGAGACTAACAAGCTCCCCCCCCCCCCCATCTGGTCCTGTGGACTCAATTGTGCAATCAACGCTCAGTGATGTCCATATTCAATAAATTGCTCCTCTATAAACAAGTGCTCCGACCAGCGATCACTTATGCCTGTTCCATTTGGGGTATAGCATCTAAAACTCACCTACATCGCCTTGAAGTCCTACAGATTCGATTCCTCCGTATTGCCACGGATTCCCCATGGTAAATCTCTAAACTTGTAATCTGTCGTGACCTACACATTCCTACCCTAACAGACTACATCCACACCCTCTCACTCCCATTCTATCAAAACCTCTCCCATAACTTCAACCCCCTTATACGCAGTCTAGGTAAGTGCGACATCGACTCCGGCGAAAAATACAAAAGACCAAGACTTGTTTTAGGTACATGAAAACACTGCACTATCAGTACACAACTTTATATATAATTAATATATAATTAAAAGAAAAACACCAAAACAAACCTCTACCGTCATTTGCCCTAACTACTGCCAGTAGAGGGCTCAGCCCTGATCTGGCTAGAGCCTGAAAGTTTGGCTTCCGGACTTATAAGTGTCCAATCGCAGGTGTGACACTAAAGCCATTAGTTGGGAAAATTACAACTCTTCAGAAAACTATAGGGTGTTCAGTTTTGCACTTGATGCCAGTTAGAGAAACTGTTACAATTTTGCACTTGTAACTGACGTGTTGGAAAGGGAGGTTTGGGTTTTTCAAACACTCTTTCCCTGGAAAATATGGCTTGGGATTTTTAAATGTGTTCTTCATGAAATTGTCCTATTAAAACATCTTTAAAGCTGGTGCAGAGGTTATGTCAAATCAAAAAACGGTAACCCTCGCAAAATATGAAAAATTGAAATTTTTAATGAAACTTGATTTTTCTGAAAAATTAAGAAATTGAATTTTACGTAATATATACTAAATTCTTCAGTCAAAACGTAAAATACCTGTTACCACGATGAGAGCAATAATGGCTCAGAATATGAAATTGTATATTTTGCCTATCTTTAATAATGCACAATCTAAGCAACAGAAAAAAAAGACCGATGCGGACAATAGAAGGCTTAAGAAACTCTAGAAAGCGTATGTAAGTACTTCTATATTGACGGCATATTCCTCAGCTTATGCCCACAAACGAAAGAAGACTATTCAAAAAGTAATAGCAAGTAACAGTGAAAGCAGCCGTAAGAGCGTTGTACTGCGTACCTTGAGATTTAATATCTACGGTCGTAAAGAGATTTAGAAGGGGAGCTCCAGAAATATATCTGCCCAACACACTACGCAAAAGGAAATTCTTATGTTAGTTAAGGTAACTTTTTCTAATATAATCTAAGCTGTTATTAAGTGACTTATTCTTCGAATTTATGGTAAACGAGACAAGCATTTGCAGAAATTGAAGACATGACTTTCATAAGTGCACAAGTCCATCTTTTGCCACTATATGAGTTTATATATAACGCCTTCAGCGTTGCCACCTCGTTACCCACACTCTTTTTATATTTCCATCTCTCTCGCACACTTGCGAGTGTTCGTGGTTCAAGACGAAAGGGAACGCAAACTGAATTTTCCAAAGTTTTATAATTATGCAGTTGTGAAATCACAATTGCAGCATGAATATTCGTATATTACGCAAATGGTTTAAATATTTAGTTTAAAATTAATTATAGTTTATGAATTTCTTATTTGTCTAATCCAACGAAAATACCAGTGGTACATCCGTATAGCTGTGAAAGTTACTTACGTTAAGAGACAATTCGTCATTGCCATTGTCTTCAACGTCTGAGTACTGCAAATTTATGATGATAGGTTCCAAAATCTCGTTACGTGCTGTTTCTTTCCAAAAGTGTCTTCTTGTAGTTTATCTGATGTCTCACGCTGTGTTCCCAGTCTTGTTGTGTTCCTTGTCAATTTCTTTGGGAATAAGTCGTTCAACGTCATTCAGTTTAAAAATATTACTTCTGTTTGCAACATAATTTGAGCCCACATTAACTCTATTGGATTGTTCTAGCAGTAATAAGGGGGGAAATGGATTGCGTCTCATTGATCCAGCTGATACACTTTTTTCATGGAAGAGTAACTGAATAAGCTGCTTTGAACTCTCAGATACGTTCTGCCAGACTAGCAAGAAGTGCATCGCTTCCTCTCAACGAATTTAAAAAACACCTTGGCTTATTCAAAGTACATATTTCTTTTACCACGTCATGTCAAATGTTTACGTTTCAGTTCTGAGTAATTTCAAATATACGTTCATGCATACATGCCAACCAATAATGATATTCATTACGTGCTTACGTCGCAATGCATTGTTATAATATAATGGTATCTACTTTATTTATTTGTATTTGGAAAACTATTTGAGCTAAAAATATAGGGTTTTCATGGTTATGTTAGCTACATTACTCTCTACCTTCCACATGGAACAGTTTTCGCAAAATCTAAATTTTTGTCTTAGTGCGAATAGTATTTCATACAGATTGATTAGGCTGGCGCTCCTCACAAACCACTTAGCGGAAATGCAATACGACAACACCGCAGGACTCCGATTGGCTGCTCACCACCCATTTGAAACACATAATAGTGATTTTCATTGCTACACAAGTCCAGGGACTTGTGTTGTTCTGCAACTCAGACAGGCATCGTGTGCATAAACATAATAAAGGACTCATTCAAGAACATTAAAGTATGTGATGTTCAACTGTCTATGATCAAGGACTATATGACGGCTTTCAGCAAGGTGAAGGAACCTATGCCAGTGGCCAAAAAGCAAGAGAAGTGAAAAGTGACTACATATAAGATTATTGAATATAGATCAAACACTGTTACTGCTAGCAAGAACTCTAGTGGTTTAATGACAGAGACATTCTTAATCAAAGGAAACACAAAGTTTGCTGAAACCATACTGAAGAAAGCTTACGATAAAGAAATTCCTCTGGAAGCTGTGAAAGTCAATGACATTTCAAAGTATCTTGTTTCAGTTCTTCCTGAAAAACAATGGCATTTTCAAACCCTGCGAGATAAATATAGCAAAGAACAGATACCTAATGAGAAAGAATCAGGATGTGAGGAGTGAGATTCAGATTAGGTTAACTGAATGTAATGCCTATTTTTGTTATTATTCTACAAATAAAACGTGGTTCAACACACATATCAGTACTATAAAATATTTTTACCATTCTTTGCATCTTTAGAGGTAATTCCTCCATACATTTGATAACACAGTCATTTCAATGCATTTGTACACCGAGCTGAGTTTCAGAACTGCACAAGTCCAACAAATTCATTATAAACAATATAACAAAGTACCACTGGTAACGGAAACTACTGAACAGTAAAACAAATACACGGTGTTTATTTTTATCTGTAATTTTACCGCGCAGGGGCATCGCTGATGGAGCGAGTTTATATACGATTCCCCTAGTGGCTTGCGATCGTATCTGATGTGCTGATAGCAGCATTGAAGCCTCCCTCTAACGGCACATAAATATACTATTTGAGAGGTGGGTCTGCCCGCGTAATATAAATGTGCGCAATTTCGCCTGGTGCGTAGATACGATAACTGTTTTTAAAAGGCTATGCAGCCATAAAAGTATACCAAATCTGTTTTTGTGTTATAGCAGACCTATATGCATATTGTAAATCTGTCACATGAAATAGAAATATTTCAATTTTAACTCACTTCTTTTCTGTCACCCACAGTTTCCTCACAATGTAACTTCATTACAAACCAGCAGAACATGTTCTAGGAATGAAAAATAAATTAGTACTACAACATGCACAAATCTTTTATCCAAGTCTAAACAAGAAAATACCTCTGGTACATAGTCTTATGTTTCCATTTTCTTATATTTCCTTTCTCTCTTCCCCTTAAACACTGTCTGTACTGCGAGAAGATATGTCTGAGGTCTTTCTTTCATAACATTATTTATTGCTTCTATATTGGGACCAGTTACTCTGTAGCGTCCAGTGTCTCTCTTTTTGCGAGTAACTGATCCTGTATCTTGGAAATATTTAATGCACTTATTGGTTTTAAAACACATAAGGATACAAACATTAATAGACATTTTAATTAAGCGTGAAAACGACAAAAATTATATCGTATACTGATAAAACGTAAGACGTTTATGTTGCAAACAAAAGTATGTCAATTTGACGGTACCTGGACACTTTTGACAACATGACGCTCCGAGGGACTTCTCTGAATGCTGGATAGCGTTGCATAAATTCCTCTATGCAGCAGTTTAAATTATATTTATATGTCGCAACCATTTTAATGCCGGTACAGAAGTAGCATTCAACCATGAAGACGCCGTGCTCTGTGTTCATATGCAGGGGAAGCTGATTGTATTAGTTACCACCGCAACCACAATCAGAGCGCTGTAATTTGCTTAATATTCCTCAAAAATTGTTTCTTCTCCGTAGAGGGCACTATGATTTCAAGATAGACTCACCAGTCAACTATGACATCATTCTTGCTCAATCGGAGGGCGGGAAATAACGAATGAAAATGAACACCGTGTGTTACAAAAAAGATGTGATATAAAATCATAATATTGGCACATAATTTTCAGAAGTTATGCCGTTTTTGTTGATTTTCTCGCAACTTAGTTGACTGGACTTGTGCACTTATGAAAGTCATGTCTTCTATTGTCATTTTTGCAAATTTCATTTTAAGTACAGTGGAACTAAGGAATAATGATAGGATTAGAGGATGGAATAATAAAGTATTAGGAAGAAAGGCACCAACGTTTTCAAGCACAAATTTATTTCTGAATATAGTCCCCTTTTAGGGATATAAACTTCACCGCAGTTCCTGCCAATTTAACCCCTCCAAAACAGCAATTATCAAGCTCTACAACATACGCCGCTGTCTCAGCGAGAACACGTTTGATATAAGTTTTGTTCGTGCGAGCCGTTTCTGCAAGTTTGGGAAAATAATAAAATTAAGTGAGCCAGGCTGAGTGATTGTGGATGTGCGGCAGCAATTACAAACACAATTCATGCAGTTTTGGTGGCGACAGCACCGAATGAATGTGTTGGTGTGTTATCGTGGTGAAACAGCACTCCCTTCTCCGGCAAATGGGGCCGTGTGTTCTTCAACTTCTTGTCCTACTAGGTCAGTAACTTATGTACTACTGTCCTATAATTGTTTTTTTTTCTTTTCCCAACTCTGAGTATGGTATCCTTCGCATTACCCAAAAATATCGTTGCTATTACTTTTCCAGCCAGTGGAGTGCCTTATTTGGAGTAGATTTTCCAGAAACAACCCATTATTTTGATTGTTTCTTGGTTTCCAGAATACAGTAACAATCCAAAGTTCCTCTGCGATTCGCTTGGAAACCCCCAAACACAGTATCAAAGTTGAAATCCATGGCCACCTGTTGTCCAATGTGAACAAACGAGACGCCTGTCGGGTCGACAGTTTTTTCGTTTCCGACTTGGTCATGCAAAATTTAAATCGCTGATCCCTCAATAAGTACTATGGCCTCTACCACTTCAACGGTTAGTGAGAATGATATCGTCGACTTGTTAATGATTCCTCGGCAACCACCTGTGCCCGGTGTCCTCGGCCCTCCTATTAAAACGGTTGTTTACTAGTTTGAAGCCTTTGAACCGATATCTAACTGTTGTCACAGATGGCGAAAGATTCCCATAAACAGCTTCCAATTTCATATACATCGCCTCACAGGTTTTGTCATCAAAACGTAAAAACTAAATCTGCATTTTTTTATTTTAGAAAAAATACATTAAATACATTAAACTTAATAAAATAGTTTTGATTATTCCAGAGTACGTTGAATAACAAGTGTGATCAGGACCGTATTACACTGTTTGGGTATAAAGGAACTTGAATATGAATTAATAAAAAGAGTAAGTCTGGTCACTTTTGTGAGATCAGAATCCTATATCAGAGCATCCCCAAAGGGTGTCAGATTGGTAGCTACATAAATCCACCCCTAGTGGTCTACCGGGAAACATACGAGTAAGTTTGAGAATTTAATGTCATGTGGGCATGTCGGCCATAGTAGCTAGATGGGTAGAGCAACCGCACGGAGAGCGGCAAATCCGTGGTTCAAATCCCGGCTATGGCATTGAACTTTTCAGTTTGGCTCTACTTATTCAAACCTTAGCCTATACACGGCTAGTGTGGAAGAAATGATTATTTCCAGTAGGTATACAAGTTCCTGAGTTCATTATAAAACACGGCTCTACTGCCCCTCAGGGTAAGCTATTGGCTTCCTTACTGGCCACAACACCCTTCCGGAGTTTAAAGGGATGCTCAAACATATTGTGTAGATGTGCAATGTTTTGCACAATGTACTCATATTTCTACTCATTCATCCCAGCGGAAAGGGCTGATACCTAGGGATTATTTAGATAATATAATTTTATTGTAGGCTCCTCCTTTTAGCCGAACCTGTTGTAATGAAACACATGAAAACTACACAAATTAAAGATTCATTTTAATTGTTGTCGTCATTCTGAAAGAGCAAATATCTCACTTTAAAATGGTTTCACTTAACTAAATCAGTTGATCTGCCTTGCAGCTTGCAGTTGCAATGAAACACAGTGAAGCTATGCTATCGATTTAAAGTCGATATGGGGCGGCTCCACAACTCTAGAGGACACTGCTAATGACAGATTATAAGCCTCGGGGATTTTCAGGCTTCTTCCTTCCTGCATCTTTTCTTTAATGACTACTAGATTGAGGGTGACATTTCAAACACTCTATCTCTTTAATGACCCCGAAAATCTTTCAAGCTCGTCAAAACTTGTATTTTTCTTTAGGATTACATTATTACACCTTTTTAGTTTATTATTTATTTTTCTGTCTTGAAGAAGAATTGCATTGGACACAAAAATATATACTGAGAAGTTGTAACGGTTATTTTGGTTTAGGCTCCGAGAGTTGAAAAATGTTTATATATGCAAAGTGTAAGTGATATGAAGTGAATGTTTTATGATTGGTAGTTTTAAAAATGAGATTAGGTGATGTGTGACGTGGACCAGTAAAGATTAAGTTTGATTGGTATTGATGGCAACGAGATAAGGAAAAATCAATAATTTTGGTAAAACAGCGTCTTTTGAGGAAGAGCGTTATAGTAGAAAGACGTAAATTCAGTGCCACGAAAGAGTAAGAGAGACGTAAAACAGTTATTGCCCGTTTTCTGTTAATTGTAATCGAGATATACAATACTATTTTCAAGTTTTATACACATAATTGCATAAATAATACAAATAAAAGTGAATATCTTGATTCTTTTAAAGTAAAAAGAATTTATTGGTTTCTGAGTCTATTTAGAAAATGTATCCTTTCATTCGCGACGTCTGAAAATTAAGAGTTCTCATTGCTCAGACTGAAGCAGATATGAAAATTTTAGATACATCAATACATCAGAGTGCCAGATTGGTTCAACAAGAATTAGCATCTCGTGGCTTCATCATCACCATCCTGGAGGGCTGAATATAACCCACAACCCCAGTAACAGCGCGGGACGACACCAGGTGAGAATAATCCCGTTCCACATGATCGCCGCAGACTCCGAGAACACCATCATCATCCGATCTGCATCATCATCCCATCTGCATCATAATCCTACTACACGTGATCGCCGCAACGCGGGGCTTCTAAAACGTCGTCTTCAAACATCGCATTTGTAGCAAAATAATCCAGCTTCAAGGCAATTGAAAATGCACTTTTAAAAGTCATAAAGAAGAGGCTATAAATCACTCGCGGAAGTGTACTAATACGTTAACTCAAAAACAAAAAATTGGATGACTGTTAGGCTTCATCAAGACAGTCGTCTTCAAGAATACTAGGGAAAGAATTCCATGAAATGTACCAAATAAAAAAAGATTAATTTGCGTGAAAAATGTGTTGCTACTTTTTTCAGCTATTTTTATTGGAACAACATGTAATGTAAAAATGTTAAAGAAAAGGAAAAAATGGCAAAAAGGAAGAAAGGAAGGATATTCATACCTTGAATAACCTGCGAAGTTTTCTGATTTTGGTGTTTTAGAAAATTTACTGGGTTTGTTTGGTTTGACAATGATATTTACAGAATGCCATGGCTAGTGTTGCATACATTGCGAGCATCTATCAGTCTTCAGTTGTTAATAAACAATCACAAAGTGGAGATAACAAAGTTTGAACTTAAGAGTCCTTCTAAAACATTACTGGTAACAAGATTATGAAGCCACTGTCGCAGCTCGGAGAATATGTGAAGTGGAAGGAGAAGGTGTCGTTAGTGATCGTGTGGCACAGTGGTGGTTCCGTTTTAACAATGAAGATGAAAAAGAAAAAGATTTTTCACGTTCTGGAAGACCATAAATTATGGAATGTTGAGGAATCACAAGTTTTGCGAGAAAATCCGCAAAAAGTGGCTGTAGGCTTTCAGAAGAACTTGATGCATCAAAAAATACCATATATCACACTTGGAATTTCATACAGAAGCTGTAGATCTGTACCTCATGAACTGACATCTCAACAGGCTGACCGTAGAGTGGATATCTGTCGTCAGCTTATACGTAATTCCATGGATGTTATATTTGTCAGAAGAATAGAGACGTGTGATGGAAAATTGGTGCATTACCGAAAACGTGATGCCTCAAAACAGTGGCTTGATCCCCGCCAACCAGCCAAAGTTATCGTTAAAAAAAAATTAGCTGTTTTTGTAATTTATGTCCTTTAACGTTAAGTCATATCGGACGAAGAATGGAATGGGTGAAATGAAGCTCAAATGAGCCCAGGGTCCATAGAGCTTAGAGTTACCCGACATTCCTCTTTTAAGATAGGGAAAAACCTAAAAAAAACCTTATCTAGGTAACTCACCCTGACCGAGATTCGAACTCGGGACCTCTTGAACGTGAGGCAGAAATGCTACCATCTACTCTACCGAGGCGCGCGTTTGTCTTACCCCTGGACAAGCTTTGCCATACCCTCTTCAAAAACTTTTGCCGCCATTGATTTCAAATGAGCATTGTCATTGTCTTGAAGATGCATCCATTGTTGTGATTGTTGTTTTGTTTCCGGTGTGTCGTATTGGATCCAAATTTCATCTCCAGTAACAATTTATTTCAAAAAGTTCTCTCCTTCATCGTGATAACGGTCAAGGAACTTCAAAGCTGGCTTCAAAACAATGTCAACGCTAATTTTAAATCATTGGCGGCAACATTTTTTGAAGAGGGCATTGCAAAGCTTGTCCACAGGTACGATAAATGTCTGATCTTTTCGGGGATTATATTGAAAAGCGTACAAAACTTTTGGTAATAAAATAATTGTTTTCTATGAACTTGTCTTTAATTTATAGCCCATCGGCAGTTGAAAAATAAATGGTGCTCATAAATATTTTAAGCATTAACCATTTCCAATACGTTTATTACTGTTAGAATATTCTAATAATTTTTTAAACTCTTACGTTAACATTATCTTATTTCTCGACAGCGACAGCGGCTTTACCGACAGCGTAGGAAAGATAGGAAACGTATCGGTTACTGATAATATGTACAACTTACATCTTGGATATTGTAATATTAATGCTGACTGCTTCAATTACACAATTTGTCACAGTTTATAAACAATTACATTTTGTCCTTGTGCTATGAGAAAATATTTAAAACTTCATCTGGTAGTTTATCTGAAGATCAGGCATGTTATAAAGTAAATAAAATAAAACATAAAGTAATTTTTTCCTGCAAATTTGAGGAGACCTATTCAGAACAGAATTACGTAGACATTTTCCCACACTTCATTTCGTTTTTCTTTAACTAAGTTGTTTATCAGGACGTAATGTCTGGGAAATTTGTAATCGAAGGCTGCATGTTAGATTGTGATCCAACAAGGTACTTCGGGGTTTGGACTTAGCTAATTTCATAACAGAAAGGAGTTTTTCGCACACATATTTCGAGCCAAACATACACAATGTCTATGCGGCAAGAGGTACAGGTACTTTGCAGTATCAGAAACTATTAAAAAGTTATTTCCATCATGTGATACTTCAGAATTTTAAAAACACCATTGCCCTTATATTTAATTCCAATGTGTATAATTAGAGCCCAAATTTGTACCTATAATCAAATAATATAATATGCATAAAAATACAAAGACGAAAATTTGCATTGTAACACATAAAAACGAATGACCAAAAATCAATGTACTGCCTGTTTTGCACGTAATTCCTGACGAATATGTGTGAGCTATTTTGTACTCGCCGTAATTAGAGCACGGCCGCAGTAAAACCACGTCTTCTGGAATGTGTGAGCATGAACTCTGTTCATGCCAGCTACTCTGAAAATATGAATGCGTTGCTATTCTTGATTGTTGTCTCCATTTTTACCCCTTCTTACCTCTACTTCCATGATAATGGGACTTAACTTTGACTTACATGGAATCGAATCTCAACGATAATAAAAGCTATGGAAACAACCCTAATATTGATATTGTTTATTGCATCCTTTGCCAGAAAAGTTGCAAGATATGAATTTTTATCGTTTTTATTTCTGAGTTTGCAGTACGGAAAAAGTAACAAATGTTTCTTCTGCTTATTACCTGGTAAGAATTGCTAACTTGGAAGATGGTAATATAATTAAAGAATATTTTCATATTCAAAGGAGAAGTAACTGGGGTGGGTCTTGGGCACATAAAATGAATGATGTGTTGAAGCAAATAGGTATGGGTCATTCTTGGATAAATACAGAGTATGGGTATAGAGGCTTCTGGAAAGAAGTTAAGCTAAGATTAGAAGATATTGATAGACAAGATATTTTCGCCAATACAAGTGACAAAAGCTTACTGAGATTATATAGAGAAATAAAAACAACCTGGGGGAGGGAAGGATATATAGATATATGTAGTAAGTTAGGGCGAGTAGGTTTTGCTTGAGCGAGAACAGGAGTGAGAAACTTGAAAGGTATAGGTCAAGAGAGGGAGCTAGACAAATGTCCATTGTGTGGAGAAGAGAATGCAGATTTCCGTTGTATACTATATTGTAGTCAAACAACGATATGGAGAGAGCAGGCCTGGCTACGTAAATGGGACAATTTGGGGGGTGAAGTAGTAATTAGAAAAATTTTGTCAGTAAAAGAAGAAAAGAACAGGAGAAATATAGGGAATTATTTAGGGAAGCTTAAAGAGAGATGGCTAAGAACAATTAAGAGAAAAATGTAGATTAGAATAGGTGAAATGGCAAAATGTGTGAAAAGGAGCAGAGGGCCTCCAATATACACAAAAACCTAGGTTTAGGTGTATGGGGACCGAATTATTATTCAATGACAAACAAAATGATAGGATTTCAGCATTGAAGAATATATGACATTTTCCAGTATGGATTTTATAATTGTAATTTTGATTTTTTTTTTCCATTTGATGATGTAAAATAAAAGATGTGAAATAAATTACAAATCATAAAATTATTACCTGTAAAGCTCTCTTCATTGTCATAAACTTTATACGTATAACTGGTAAACGATGAAAGACAAAAAAAAAGTCGCTACACAAAAATGATCTCTGTTAAACAAACATCTAATTTAAAAGGTATGTCGTTAAGAATTTTCGACATATTTTTGTTAGTGCTTATAACTTTTAATAATATTATAGCTAAATGAAATTTTAACCTTCTGTTTTTCTCGTGATATTTAAGGGAGATGGAATTGCAAAGTCAGAATACATACTCTGGCGAGCACATGGGATTTTATTTAACAGGTCTGATTTGAAACGATTCCCTCGGTCCAAGGTTCATAGCCTGTGTCTGAAAAGCTTCTCGCAAACCTGGTGATGATAAAATCGTCTGGAAGTGGAAAAAGGAAGTAAGGGTCGAACTGCGAGTAATACTGATATTCTAAAAAATGGTTACAACGATTTTGATTAAATTCTCTACGTTCAAGATAATGGGAGCAACGTCGTCGAGTGCATAGACAGCTCGTCTCTCACCTAGGTGGCCGAGTTTGACCCTAAGGGATTGTATGTGAGATTTGTGGTGTATATAGCAGCGCCTGGACAAGTTTCTCCAGTTTACCCTGCCATTCATTCCATCAGTTGTTCAATAATCACATTTCATTTCATGTACTTTATCACTTTCATACAGATAACAGGCTGATCCTCCATCTTGAATATCCTCTTGATCCAGAGTTCCTCTCTTCGACAAGTGTCTAATCCCAAGCAAACCTTGTGAGTCATAGGGAGTCTAAGTCTATATGAGGATAGCAAAAAGTAAATATAAAAAGAAAGACTACTAAACCATAAGATACAAAGAATCGAAATCTTTATCAAGTAGAAGTCGTTATTCATTGTTTTATCTCTTGGTCATGCAAATAGAACGGAATTTGTAAGCCATCTCATAGGCACTAGCTCTTAGTACGATACTTTCTGCAAATATATATTTCGATTTACATGAAGTAGAAGAATAAGGATTTATACATGGGGTATATGTGCGTCCTTGAAATTACCTTGGTCATATTTCCGCACAAACTCACTAGGTGGCAGAGCAAGCAACCCTGGTTTTACTGCGTGATAATGCAAGACCCCATACAGTTTTATCTCTTACTGTATCTGACCAGACATTCTATTGTTGCCATATTCGCTCGACCTCTCAACTTGTGACCTTTTATTGTTTACGCCAACTGAAAGGAAAGCTTCATCAAGATATCGCAGAAATCCAACGGGCCCAGACAAGCATTGAAGTTGAAAATTTCCTGCTTGCTTCTAAGATCTTCAAAAAAGTTGGCAATTATGTATAGATAGCCAAGGGGACTACTTTGGTAGGAGCAAGGATCATTACTTGGTAAGTGCAAATTTCTCTTTTTGGAACCGCTGTCCTGGAACATTTCTGACAAAGGAGTGTTTCCACATGAAACCTCTTCCCATCTCAGTGGTAAGTAATGTGTGTACTGTTATGCTTAAAAAACATTCTAGAACTGGTCAACAAATACTGGAATTGGCTTTTTTTCTGCAGTCGTTTGTTTGTTTTCTGTCCTATGAATATGTATATGTATAACGTCCATAAGGTGCAGCTATCTCGTATTGCTACGTTGGTATTTTGTATACCCTCCTTGCAAAATGTAATCTTTAAAACTTAACGAAAAACAGGGGCGTGAAAATCGCCAGGTTTTCCAACATCAAAACCTCATCAAAAAGCGAATGTTGTTCCATCATATGAAAGGTGATGGTGATCGCGTTTTCTGACTTTAATAAAATTATTTACCAGCATGCAGTTCCCCTCATTACTGTTACAGCAGCATACTACACGACAATATTGACTAAACTGGGGAAGCACATTGCAAGGCAACGACCGGAACTTCTTCGAATTGGGTGGGGACTTCATAATGACAACTAGTAGTCTCACGTCACAAATTAAGTCACGTAACTTTTGACTACATTCAAAATTACATGTGTAACCATCCACCTATAGCCCTGAATTTGCGGGCTATTATCCCCTTGCCCCATCGTGAAAGGCAAAGCTCCGGAGCATACGATTTGAGAACTCTGAAACTGTGCTCAAGAAAAGCGAGGCAATTTCAAAGACCTCACAAACAATGATCCCCATGCTATTTTCGAGGAGAGCTATAAAAAGTGTATTCAAATAGGAGGGGATTACTTTAAAAAATACCATGTAAATATTCAAATGCTATAATAAACATTATCCTTTGCTGGCCATAGTTACATACAGATATAGAATAATTTTACATCATATAAAAACCCTGTTGTACAGTACGCGTATGTTTTCTTGAGCGCTGGATTTACGGTGTGGTGCGGGCTGGGGGGAAGAAGCGAGAGGTAACGCTCTTTTGTTTCTGCAGTGTGGTTAACCTTGAAAAACACAGTTCAACAAAACAGCGTGTAAGATAAGCGAAGATATCACAAGTAACGTTGCATCCTCCTTAGTTTTGCCCACGCCAGCTCAATTGCATTCAGATCACAGTTATACGGAGGTAGACGAATAATAATGTGTCCCCTTTCGAGAGTCATTACATCCACAAATGTTCATACAAATATAAATCTTTTCAAGTAAATGCTGATGTGCATTACTACCACACTCGTAACAAGGATAAACTGGCAATTCAAGCACACCAAACGAGCCTTTATGAAAGAAGCTTTAACTACAAAGGGATAATGTTACATAATAAACTTCCAAATTCATTTAAACAAGCTGCGTCATTACAACACTTTAAGAATAAGGTTAAGAAATTTTTACATACACACTGTTTTTATACGGTTAATGAATTTTTAGAACTATAACCATGTAAATGAGCACTAAGAGCATAGTACATTCACAAACCTGTAATATTTATACCATGACATTTCTTGTAGTAAATTAATCTATGCAAATACCACATGAAACCATAGAAAAGCTGTTTACTGCATATATTGTATGTAATCAATTTGCCTTAATGTATATACTGTATACATTTTAACGTGTCTCATAACATGTATATGTTGCCAAGGACGAACTAATATCCTAATTCTAATTCTAACATACGATTGTTGTAAACTGCTTAGCTAATTAACCTCGAAATTGATCAAAACGAAATATGGCGGACATGATAAAGCTTAGCGTATCAGCCACTAGATGTCAGTGTACAGCGCATTTCAAATTTCAAAGTTGTCATCTATATTTACGGAGTTAAACGAAACTTACTGACTGGGAACCCGATCGCTCTTCTTATCGCGCGCATCTAAACTACTGGAGACCAGTGCTGTATCAAGAAGATTAAAAAGGACAAAGCCTGAAGACTTGGTGCAGTGGTGTGTTTTGCATGAAAAAGGCAAATAGCAGAATTTATTCATTGCAATAAATTACTGTCAAACAGTGATTTAATTATGATAGTGAAGCTACTAGATAAGTTCTTCTACTTAGTTGTAGTAGGAATGTAATATATTTAACATTAATTATTACAAAAATAAAAAATTAATATATAAATGACTGTAGATACTTCATTAGATATTGGTAATTACTGATTAGCCAAGGAGGAAAGCTATAATTTAATACCTCATTGAATAAAGAACAGTAGTAAGCAGATATCTCTTCGTGCGTTAAAACAATTGCAGAACGCAACGGAAAAATTCCAGTTAAGCACATGGCAGTGGTGTGAGCAGACTACATGGGCTACAGTTCGGCCGATCTTTCTCCGGCTCTGACATTTCTCGTGAGGGGGAAGCGCGCTGTTGCAAGTTCTTTAGCGGGAATTTCAAGCAGAGGAACATGCGTATTTTAAATATTTCACGCATTTACATATTTCATGAACCAGTAGCCATGTTGTTATAATAGCGATAATAATAGCATATACAGACACTAAAAATAGGAATTCACGCACGCACCAAATAGCAGACAACTTCACCATCGCACGCACCAAAAGCAACTGAAGCCACGTGGTCCAAACAAAATTAAACTTGCAACACGGTGTTGGATTCGGAAGCCATGCCTAGCAGTGACAATGCTGATTGGCGCTAGCAGACAGTTTTAACTTCCTGACCACGACACCGGATGTACAGTCTCCCAGTACTACCAACAGAAGCAGTGCGCGTAAAAGGCGTGAAAGAAATATTCGGAAAGAGCGGTGTTATAATGAATATCTTGCATGATAATGAAATAGCAAGTTGGATTTCAATGTTTTAAAGCTAATAGTCTTATATTTTCATTCTAAAGATAATTTTGAAGTTATGTTAATGCCAGAGGTTCTACTCCCATAAGTCCTGCACACGTAGGACCAAGGAACCGGATCTCCTTCGACCAGGGAGTTACTGAGTTATTCCCAAAAGGGCGCCCAGCGCCTCCGTGGGGCTTTCCATATGGCAAGACCTAGAGACTAACAAGCCCCTCCCCCATCTGGTCCTGTGGACTCAAGACGGGATGGAAGTGGATACGCCACATACTCGCGCCAACACCAAAATGGGAAGGCTACCGATATGACCTCGGTGGGGCCGCCTGGTGATCTAGCACACCTTCTACTAGCTATGCTGACTAGTACGCGGGAATATTAATGGCTTCCGTCAACCTCGTCCGGAGACGTACCCGATCACCCACGGGTATCGGGAACTGCTGTCCCCTCGAGTCCAACCCAATCCGAACAACTATCTATCAGGGAGAGGCTCGAACGCTCGGCTCGAGGTTCCTCTAGTAACGTCAGAGGTGCCACGAGTGCTAGGGTTCCACAGCGCCCGTACCACGGCAGCTGAAGGGGACGGATCCCCTCCCCTACAGAAGATAATTTTGAAGATATGTTTTCAATTGCTCGTTACTATATGTTGGTATAATTAACCTCCCCCCTCCGCCGCAAACTGTCAGAGCTGGAGATCCAACGGCCGTACTGTAGTTCAATTCCGGGAACCGCCTTTTAATGTTCGAAGCAGAACCGAGTCCGCAAACGGCAGTGCCAAGCGTTTAACTGCAACTGCTCCGTTTCGTTCTGCAACTGTTTTAACAAGCGAAGGGATACCTGCTTACGGAAAGATGGGGCAGTTTGGTCACCTTGTATATAAGGTATATGCATTATAAAACATTGCTCAAGTTATCTGTAGAAGAATGACTTAAAGCTTGTTTCTTTCCGCTTACCTTTAAATAAATGAAAAAATATATATTAATTTCGTATATAAATCCGGTCTCTACTGTTTGGCTAATTAGATCAGAAATGTGCTGACTTGAGTTATAGGACTTGGGGACTTTATAGGATGCCTTACAAGATGAAAATACACACAGAAGGTACTGACAGGCTATGTTTAGCCCGAAGATCTTTGCTGCGTGCCCACCCAAGATGAAAATGCCACCGCCGCTCATGGTTACAAACCCTTATACACGAACTTCCACCATTTGAGCAATTTGGACAAGGCTTTGGGCACGTATGCTTTAGGTACTATTTCCAAAATTCTACCCCATACTTATATTCAACAACTTACTTGCATAATCCATTCGTTTAATGTCACTTATATAGCTAGTTTTGATATAATATAGGAGCTATAAACATTTTGAAGCCCTTCATTGTTAAAGAAAACAAGGCACGGGTAATTACTGGCGTCATTTTACAGATGGAGGGAAGCTAAGGGTATCCTTAAGCATTCTGTCAACACTGTAAGCTGGAAGTCTCTGTATAATAAATGTATGGTCGTAAAGAAAGTCACTTCTTCATGTTGAAAGACAAGGGCGATAATTTAGACTTCCTCTGGCGCTTCATTTCTCCACAAGCTGCGGCATTTATCATGATACGCTATTTCCCTTTCCGGTTTCTCGATTTCACGTAAACATCATTAAAACACTTCCGTCTGTGGAGCGGGTTTCAGATGCTCGCATCTCCGCGGGGAATCCCCCACAACAGCGACATTTCGTTACTGTCACGGTGTTTTAAAAATGTTGCTAAGGTTGGTAACTATTTACATATCAATTATATACATCAAGTGAGATTGTTCGGCGGTAAGTTGTGTGGCTCGCGTTCGTAAGGTCCTTGCTTCCATTCCCTTCGACAAGCCACATTTAATTTTGAGAAGAAAGTCTGATATTACATTCAAATGACTTTCTATTGTTTTAGTTTTCATCTGTCCCACATACTAACCTTAGAAATGTTGAACTTTCTCCCCACCTCAGGTTAAACGAGACAAATATTAACAGAAATGCTGTTCAATAAAGAATGATCACATTTTTTTTTTTTTTTTTTTTTTGGCAACGTACGTTTACTCATCCTCATACTTTTGATGGTCCTTCTCAAAATAGTCTCCCCTGAAGGCGATGCACTTGTCCCAGCGTTTCTGCCAGTCTTCAAAGACATGCTGGAAACCATTTTTTGAGAAATCCTTCAAAATCGCCTCCGCAGCCTTCATCACTGCTTCTGATGGTGGATAATGCCTCCCACAAAGGCGTTTCTTCAAGTTAGGGTATAGAAAAAAGACACCTGGAGCTAAATTCGGACTATAGGGAGGGTGAGAGATGCACTTCACGTTTATTTTTGCAAGATATTCAGCAACAACATTGGCAATATGCGGCCGCGCATTATCGTGGTGCAGTATCCAGCCTGCTTCACGGAAATGTGATCTTTTGGGCCTGATATTTATTTACAATGTTTTCAGGACATCCCTGTAGTATTGTCCAGTTACTGATGTGTGTGCAGGTACAACATACTGATCAACTATTCCATGAATACCAAAGAATGAGATGACCATAACTTTCCCAGCAGAAGCGGCCACTTTTGCTTTTTTGGGGGTTGGTGATGAAGGAGATTTCCACACTGAGCTTTGCTGTTTGCTCTCAGGATCAAAATGATGTAGCCAAGTTTCAGCAGCAGTGATTACGTTTGAAAGAAACTCCAGATCTTCCTCTAACATCAACTTTAACTGCATGCAGACCTACATGCGAATGTCCTTTTGTTCGGGAATCAATGGTCTTGGAACCCATCGCGCACAAACACGTCTTATGTGTAATGTTTTTGTCACCAACGTGTGGGTGGCACCCAATGAAATGTTCAGTATTTCAGAAAGTGATCTTAAGGTAATTCGTCGATCCTCTCTCATAATGGCAGCAGCAGTGTTGATGTTTTCTTTCGTAAGAGCAGTAACTGGAGCACTGGGTCCACCTTTCTTTGAAATTGATTGTCTCTCCTCTTTAAACATTTTAAACCAACTTCTAGCTGTGCTGTAGGGAAGAACAGACTCTCCATAGGCCTACTGAGGCCTCAACTGAAGATTTGTTGAGACGAAAGCAGAATTTCAAAGTCGCATATTGTTCCTCGCGTGTTACCTCCATTACATGTCTGAATTTGCCTGGTTCTCACAGCCGGGAACCAGGAGTACCAACAATAAAACTGCTACGGCGTGTTTGTTTCACGTTAAGCTAACAGAATACAATAAGATTGAATTTTAGTGCAAAAATTATGACCGTAAAATAATTATGATCATTCTTTATTGAACAGACCTCGTATTTCCATTAAACAATTCGCTGTGGGTACAAAGAAAATTAACCATAGTAAAATCTCTAAAAATGAATAATTATTATAATATATAGTCAAAACCAACGTGTTATGCTGGATTTTAAATTCCATCATTAATGATATTACGAGAAACAATATAATGTTAACATAAGAGTTAAAATATTAGAATAGTCTAACAGTAATAAACATAAGGGAAGTCGTTAATGCTTAAAATATTTACGAGGGCCATTTATTCTTTAACTACCGATAGGCTATAAATAAAAGACAAGTTCATAGAAAACAATACCCTCTTCAAAAAATGTTGCCGCCAATAATTTCAGATGAGTATTGACGTTGTTTCAAAGATGCATCTATTGTGATTGTCCTTTTGTTTCCGATGTGTCGTATTGGATCCAAATTTCATCTCCAGTAACAATTGATTTCAAAACGTTCTCTCCTTCATCGTAATAATGGCCAGCTTTGAACTTCCTTGATCATTATCACGTTGAAAGAGAGAACTTTTTCAAATCAATTGTTACTGGAGATGAAATTTGGAATCAATACGAGACACCGGAAACAAAACGACAATCACAACAATGCAGGGACATCTCGACCTTGCGTGCTGCAGTGTTTTATAAATCACATGTAGAATTTTTAAAAGACCATGTAAATAACAATGCATTATTATAAGTTTAAGAAATCGAGTACGACCAATAATGAGCTCTTAATGCATGGAAAACACCTGCGTAACTAATGGAACGCATCCTTAAGTTCAAAGTGTTTTTTTTTTCAATTTCCGTCTTCCAACGTTAAGTCATATCGGACGATGAATGAAATGGGTGAAATGATGCTCAAATGAGTCCGGGGTCCATGGAGCTTAGAGTTACCCGACATTCGTCTATCAGGATAACGGAAACCCCCGGAAAAAACCTTATTCAGGTAACTCACCTGACCGAGATTTGAACTCGGGGCCTCTTTTTTAATGTTCAGTACCTGAGCACTAAACAGCACATGTCATGAAAAATTTCAATTGTTCAAACTCTTCAAATAATAAAATTAATAACAAACAAAATGCAATAAAACCAGTGCAAACCTACAATGAAAATTCAAAAAATATCCTACTGAACCACGGATCGTAACTTCATACAAAACAGAGAGACACAAAAATAAATTTAATAAAAGCATTTCACTGTCAGATTTAATACTACATGTGCCGCTCAAGCTATACACAACTATTTTTAAAACTTTAGTTTTTCATGAACGTGAGGCGGACATGCTACCATCTACGCCACCGAGGCGGGCAAGTTCAACGTGCTGAGAGCCAGCGAGCTCAGTACTCGGTATTGCGCATGCGTACAACCTTCCCCTCTTGCATCCCTGATGTCCTAAGTTCCCTAGATTTTCGCACAAATGCGTGCTGCATCTGGGTGTTGCACGAAGATGAAGCAGGGCCACCAGCACTTATGCCCGATTTCACCAACAAATGTTAAGACTGAACACGAGTTTAGCAATAGTTAAAACAAAAATTGCATTTCACCAACAAGTGTTAGCGTAACACAAGTGTTAAATCTCATGTTAAACTAACACGCCGAATTTCTAATGTTAAGTCCTTAACAATTGTAAATAGTCAAGATGGCGAGCATAAACTCAGCTGTTGATGTCGATTTGCTATATGTAAGACCGTCTAAACGGCATTCATAATAGAGTACGGCCTATGAGGAGAAATGATTTTGAGGAGCTATCCGAAGAAAATTGTTTTACGGAGGTATAGACTGTCGAAACAAGTTGCTATGAAGGTTACTGCGGAAGTACACGAGAGGTTAGAACATACATCAAAAGGAATATGCCGATCTCGCCTTTGCTTCAAGTATTAATAACTTTGCGATTTTATAATTCACTGAATTATGTGGATAATATACTGTCCACCTCCCGTCTTGAAACGTTCAAGTCACTTGCCCTTCTTCGCTCCTCGTTTTAAATTTACGTAATACTGAGTTAGAACATGCATCGAAAGGAATATGCCGATCTCGCCTTTGCTTCAAGTATTAATAACTTTGCGATGTTATAATTCACTGAATTATGTGGATAATACACTGTCCACCTCCCGTCTTGAAACGTTTAAGGCATTTGTTCTTCGCACCTCGTTTTAAATTTACGTAATACTGACAAGTAGTTTGGTGCTTGTAGTAGTGACACATGCATTTGAATTAAATTCGTTTCCAATATTTTCCCCGCGACATCTTTCTCTTTTACATTCACTGCATCCGTCCTCTTATTTTCCACGATATCCTTACACTTCGTCACCATTTCAATTAACAATTCTTTCTCCGTCGATGAGAAATTTGTCTCACGGCTTTATTTATGAGTTTGTTCATCCGCCATTTCTGCAGACGAAAATGAAAACAAAATCGCATCGGAGCACGTACAGAAAATCATCCATAGCCTTCTATAGCTGTGATATTTACAAGTTTCTTGGCGTTAACACAGGTTTGTTAACATTTTAAGAAAACAGGTTGGTGAAATGCAAGAAATTTAACATTAGTTTTAGCGCTGTGACAATTGTTACGTTACATTTGTTAACGTCAATTTTAACATCTGTTGGTGAAATCGGGCATTACAGTTACAGCTGTAGAACTTGAATATGCATGGAAAATCATTTAACAATCTATCATTGCTTTATATTTCAGTTCTAGAAAGTAATTCCATCCTTCTGAGTTAAATGAATACAATATCTAATGGTTATTAAATCGCAGGGCAGATTGTGATGCACCTATCCTGTTGAAACTATACTGCATTCCCGTGACCATAAGGGAATACTCCATAACAAGTGAATGTGGTTTGCATGCTCGCTTTGTATCCAAGCATTCCTTTGTGTAACGTTATTTAGTGGCTATATCAGGTTCGTTTTTTGTGTGAGAGTGTGAAACGTGCTATAAATTCACTTTATTCAGTGTATGAGTAATTCAATATTACGAAAACGTTAACCAATGAATAATGAACACGGTTAATCAGCTTTTGAAATCTCCCTTTTCAAGGAGAGAATTAGAAGAAAGGGTTAGTATAAAAATGTTAGGGAGAACAACAACTGATCTAAAAATTGAGCAAAAGGCGAAAGGAAGTAGAAATGCTTTTTATACCATGAAGAAACATCGGCGCATGGACCTTTTCCCGCAGCACGCTGTCATTTTTCGGCACGGACGCCACTGCAACAATGTATGCATCTTCAAAACAATGTCAATGCTCATTTGAAACCATTGGCGGTCACATTTTTTGAAGAGGGTATTGCAAAGTTTGTCCACAGGTACGATAAATGCCTCAATCTTCAGTGATTATATTGAAAAGTAACCACAAGTATACAAATTTTTGGTAAAAAGATGACTGTTATCTATTAACTTGTCTTTAATTTATAGCTTATCGGAGGTTAAAATCGTATTGACATGAAGTTTTAATGAAATCTACATTTTACACATAATAGGCTTTATTTATATGTTATAATTTTTCAGCTATATAAAATTACATAACATTAAAGTAATATATTTTCAATGGGATAGTAACAGAAAAGAAAATGTATATCTTAAATTTTCAGTAAATAACTAATCCCTCCATACTGATTAATTATATATACATTTTATCTACATAGTGTGTTGCTTTTTGTGTGGAAAATCATAAATAATGAACATTTCTCCATGGTTAGGTTTGAATTGACAGATTTTCTTTAAAAACTTGTAACATGTCTTTGGAATTCGCTGAACTTAAAACATAATTTTCCATATTTATTCTAGTTTTAAGTTCGAAGACACACACACAAGAGGTCCCGAGTTCGAATCTCGGTTAGGATGAGTTACCTGGATAAGGTTTTCTGGGGTTTTCCCTTCCCCTAAAAGACGAAGACACATTGAACATCATTTCAACCATTTCATTCATCGTCCGATTTGACTTAACGTTGGGAGACGTAAATTACAACAACAAAAATACACACACATGTGCTTTTGAGTTACAGAAGGTCTCAAAACCTGATGAAATCTCATTTTTTTGATGAAATGCAATACTTCGTGGCACAGAGAGTATTAAGAGAATCTTTATAAGTATCGGTTGATTAAGAGAGGAAACTTCTAAATTTTAAAACACTCTATATACTTAAGATCATAGTTCCGTTTAAATAAACAATCCTGCTAAAATAAGTGTACTGAAAATTTTCATTGACTATCACATTTTGTAGTATAAGACGAGGATAGAGATAATAGTTCATGGAAAAGCAATTTTTTTTAACTCAACTCCTCCAACGTTAAGTCATAGCGGACAATGAATGAAGTTGGTGAATGATGCTCAAATGTGTCCAGGGCTCTAGAGTTTAGAGTTACCCGACAGTCGTCTCTCAGGAAAGGAAAAACCCCGGATAAAGCGTTAACTCATCCTGACCGACATTCGAGCTCGTAACCTTTTGAACGTGAGGCAGAGACGCTGCCATTTACGCTACTAAGGCAGGCATGGAAAAAGCAGTTGATAGTGTGAAAAGTTGCAATGGTACTTAAATTTTAGTTGAGAAATTCATAGGATTTAGACTGGCATATGTGTTTTACGTCCTCTTTGGTGATTATGCTTTTTTTATTTTATTTGTTGTTATCTTAAGAGAAAATAAGTGCCCGCCTCGGTAGCGTGGTGGTAGAGTGTCTGCCTCACGTTCAAGTGGTCCAGAGTTCGAATCTCGGTCTGGGTGAGTTACCTGGATAAGGTTTCTCCGGGGTTTTCCCTTATCCTGAAAGACGAATGTCGGGTAACTCTAAGCTCTATGGACCCTGTGCTTATTTGAGCATCATTTCACCCATTCCATTCATCGTTCGATATGACTTAACGTTGGAGGACGTAAATTACAAAAAAAGTATTAGCTTAAAAGTCAGATGTGATGACTTTACCGGAAACACACGATGAGATTATTTTAAAAATCCAGTGCATGTTTTTGTGCATTCGCTCACGTGTGTGCATATGCCAACTCAGAAATAAAAATCCGGATGCATAAATAATTGCATATTTTTATCTTGCAATATTTTAAAAATACGAAAAAAATGGTTTAGGAAATTATATTCACTGTAAACATAATTTACATGTGTATTTGCTTTTGTAAATTTTGCAAAACGGATTGAAATAATGCAGTGATGAATGGAAGTATATCTTGAACTACCTGTAAGTGGCGTGGCAAGTCCTGTTTGTATAATAATGAAAAGATATGAGAAGTACATCAGGATATACGAATGGCAAAAAGGTAGTTAAATTTCATAAAGTGTAAACAACAACCTTTATCGTAGCACAAACCGTTTATTTATAAGTTTCTCCCGCGCCTTGCATATAACTAGATCCATGTTACCTATATTGAAAGCACTTTTGCGATTAATATAGAATATTATTGTATGAATTGCATGGTATGTAAAGCCTAATTGTGAATGGATTAATAGATAGAAGGGGACTTTGTGTGTTATATCAGATAATTTCGAATGGATACCAAAATACCAAAATGTAAAATTTTAACCTGCTATGTGGGGTTAGGTTTCCTTCGTAATATAAATTTCCGTCATATACATGTATATACAGTCTCATTAGATATATCTATTTACCAATCATCTTAGAGATTAAATTACCACCATAAAGGTAGTTAATACAAAACACTTAAACGTGGAGAAATAGAGCACATACTCACGTTTCCTGGACGAACGCTGGAGGCGAGACGGTGCGACGGGGGGTGACTGACTGTCCGGGACGCTGTGATCGAGCTGTGGAGCGCTGTGATGCCGGCCAGCCAGCAGCGCAACTGAGAACTAAAGAGGACGTGCAACATAGGTCCTTTCTTGCTGGGAGTGCAGCGGTCCTTTTCTTATCTTTCCACGTGAGAGAGACACACATTACTTGCTCACCGCTATACGCTTTTGTCAAATCTTATCACAAATGTCAGTTGTGCCAAATGTCTTCTTTAGAAAGCATTCATCATTTTTCCTTCAGTTTTCGTAGACTAAAGAGGAACTAATTCACCCAAAGCTTTGACACATTAAACGAAAATACGCGATTTATGGCTCCCTAATTTCAAGAAGAAGCATTTTTAGAAAAAAAGGCCTGTGTGTATGTGTGTCATGATTAACTTTATTAAAACAAACCCTTTGTTAAACACCAAATTTGAGATATTCCACGGTGTAACACATATTTCTTCGAGAAAATTTCTCATCCTAAGGTATTCTTCACACGGAAAAAACTTCCATTGGATTTTATTTTCTCAAAACCGCCTCTAACTATTTTAATAAAAATACCAATTATTTAAAATATTTATGTGCTAAATTAAAATAATTTCTTGAATTTTCTATTAATAGTTACTTCTGAATGCCATTTGTATCGCTTTAAACTATAAGAAATAAACTAGGAATGGGTCGACACCAGTTTCAATAAAAACTATGTATTTTAAATGTTGGAAAAACTGTGTAATGCAAATAAAATTAAATAAGTACACGTATTTAATGAGATAAAACTTAAAACTATCAGTTTTCTAATTTTTAAACTCTACATTAGACTTTTAAAAGGAAAACAATCTACGTCTTTTATTTTTTTAAGAATACTAGCATTTTCATTCTTTCGAGGTTAAGTCTATTTCTTTTTGTGTCATATATGACTCTTGCTGTGCTAAATAGTCTTTCAGAGAAAACTGTTGTAAGTTGAATACAGAAATATATTTTAGTTCTGGTAATTTTAAATTTTTTTTCCAGTAATCCAGTTAGTGAAACGGAGTTACCCCTCTATCAAGAGGCCTTTGCCATTTAAGAGACATATTAGACTATTATTACTATTATTATTACAGTCATCATCATCCAGTTCACTAGAAAGAAGAGGTGACAATATGAGATATGCAGTGATTCTTTCTTAGGAACAGGTAATTGGCACAGATTTGACACACGATTATTTTCATGCATAATATTTCTGTACGAGTAGCACATTTCTGGAAATTTCTCGAGCTTTGCAATGGTTTACTTGTGGAAATTGTTTTGTGTTTAACGCCCGCTTTTACTACATGAGGCACCGCAGGCGGTCATACTAATGATAAATGAGATGAAGATGCAGCAACAGTGGAATGAGATGTTGGGAGAAAACGGAAATTCCAGAGAAAACCCACACCATCGCCGTGATATCCAACACAAATCTCACTTTGCGGTCGCCTGGAATCGAATCCGGGTCACCTTGGTGAGAGTCGAGCAGTCTAACCACTCAACTATGGTGCCACACTTGCGGAAATAATATTTTTTGATTTTAAAATAAAAAAAACTTTCAGAATCACCACAGAAGTATGTTTGATGTCAACACCATACAATATTGCAATATTGAAGACTCGTCACTAAAATAAATACAATATTACTAATGTAGATATAACTAAGCTCACAATTTGACATTAATCATGTATGAGATATTCTTTACTTTAGAGTTTTAATTTTAGAGTACTACCTGTCCTTTATTTCCGATGACAAGTCGTTATTATTCGTTTTTCCTCGTGGTCATGAAAAGAGCCAATTTAGACTTAGGTTAGGCTTAGATTATCAACAAATGGGGAGGGTACCTCGCACACTGCAACCTATGCAGGTCTATTTTGGTTAACACCTTCAGGAGCATACAGGCTACAGAAGATACACATCACGCTACAAGAGCTAGAAGCATTTGAAAGACGAGAATGAAAGAATGATACAAAATTATGAAAAGAAAACAGCAGTAGATGAGAAACAACACCATAATTCACCTAATAGCCAGGAAAAACTATGAAAAACCAAGATTAGAATGGGCGGTCCATCGGAATCGAACTCGGAATCCTCATTTTACCGCGGAACGATCTGATTATTATTTCTGTGCAGGCTAATATAGTTTTATGAATAATTAATCTATAATGCCGGAGACCTTTAAAATAAAACACAAACCGCGCTACAAATTGTGGGATAGTTAAAATGTAGCAATTTTATTGTAGGAGGAATGACAACATGACATTCGGGAATAAACACAGTCTTAAGGAAAAGTATATTTTAGCAAAGAACTGTGTGCTTAAGCGATTGTTCAGGAATTTCTATAAAAGTGGTGTTTACCATAAATCATAGGTGTATTTTCAACCTGTAATGTATACGATTCTTATTTGTAATGGTTTAAAAAACTAACATTTTAAGAAATTTGGCTTAAATCAGGTCCTTTGTGTTCTTAAGTATATATTATACAACTCCATTATATACTTTTAATAACGTTATCTAACAATGCTATCGATATAAGATCGTCTGTCAGATGTTTTATTGCAAAAGCTTTTATATATAGAAACGAACCAATAGAGATGCGGCTATCAGCTTTAAGTACGCTTAAGTGCTGTCTCCCTAGGCCGAGTTCAAACCTAGAACCTCGGGCACGTAAAGTTATGGTTTATTCAGCTACCCCATTTAGACCAATGAATACGCATAACCTTCAAAACACCCAGTTTTATAGTGATTCTCCTTTATTTAAAGGTCTGAATATAAAGCTCTGCTCCTTTTTACCGTCCACAAAAGAAATAAGGCACAAACAATAAAGCAATTATTTATGAAATATAACGAAAATGTATACATTTCCTTATGTCTTATAAAATGCATCATCCTACTTCAAAAAGGTATGAGAATATGTACTTGACATTTTAAAGAAAGACAATTCGCGTTACTAAATGACAGCCTTTTCCGTCCTTTGTACCTGTGTTTCTGTTGTTTTATATTTCCCTAGCTGTTTCTCCGTTTTACGACGTACAGAAACGACATGAGACTTGAATCGGCGGTTCCCTGCCTCATGAAACACAAAAACTAGGCACTTGGAGTGCGGTCATGAAAATCGACTGCCCCAGTTGAACTTGTAGTTCAACGCATTTGAACTTGTAATTAGATTGATATCCCAATTAAGATGCTCTCAGCAGTAAAGTGGAGCCAGTACCTGTCACATGATTTACTCCGTGTGCAGAAAATATTCTAAAGTTCTATGACTGGCTAAAGTGTACCATTGGATGAAATATAATTCGTAGTTTTTTAATTGACATCCTCCGACGTAAGTCATATCGGATGAAATTGGTGAAATGATGCTGAAATGAGTCCAGGATCCATAGAGTTTAGAGGTAGCTGATATTCATCTTTCAGGACAAGGGAAAACTCCGGAAAAGTAAACATTATCTAGATAATGAAAGGGTAGAGCCACACTGAAAAATTCAATGCAATAGCCGGGATTTGAACCACGGATTTTGTGGTCTCCGTCCATCCGCTCTAAACCACTGAGCTACTATGGCCAACGTGCCAACATGGCATTAAATTCTCCAACTGACTCGTGTTTTCCCGGTAAACCACTAGGAGTTCCCATAAACACATGAGACATCTACCTTAATGGCGACTTACTATGCTGTAAGTACTTTAAGGCCCGGGCTTTATAGTGCGGATCACTATTAGGTATAATTATGGAAATTAATTTTTCTTTTACACTAGCCGTGTGTAGGACGCACTATGAAACGGTAGAGCCAGACTGAAAAATTCAATGCCATAGCCGGGATTTGAATCATGGATCTTCTGGTATCCGTCCAGACGCTTTAAACCATTTAGCTACTGTGGCCAGCGTGCCAACATGACATTAAATTCTCCAACTGACTCGTGTTTCTCCCGGTAAACCACTAGAAGTTCTCATAAACACATGAGACAACTACCTTAATGGCGACTTACTATGCTGTAAGTACTTTAAGACCCGGGCTTTATAGCTCGAACCACTATTACGTACAATTAATGGAAATTAATTGTTCTTTTACACTAACCGTGTGTAGGACGCACTATGACGCACGACTGAAAAATGCAATGCCATTACCGGGATTTGGACCACGTATCTTCTGATGTCCGTTATGTAGATAACTCACACTGGCTGAGATTCGAACTCAGCACCTCCTGAACATCAGGCAGAGACGCTACCACTTACGCTACAGAGGTGGGTATAGAACTCTTTACTACCCGCTTCCCTTCAAGAATTGATTAATGTCCAACATTTGCTATGTCAGGTTATAAAATGGACTGCATTACATATAGCGCCTGTGCTCTATGATGTTAGGCTACCCGCACTGTTGCAGCGCTGGAGAAGTTGCCGCATCTACAAGGGGAATTAGTAAAATTACTGGAATGAGGATCTCTCATCCTGTTGCACTTTCTTTACGATCGATAAATCGATTCTAAAGACGGTGGTGGAGTTCCAATACAGAAAGCCACTTTCTTAGCAGGTATTTCTAATGATATGTTTCATACCTCTCTATGTCTAAAGCAATTATTTCTGATATGCTGAGTGTACAGATACAACGCTGTTGATTACACAATAATATAATGTCGTTGACTGGGATTGCGAAGGTAAGCGAGGTAGATAAAAAGGTTTTCTGGCGACATACATATCTTTAGGTGTTGGGCCTCCAGATTATGAATTAAATAAGGTACACCAATACATTTCTAACTTAAATACCTTAGCGTCGCATAGTTTAAAAGCACTCAATGTAACATTTGTCACACAAACATTGAATAAATATATTTATTTTATGTTATTAGGAGGGTATTATTCTACGGCAACCTGAAATATTCCAGTGCTATACTTTGATTATAAAGAGGTTTTCTTACCTGTTCGTTGTGATCAAGGACGTTGTTCTGCTCTGCCCGACGTTGAGGACGACCTTAACCTTGGTCCTTATTGGATCTGGTAGCACTTCTCAGGGTCAATCCAGAAATTAATTGCTAGCTAAATGTTTGGCGTGGTGGGATTCAAAAGTGAATGAGGCAGAAAGGAACGTCGTAGCGGCATTTTCGCTTCGTAGCACTGTTAATTGCATCGAGTTCCTGAAATATTATTAATTTTATATTTGTTTTCCCCGCACTTAACTATCGCACAGCGCTGGGCTCGGGCACTTTCACCTCACTGTGTTAAGTTGTTCATTGTAGATCTAAGATAGGTCTGTTCACCATGAATTTTCTCTTCTGTGGAATAATGTGTATTTTTCAGGACTGCTTCACCGCAGGTGTCTATTTACCCTTGCAAGTATCCATGGTGGCTTCTTTGCTCTATTTGAACCTACTCTTCCATCTGCCAGGTTAGCTGACTTCCTTTACCCATAAGAAATGCTGTGTTCGTTACTCACAATGGCGATCCAACGTCCCTACAATTTTAATTCTCGCCTAAATCTTGCAAAACCTCGGTGCACTTTAAGCGTTGTTTATTTAACTATTTTTACAGAAGTTACTACATTGCATGGTATTTTTATAAATAATAATATTATATTCAAGTTGTGAATTATCGCTTCAATTTTGTATGTTCGTAATCCTGCATGAAAAGTAAATTAAAGCGCAATTCTTTCGTGCAAATTAGAACTACAACCACCTATCTTGTTGATAGAATCATACCCTTCTACCACCACCCAGCTTTCATGCTTTTTAATAAAAGAGCAGATACTTCTTCATAAGTATATAAATAAAAACTTGCTTCGTCCGTTAAAATATGGCATTCCTCGATATCATCTCATTTTTCTCTGCAGTAACACGACGATATCTAATCAACAATATATCCCATTTCCGTACATCGTTTCAGAAAATTAGAACAGTTTCTCCGTGAGCGTCTGACAGCAGAGAACCTGTCCATAAATCGCCGTCTTACTTCCCTACAAGAGCTTTTTAGCACATAGATATCACATATGGCCATTTTGAGTGATGAATATGTTTTTGGCATTATAGCAAAATTAACATATGATAATAATAATGAAATACGTGTATATATCAATCTCAATATAGCACATACTTTGTCGACTAATTAGCTGCCATATGCAGAAAGGAAGGGGGAAGTGCACGGGAGCAGAACCGGTCGGAAACAGCGTAGTGTAGAGCAGGCAATTCCCCGTCATATGGCCACGCGTTTATACGTCAGCATTCAAGAAGAAAATGTATGAAGAGTTTTCTATGTCGAAGGGATAATATCAATGGCACTTTTGCTGTCATCGTTCATGGTCTGGAGTTAACATGTTATTCTCTGGTTCCTAAGTTTGCGGGTTCAAACCCGGCGGAGGGTGCTGAACTTTTTTGGGCATAAAAATACTTAGCATGGCTTCCTTCACAAGGGAAGTAAAGTCCATTGTCTCGTATCGTAGATTTACGGACCGTAAAGAAACTGAAGGGGTATAAGGAGGCCTCTGAACAAACGTGAGCAGTATTTCAACCTAATGTGAAATTGGATACCGAGAACAGTACCTAAAGAGTGTCTATAAATAAAAACTCGAGTTGAATTTAATGTTGTTCTTCCAGAAAAATGAATAATGGAAACACGCCTTGCATTTAAACTCAGCATTGCTTAGCACAATATGCAGGAAGAAAACGTAATTTAACAGCTGCTGGCTCATTGAGAAACTTGAGGTACATTTATTTATTTATTTATTTATTTTTGCTAAAC
Source organism: Mantis religiosa (assembly GCA_030765055.1). Classification (NCBI taxonomy): domain Eukaryota; kingdom Metazoa; phylum Arthropoda; class Insecta; order Mantodea; family Mantidae; genus Mantis; species Mantis religiosa. The sequence continues at coordinate 66,498,711 of CM060958.1, forward strand.
CATGTTACAATTGAGTGTGACCGGTGTTCTGCCCTGCCTCTGTACCAATCATACTCATTTTTACAGTAAATTCTTATTTCTGATCAATTAATTATAACAATTCAGGTTTGTTATTAGTTTTATTTAATGTCCATAACCACTTTTTTTAACTTTGTCCAAGAATTGTCCGGTCGTCTTACTATCTTTAACAAACATTTCAGCTATAACTATATCCCTATCCAACTTTAACCATTAATAAACTCTTTCCTCCAAATTTCTGTCCCTTTGCACTCAAAAAATATATGTTCTTAGTTTTCATTTGCCCCACATATGGGACAGTAATTTTGTGGAATACCCTTCCTTATACCTTTTAGTGGCCATACTTCTCCTTCTCTCTCCTCTTTATTCGTCACGTCTATGTACTTTTCCCTTCCCCAAGCCCCCTTCACTGGTATATAAAAAACTAAAGACCTCTTCTCAGATATTTAAGTAAATATTTTCTGCATTTCTATGTCTTCAAATCTTTTAATTGAAGATTTCCAGAATTTTTTGTACATTACTTTATCTTTTTCTCCTCATTTGCCCTAATCCACATTCTACACATACCTTGTTCTTTAAAATTCTCTCTTGATAAATTAAACATTGTTTTAACAAATTCCTTTCTTCCAGATTTAATATATAGGTAATACCAGAGTTTCAATGCCCTTTCCATAATCTTCCCTTTACTGGCAATTCTATCCATCTCTACTTGTGCTACCTGCCTAACAGTTGCATTTGTTAACCCTAGCATTTCTTTGCACTATCTCCTATGCACCTCATCTATAACTTCCCATCCTCCTTCTAGTCCACATACTTCTATCCCCTATAACATTTTTGCCTCTAACACCATACTATAAACTTTTTTCTGACCATTTGATATTTATATCTGGTACACTGTATCTCCAGCTTCTGATGGCTGATAAAGCTCCTTTTCCTTCTGCTGAGGTAAATTTCTTTTGTTTTTTCCGGTATGGGGAATATCAGAGGTAGGTTCACAATTAGACCAGATGTATGGATTGTTTGGCAAAAACTACTGGGGCTGCCAAAATTACTAGAGTTGAGTAATACAAGAAGGAGGGGAATAATAATTGACAGAATACTGAAATTCTGGTATAAGTGTATTAAAGGGCAGAAAGGGGAATTATTGAATCTCTGCATGAAGCAACAGAAAAGCATTAAGAACACAAATAATTGCTGGTCAGAATTGGAAAGAATGATATCGAAGATAGGCATGGGAGATTTATGGAGAGCAGAGGAGTCAAATTATAGCGGTTTTTGGAAGGAAGTGAGAACCAGAGTACAAGATATTGTCACCTAATTATCGGAAGGCCCGACCAGCTAGCGGCTGCGAGGGCGGCAGGAGGCATTCAGACCACGCCTAGTCATTTATCTTGTAGTGCTAACGAGGGGATGGTTGGAGAAACATCACTAGCCATCTCTTTCCCCTCCCCCGGACGTCTGGAACAGTCGGGATGATTCATTGAACCGCGAGACTTCCAGAAACAGCGATCTTCCTATAAAAAGGGGCTGCAGTTGGCGAGTCAGTTCAGTTCTTGGTGAGCAGCGTGAGGAGCGCCGTGTTAGTGAACAGACTGGAAGACTGTGTACGTGTATCAGAGGAGTTGTACGTAATTGTGAGTGTAGAGTGGACCTGTGACAGACGAACTGGCAAATTGTAATTGTGTGCGCTACGTAATTCTGTGTAATCGGCAAGTGTTCCAGCTGTAATTCGGTGGAAATAAAGAACATTTTGAGTTTGTGCAATTGGACTATTAATTTCATGAACCCACAAAGTCACAATATAGATAGGCTGGAGATATGGGGAAAATATAGAAGAAAATAAATCTTTGAAATTTTATAAGCAATTAAAGACAGAATGGGATAGGGAAAAATATATAGATCAATGTGATAAACCTGGAAGAGAAGGCATAGCATGTATGAGAGTAGGAAATATATATCTAAAAGGGTTGAGAGGTAATGAGGTAGGGATATGGGAATTTTGTGAAGATGAACAGAGCACTGTTCACTATCTGGTAGAATGTAAGGAGTTAACAAATTGCAGGAGAAAAACATGGGATAAAAAATGGGACAGTGTGAGCAAAGTTAACGGGGATGGGGGAAAAGAAAAATAGATGTATAGGAGAATTCTTATATAAAGAGGGAAGTGGATTAGGGTAAAAGAAGTGAAGGTCAGGAAGAAATGACAACAAGCTACTCAGAAAAACCAAAGGCTTATGGCCAGGGGACCTGAATCAGAGAGTAAATCTTGGGTCAGCAATTTCTGCAGTGCATGTTCGATGTTAAAGTCATTGTAGTGAAACTCTAATGGAAACTATACAAATAAATATCAAATATGTTTCTCCCAATTGCCTCTGCTGTCTATTTTAATTCCTAAATAAATGCAATCTCTAACTACCCTATACTCTTTTTTGTTTTCATTCATCCATTTTTCATATTACTCCTTTTTAAACACTATGATCTGTGCTTTATCCTGTTCACTTTTAAACACCTCTTTACAGTATTGAGGTACATATGTATTTCATTTTGTTTCTCCGTTTTTCTAAATTTCCTGTTCATCTTGTGTTTCCTTCAGTGTTTAAATACCGATTGACTGATGATTTTTCAGCTTTTCTGAGTCCTCATAAATGGTAAATGAGAGGTGCCTTAAACTTAGGTCAGGAACGTTTCCTTCTTAAACTCCGTTTTGGAAGTATAATTTCAGTGCATCATTGTGAAGATATTCAAGAAAACTCCTCACTACAGACTACTCTCTTTATGAGGCCAGATTATTTAGACAATCTTAGAGAATAAAGTAGTGCTACTTTTTGGATTTAAGAAACATTTATTCGGTTTTTAGAACACCTTATTTCACGCTTATCTTTTTCTGGGTGATTCTATTGACTTTGGTGCGGGCGCTACTGTTAGCTATAATGACTGGAAAGTTCCACCAAGAGGAATTTTGTGTCATGGAGACTGGGAGAGGAAGCTAGTATTGCCTCCCCATTTCCATGGTAACCAAACAAGCGTCTCCTGTTGTCTATTGTGCCGTGTGTAATCTCCTCTGGAGTGGGGAGGCAGAGTGAGAGGATGTTTGCGGTTCACGTTTCAGCAGAACGTGATTCCAATCGCACCGCAATTATTTTCCTGCTTCTTTTGTTTTAATCATAAACGTGCGAAAAACCAGAGCTGAACCTCAAGCTTCTACTCATCTATATCTATTTACTTAACAATCATCTCCATTTAAGACTTGCACTTCATTTAACTAAGGGAAATACAGGGACCTCAAAATATATATTTCGTGTGAAATCTTGATATTGAAATTTTAAGAGAATGAAGTACCACATTTTCTCTTAATTGCAGATATGTTACACAAAAATCATTTGTTTCTATATTGCAAGGTTCCAGGTTACAAAACAAACAAAAGAACTATTTTTTTCGACGATTCTTTTTTCGGCGCGCTTCTCATTTATTCTGTCATATTAGAAAGTTGTAGTTCCTGTATTTAATGCCAGCAACCCATTCTACTTGCGTGTTTCTCCTATTTTACTGCCTATTTTATCTATTTACCATTTCTATTTCGAAACACTTATTATTTCATGAATATAACCTTATGTGATAGTTGAATTTTACATTTTAATCTTATCCATATATTTACCACATTTTTATTTGTTAACATTTACTTAGGATTTTATTCATGCAGCAGCTTATTCATTTTAATAGAACGAGATGAACCCGCTTACATTTTTGAGGTCTCGGGTTTGATCCCTGGTGGTTGCCCATTTTGACCATGGGTTTTTTCCATGGTTCCCTAGTCGATAAGAGAATGCTGACGTGTGATATTTCTACCATCTCATTTTGTCTCCCTCTCTCAGATTAACAAACTAAAAAACTACAGTCGACTGTGGACAGAGGCCGCTGAGGCTTGCGATTTGGAGTTTCTTCTCAGCTCCGTGCTTATCTTGATTCCTACAGGAGACACTCTGAGCCACTCTCCGGAGGTTTGGGTGCGTCTCCACAGAGCTTCTTCCATCCGAGTGGCCAAGCCAATAAATCAGCGCTTCTCTACCGCTTACATCGTCCTTTTCCCTGCAGCCATACTTCATCTGCGATTCGTTTATCTCATCCGTTCCTCCCAGATGTATACACAAAAGATCCAATTGCGGGTCGAGATGCTAGGTGTCCCGTCCGTGACATAATCTACCTCCACATCTCTATTTATACAGAATATATCAGAAATACTTTTACAAACTTAGGTTATGAGGTCTTTACACCACAAGAAGAACAACGTCCATGTGAACGTGTGTCCCATAATCCTTTGTTTTCTCGTTAGGAGTTGTTCAACACAATGGTACACTCTTAACACACAAAACTCTTGAATAACTAGAAAATAAAGTATTATGCGACATAGTATGTTCATAATATGTTCTCCTTCGTGTGCTGTAAGGAACCCAGTCCTAAAGTTTGTAAAAGTATATCTGATATATCCTGTATTTGAGGTCAACAACTGCGTATAGCTGATGGCTATTTTGCAACAAGAATAATGTTAGTTGCATTGTTACTGGAATAACATTATGCAACAGTTATTGGTAAATTAATGACATTATTTTTATAAAATTACTTTTTCATTATCATTGAAAAATAGTAGATATGCAAATCATACGTTGAAAAATCTCGAAAGTAAACAAATTGATTTCGTTTCGTTTTTTCAAACTCTTCCTTATTCTCCAATGATTCACTTATATTTTTATAAGTGTAATTTATTTTTCTTTCAGGGTGTTGAATTGATAACACAAACATCGCAACAAAAGCCCCGACAGAGCATTAAAAGTATTGTGTTCACTTATATTATATTCCATGACTACCATTATGATACCACAATACCAACACTATCAGTTTATCTTACCGAGCGGGATGGCTAAGATGGCCCGTATTTGGGAGGCCCGGGTTCAATTCCGTGGCCGACCTACCCGACCCAGCAGACCAGCAGAAGAATCGAGTCGTCCAAGTTTACCTGGACGGAATGGTTTCGCCCAGCACCTAGCCGCTTTCTGCGGCTTTATCTGGGTGGTGTAGTAGTCTTTTGTCTTTTGTCTCAAGCGTTTTTGTCGGGGCATAGGTTTCTCTGATCTGTTGGGTTAAGCCGCTCAGGCTGCCGCCTGGGGTATATATTCCCAAGGCCATCCTCACCCGACTCTCCGCTTAAAGAAGGGCGGAATGAAGACAGCACGATCAGAGGGGATAGGAAGCTATGTGGGGAAATTATCTAAACCCATTTCTGGTTCTGGTATTTTCAGTGTGATGGAGAGAACCCCATCTGGCTAATAGCCCATGGCGTCCTTGGGGAGTTTGTACCTCCTCCTCCTACGAGGAGCTCTGTGGTCATACTGACCCAGGGTGTTGACCAGCTGGTTGGAGTGGGTAGAAAGTTTTTGATGGAGGGTTCGAGATCTCTCTCTTACCATGTCCTCTATTTAAGGGATTTGGGAATATTCATGTAAGATGTGCGTAGGGAATCTACGCCCAGTACCATAGATCATCCTTAACGCCCGATTCTGCACGATTTGCAGTCTGCGGATTGTGGTCGGAGCCGCCAATCCCCAGACCTCGCACCCATACAGAATCATGGGTGGAATGATCGCACGGTACAGACGTAGTTTGAGGTGTGCAGGCATGTTGGACCTGAAAATGGGGTACAGCTGCCTGAGTGCAACATGGCCTAGTCCCGCCTTAGCCCTGACATGGGGAGTGAAGTTTAGCCCGCGATCAAGTAGGACACCCAGGTATTTAGCCGAGGAAACCCATGGGATTTGCTTCTGCCTCAGCCTCAGCGCTCCCGTCGGTCGCCAGCGTCTGACCTTAGCCAGCAGAAGAGCTGAGCTCTTCCCTTGACTAATTGCCATCCTCCACTTCTCACTCCAGCGGCCGATCGCTTGGAGCTGTCGTTGCAGAGGCGGGAAGCAGAACTTGACATTTTTATTACGCGCCATAATGAGAACGTCGTCCGCATACTGGCACGTAACTGTCTGTGGCTCAGTAGGGAAGTCAGACATGTAGGCCGCGAAGAGCAATGGTGATAGTACACTGCCCTCCGGGACCCCCGCAGCTATGGGTCTGACACTGGATAGCTTTCCTTCCACTCTCACCCTGAATGTGCGATCCCGAAGGAAGCTGCTGATCAGAGCAAGATAGGGAGGAGGGATATTAACTTCCTTGAGCTTGTACAGTAGACCCTGGTGCCAGGTTGTCGCAATGGCCTTTTCCACGTCCAACAGAACCGCAATGGTTTTGAAGTTCTCCTGGAATCCCAGGGTTACCTTCTCAACCAATCGAAGCAACTGCATGGTCGTGGAGTGCCCCCGTCGAAAACCAAACTGGTGATCCGGAAGGAGTTGCCTGTCCTCAAAAAGAGGTGTCAAGCGGGCTAGGAGCAGTCGTTCAAACATTTTTGAGACAACTGGGAGAATACTGATTGATCGGTAGTTGCAAGGAAAGACCGGATCCTTGGCGGGTTTCAAAAAGCACACCACCCGCGCCTCCTTCCAGTAAATCGGGAAGTGGCGTAGGTGAAAGCATGCGTTGAATATCCTCGTCAAGTGAATGACAGCCCTCTTGGGAAGGTGCTGGAGCATGGTCGCTGTGACGCCATCATGTCCAGGAGATTGTTAGGTTTGAGCTTTTTGATTTCAGAAGCCACCATTTTAGGGGTGACTATAGGAATATGGATCTCCGCGTGTCTCGGTGGTGGGTCCTCATAGAGGAACTCCACCTCCGCCTCCACGTGTTCAGTAAAGTCCTCGTCTTGGGGGTCCTCCCTTGGTTCGAATTGACACTCCAGATAGTCTGCAAACGCTGTGGCTTTCTCGTGTGGTTCAAAGGCGAGCCTCCCACGAGTGCCATGCAATGGATGCTGGTACAGAGTTTTGTCTTTGCGTAAGGACTTGATTATTCGCCATGGTTTCTTTTCCTGAAGGTTGATGTTCTGCATGGTGTTTTCCCAGGTGGCGGCTTGATGAGCTCGAAGCAGTCTTCTTACCAGGGATTTTAACCGCTGGTAGACTGCGCCTATCCTGGGATGGCGAAATCGTTGCCACAGCCTCCGTACGGTAGCTTTGGCTTTTATCAGCTGCCGAATCTCGTTGGGAATGATTCCAGGATTAAGCTTGTTAGTCGGGATACGGTATGTGTGTGCTCTTACAATCTGTTGGATTTGTTGGGAGAAACGTGTCGCCGCCAGCTCCAGCGCCTCAATATCATTGATACGTGGGCGGGGGTCGAACTTTCGATTAAAGGATTGTATGGCTGCATCCCAGTCAACCTCGTATTCCCAATCAGGGAATATCAGTGCAGGTGCACTGATATCTGTGTCGACTATGACAGGGCCATGGTCTGAGTCCATCTCATTAACTACTGAGAGGTCCAGATGGAATGGAATGTTTTTGGTGATCATGATGTCTATGATATCCGGTCTGCCGCGAGCCGGATGACACGTTGGACCTCTAGGTCCGTGCGCGATCAGATTTGGGTCTCCGCTTATGAGGCGGTAGAGCCCTCTTCCTCTTTGGTTATTGTTGCGGCTATTCCAGAGCCCATGTTTCGCGTTGAGGTCTCCTGCAATGCAAACCACTGGGTGTAGGTTCAGCAGGGTGGTGTAATCTGCCTCATAGAAGTGATGGCCAGGTGCGTCGTATGCAGCTATCAGTAAAGAGTCTATGCCACCAATGGCAAGTCGGATGGCACAGGCCTCAACATGCTGAAGCGCTGGAAGAGGAAAGGGTGTATGTGTGATAATATTTTTGATGAAAATGGCTGTTCCGCCCCCCTGCCGGCCGACTCTATCGGTCCGGTGGGTGACGTAATTGGGCAACGAGAAATTTGTACCAGCCTGTAGATGCGTTTCACAGACCATTCGAATGTCAATTCCATAGGACTGCACAAACTCAAGCACACCAGGATACTGTGTCCCTATCCCATTCGCATTCCAGAATGCGACCCGCAATGGTCTCCGAACAAGTCTGGGGGCCATTACTGTTGAGTGACAGGGAACAGTTCCTCGAGTGTTTTGAGGAAGATTGTGTATTTTTCCATGGAGTTGTAGTGTGGGTCGTTCATTACCCGCTTGCACTCTCTAAGAGTAGGGAGAATCCTTTGTAGGAGATCGCCGAACCACAGAGATAGGTCTCTGAATTCTTCGACGTCTCTCTCGGATATTGCTGTTGCCGCAGTTAGCAGTGGCGAGAGTGGAACAGTCATCGTAGCTGGCGCAGTGCTAGGAGTTGTTGACTCCGCCTCCTTGGGCGGGGCTTGCCGCTGCTTCTTTTGTGGGGCAGCAGTTGGTTTAGCTGTCTGTTGTTGTTGTGAAGCGACAGTCGGTTTGGTTGCCTTCTTCTTTCTCCTTGGAGGTCTCTGTGGCTGGGGTTGTGCTTCCTCCGTTGGTGCAGGGGTAGCTGCATGCTGTGCAGGGGCCTTAGCAGATTGCTCTGCGTGGTCGGCTGTTTGTTCTGCCCTAGATAGGGCCACAGCAAAAGACACGCCAGGTCGGACAGTTGCCTTCCCGACATCCGTTCTGCGGCGGCTCTCGATAATTTTCTGCCTCGCCACGCAGCCCTTGTAGACGCTAACGTGGTCCTGCTGGCAGTTGGCGCACCTCTTCTCGTCCGGGGCTTTGTCACAGTCCCTCAGAATATGAGGCTCAGCACAACGCAGGCATACTTGCTTTCGCTCGCACGCCGCGCTAGAGTGGTGGAACCCCATACATCTATGGCACTGGACTGGTCCACTTTGGCCGTAGAATCTCTCGACTCTGACGACTGTATGGACTAGCTTCCGGACGGAGTCGATTGGTTGTTCCGACTCTCCAGCGACCTTGTCCACATTGACCAAGAAGAGAGGCATCGGAACTTTTATCGGCCCTTCTTCTGTGGAGATAGACTTCTTAAGCTGTGCCACGGAATTAGCTGTAATTCCGTGCTCCCTCAGTAGCGCAGTCTTCACCTCCTCAGGTGGGCATTCAGAGTCTAATCCCCTGATGACCCTCCTTTCGACGTTTGGTCGCTGAGGGGAGTAGTAATAGAATTGGATATCCAAACTCCTTAGCACTTCCTTGGCTGCCTCAAAATCAGCTAGCCTGTATGTCTGGATATGAACCTTTCGAGGTTTCCTCCGCACCTCGAAATCCTTCACTTTATGTTCCATCTGTCGCATTACTGCGACGTGATTTTTGAAAGTGTCCGCTACTATGGGCGGCATCTTAGTCCTCCTTTTGGGTAGGGGTTGCTTCTCTCTCGGTGCAAGCGGTTGCGTCTGTCCCATGTTTTTGGGATCGGCGGTTTTCTTCTTCCTCCTCTCAACGACAGTGTAGTCGTCAAGGTCGGACTCTCCCTCCGACTCAGGCAGAGGTGGATAGGACGCAGGGTCCATTGATGCTAATGCTGGTTGTACAGATGATGAAGGCTTCTGAGGAGCCGCAGCATTCCTCTTTAGGCTTTTTGCCTTGGTGGTGGTTCCCGTAGGGAGAGGGTAGGTGCTGGTAGATGGCTGTCGCCCGTCTTGGTCCGTCAACGTCGGCGCAGTTGCCCTCCGGCTATCCGCAGCGGACCGGACCCCCCTAGGGTGACATTGAGTCTCCCTAGGGTAGGCGCCTGAGCGAGTCATTTCGACCCTGGGTTCAGAACTAGGGTTCCGACCCTTGGCTGTGGTCTTGCGGACCTGCTGTCTCGTAATCTGTCTGTCTGTGTTTTGTGTCCAAAAAGTAAGTCTGGTGCTGGTATCGATTCACGCTAGTGGAAGCTCGAGTATCTGGTACACTGACCACTCCCTTCCGCTAGCAGGCTGCCAAAAAGAACTGGTGCCCTATTGCTGAACTGTGCACGCGTAGCAGGGTAGCAGGAGGATATGCTTTGAGTAAAGCAATTCCCTCTCCGGTAGGACAGTTGCTTGTCTTCAAATCCAGATCTCGTGGTGGGGTTGTTTCCGGACCACATAGAATGGGATGTCCGTTGTTCTGGCCTGCAGGGGCAAGTTTCCATCTAAGTAAAAATATAGGTACCCTGCCCTCTGTACCGTCGTGGCTCCTTAGCACGACCACTGTCTGTCACCTCTCACCTCATCCTTTTCCCCGGAGATGCCCCACTTGGGAGCATAGGTACAATAGTCCAAGTTAGGACCTCCGTGCTGAGTGCCCTCCGAAATAATCCAGTTTCAGTTCCAACTTATCTTAATTAAACTAGGATTGTGACGAATCCTGTAATTTTCTTTTATAAAGTGCCAAAGATGCCTAAAATATTGCGTTGTTTGGGATCGAATTGCTAGGTGCCTCCTGAGTCATCTAATCTAGCTCTACCTAGACAAAATCGTACTATAAAAATATAGTTCACTTTTAAACGCACAACTTATATTAAATATATCCTTTATTATGGAGTGAACAATTTTTTGAAATACTCCTTGCTATTTGTTTGACCCTTCTAATAACACTAGTTAACACATTTTTTGCCACAAGGGTGAAAATTTGTATTTTAGGCCAAGTTTTGTGAGCAATTAACGAATATGGGCTTTAAAATGTTCCTACACCCACCATTTCTTGTAAATCATTTAAATATACTTAAAAACAGTAAAAATTGTCAAAAAACCAAGTAAGTAAACTATGGACCTATAAATGTACTGATATCCTCTAAACCAGCTTTCACAAATGTTTCCAATTTTTAGGGTTCATGCTTGAAAATAACAACCTATGGAAAGATAGAGTCAGGCTGAAAAATTCAATGCCATAGCCGGGATTTGAACCACGAATATTCTGGTTGCCGTCCAGCCGCTCTAACCCTTGAGTTATTATGGCCAACGTGACGATATGACATTAAATTCCATCTGACTCGTGTTTTTCACCTTAAAACCACTTAGGAGTTCTCATAAACACATGAGACAACTACCTTAATGGCGACTTCCTTTAAGGCCCGGGCTTTATAGTTAACCACTATTAGGTCAATTAATGGAAATTAAGCTATGAACAAAAGTGGAGAAGCCTTTGCCTATCTCAGAAGACAGTTTCCAAAACTCAGTTATGCTAAAGTAAAAGAGGAAATATTCGTTGGCCCCCAAATTAGCAGATGAAAACTTCGAAAAAAAAAGTTAACTGCTAAGGAACTAGCTGATTGGAAAGACTTTAAAGAAATGGTGAAAGGATTCCTTGGAAACAATAAGGCAGAAAATTATTGACAGTTCAAGGACTCCTGGGCAGTTACCAAAAGCTAAATGTAAGATGTCCCTCAAAGTTTGCTTTCTCCATTCACATTTGGATGTTTTCCCTGAAAAATGGGAGCTGTGAGTGACGTACTCAGTGAAAGATTCCAGGATATCCAGAAGATGGAGCACAGATAGCAGGGTGGATGGGCGACTATTGTTGGTCTTTAATTTGATAAAGTGATACAGGCTACAAATGGAGGATTGAAAATTACTCTCCTATTTAAGATATATTTTATTATAGCTGCATGTTTTAGTGGTTTACTGTTATAATATTTGTTTTTATTTAATGCTGATACTATTTTGATTTGTGTTTGACCCCCTTTTCAGGTTTCTTAGATAAAAAAAATTCTAAAAATTAAATAAAAACTAAGAGTTTTAATGTTATCTTCTATATAAAACCAAAGCAATTTATGCACAGATGAGTAGTGTTTAATGAACTTTGATCATGTTATTAGAATCATGTGCTGACAGAGGGAAATATTTTGTCGTTTTTGTGAGAATCCGCCTCATTTCTGTCACACAAAAACGTTACATCTTACGTAACTTTCACTGTCATTTTCGTATTTAGAAGGTTCGATTAAATTGAAGTGAGCTATTTTTGTTCATGTGGCAGACAGAAAGTTGAAATTTGTTGACTAGTGTAATTAGATATTTCTCAAATGGGAAGTCATTCGCATTTTTATGTTCTGGCCTGTGGTCCTGGCCATTCAGAGTGAATAGAATGTCAAAGTCATTCACGTAGTGACCAGCTCTTCAAAGTTTTGACTGTCACTTAAGCCTACTACATTTCTCTAATCACATTATACCTATAAGGAAATGGTATTGAAGCCATTTCTGTAAACGGTTACTTCGATTAACATGAAGTAAATACTGGGTTTTTAAGAATATAAGAGTGAGTAGTGAATTAAATATGATTGTACACATAAGATGTTTAATAAATCCGTTTAATCATCCAATTTCCTTACACATGTCAGCCCCAGGTACGTTAAATGGGAAAGAAGCATTCTTTTGTTTTCTTGAAAGCTGCTGGTATCTATAGTGACACAGAAATGTAAACTTTGGTATTGAACAAAATATAGGTTAACTTATAGAGTGTAAATAATATTAAATGAAAGAAACAAATCATTACCATCACACCTCAAAATGTCTAGGAAGGGAGCGGAGAGCTTTAAAGGAAGTTCTCGGAGTGATGCTCCATTAAGCCACCACCATCGTCACGATTCTCCGACCAGAAGCACTAGCGAGAACAATACACCTCTACAGTTGCCCTCTACGCCACCAACTCCTTATCCGTGCAGTCTTTGTCAGCAGGACAAAGCACAGAAATTACTGAAGTTCTTCGGCACCAAGTAAGGATATCTTATTTATGAATAACATATGCTTCTTCTAGGTCAGAGGTATTCAATCGAAACTTCTGAGAAGTAAGCTAGCTACTCATTCGACGTTGCACGGGTGGATCTTTAAACCTCGAATGATGAGTAGGACAATTTCATTTACCTCTCTTTCGCCCCTTACTTTTTAAAACCCCTTGTGAACACCCATAACGAATGAAAATATACCTGGAATGCTTATGGAATATTGTCAAATGCATTTCTGACTTCCTTAGCTTTCCTAAGACAGATTTCCAACTTCTGCAAATGTGGAGTCTCTAAGTATCTTTGAGAGGAGAAAGAATTGGCTATGCCTAATTCAGGAGGTACACACAGCCCTGAATTAAAACAGTATAAAAGTAAAACAGAATTATTTAACTACTTTTTTCAGTATTGTTTGGTGTCGGATGTTATCTCTTGTAGAACAATGCATTCACATCTCTCCCTTCCATCAGTGTTTGCTGGTTCACCTAAATGATTTGGCTACGTGCCAACCTCAATATGGTTTTACTGCAGGTAGGTAAAAGTGCAAATTAGGAAGAAAGCGACTTTATTTTTAGATAGATAGAAGAGGTAGCATATGACTCCGGCGAAATGAATTTGAATCAAGCAACTCTTTGTAGGATTATACGGAACTCGCTTTACCTGCTGTCAGGAATTGCTCTGGGATGCCCG